>OY101449.1:123979251-124300595 GCA_956483635.1 Panzeria rudis
TAGTACACAGCACCGACAAAGTTCGATTGGCTACAAATTCGGTTACCACAATGAATCTGTTTTCTCTGTGCATATAACGAATATAGAAGCGGTCCTAAGATAGAGCCTTGTGGAACACCCCTATTAAGAGGTAAGCTATCTGACCATAGGTCATTTACAAATACCGATTGTCTTCGATTCGAGAGGTATGATGATATAAGCTTGGTTGATGTGCCGGCAAACCTAAAAAAGTGTTTCAGTTTTTTAACCAGTATATCATGGTCTACCGTGTCAAATGCCTTAGAATGATCTAGGAGCACTAAAAATTCAATGTCACCATTTTCCAATCCTTGCCTTATATTCTCACCAACTTCTACAAGAGCGGTAACGCAGCTATGACCGTGACGAAACCCGGACTGCGAATTGGAATTAGAAGTGATATACTTAATCATTTGTTTGTACAAAAGTTTTTCTAGAACTTTCGACAGAAAACATAATATAGCTATTGGTCTGTAATCTCCATTAGATTTAGGTAATGGCACAATTTTAGCATGCTTCCAGTTTAAAGGGTACGCACTTGACATTATAATACTATTAAATAGATGCGTAACATACGAAATAATGAGTGGCATGAGTGATCTTATAAATTTTGGGTGTATATTATCAACTCCCATTGCATTTGATTTTATCGATAAGCACGTTGAAATGATGACAGGGATGTTAGTAAATGTACTGTTAAGTATGTTTGCATCCACTTGGCCCTCAATATTGTTGTTAGCCTTGCCAATGCCTATTTCGCGAATAGTATTCCAACTTTGTTTAGAACTGATTGCAGAACTAAAGCGTTTGGAATAATATTCGGTCTTTGCTCGTTTGATTTTCTGGCAATGACAAAATCTATAGACTTTGGAGTAATTTAAAAAAAAGCACTTAAAAGATTGAGGGAGTTAACAACAACTTTGGAGTATGTAATTATAAAATAACACTTCTTTCGAAATTTTTCGACAACGATGTCTCTCGACATGTTGATTTTACATTCTGTTTTCTTCTGGGTGTAGGCTTTGCTATTTTTCCTATTTGCAAAAAATGTTTAAAAAGTTATATGCCTACTGTATATATTGTTCTTGCTGAAGAAAATTAGATTAATTTATTACGGAAGAAAAAAGTAATGGTAAGAATGGAAGAACTCCTTTGAATGGGCGTGGCACTGCCCATTTTTCCTGACATAATATTCGACTCTCGTGGATCTTACTATTTTTGTCAAGTTTAATAAGATTCGGTTAAGTAGAACCTACTGAAAAAGAATAATTCCTTTGAATTGGCGTGACACTACAAACTTTTCTAATCATAATATTGTATTTATTCTGGAGCTTAATGTGTGTGCCAAATTTCATTAGATTCGGTTAAGTAGAAGTAGCTTAAAAATATATTTACTTTCCACTTTTCTAACTACAATATTGTATTTATATCGGAGCTTTAAGGTGCGTGCCAAGTTTTATAAGATTCGGTTAAGTAGAAGAAGTTAAAAATATATATTTACTTTGAATGGGCGTGGCATTACCCACTTTTTTTTACTATATTATGCTGTCACAGGAAAGTTGTATAAGAACCGATAAAGAACTTCGCCCTAAAATAGTTTTGGCCAAAGAGAGTGAACCAAAGTGCAATAGCCAAAATGAAAATTTTATTTTTCTCGTGTTTAGCACATCCTAATTACCTTTAAAAAAATCCATTAGAATGTTTATACTATTTAGTTGTAAAGCAGTCTATTACAATTAAGCTATTTTTTTACGAAAAAAAAACATACATAAAAGCAAATAAAACAAAAATTAAAAATTTAAAAAACCCCCGATGCAGTTGACGCTGTATCAAAAGTTTAAGAACCCTATGTTCCACTAATGTTATTGAAGTAACAGAATCGCGCAAAAATTTACTCGATCAGCAATGATCGATTCGAAACATTGCTAAGAACACTCTCGATCAAGTCACCTTTCAAACAAAATTTACTAAATTAAAATCGATCTAGCCGTTTGGGAGCTACAGTGTCAAAGACAAACAGATTCAACAGGGTACATCTAGAAAAGATGTGATATCTTCTAAACGGCTAGACCAATTTTATTCAAACATAGCTACAAACACACTCGATCAAGTCACCTTTCAAACAGAAAAAAACTAAATCGGTCTAGCCGTTTGGTCTGTACGAGGGTTGGTACATCCCCACAGATACACAGACACATACTACAAACTTATAACACTCCTTTTTTTAGTCGGGGGTTAAAAAAGAATAGTATTTTGTTACCGTAAAACTAACTTAAACAAGCATTTTTGTTGTTAATATTTTTATGGAAGTTTAAAAATTATATTTTACCGCCTTCTGGCGGTAAATATAATGGAAGGTAGTTGTTGGTAAGGCAAGCGCATTGATGGCCAAGCCAATAAAAAAAAAACAATTTGCTTAGACAAACACAAAACAAATACCATAAAGTTTTTATTGGTTTTTTTTTTTCAAATGTATGCTAAAACCAAAAACAAAATAGTTAAAACACAAAAATATATTTTGCTTATGACAAACGATTGACAAATTGACATTTTTTATTAACTGTTGCTAAAAATGAATTTTAAACAAAAATATATTTTCGAAAAATTTATGGATCAGTTGATTATTTAAAAAAAAATTGCTTTTGAAAGTAATTTGCTTAACACAAAGTAGAAACAGAAAACGTATGACTTCTTGTCATGTGCGTATGGCGACGGGCTTAATGCCAAATAAATAGTTTCGTTTAAAATTTAACTTAGTGCAATGAAAGTTTTTTATTTTTCTTTTTTTTCGTAACAAGTTGTTTGGGTGTATTTAATATGCAAACGGTTCTGCATTTTTGTTCGTTTCTTAATTGTACGTGTTGGCGTTCATTTGAATGTTTGGTATTCTAAGTTTGTTGTTTAAGTCTTTTGTTTTGTACTAAAAATTTCAATACACTCTTGCTAATAGTGTTACAATTTCTATTTCATTATTATTTATTATTTCTCTTTGTGTATATGAGTGCTTGTTCTTTTATGAATATATGTGCCACTAATTGTAAATAATTGCTTTGTGTTAATTTTAAAATACATTTGTTTTTATTTGGCTGTTTTTACTTTTATTGTAAATAGTAGCGATTGACTATTCATGCTAAAAAGAAATTGTATAGATTTTGTAAATATTTTTTGGGTGTAGAAATGTTGATTAAGCTAGCATATTTATGTATTCTTGATTGCTAGAGATTTTCAAAGATTTAAAAATTTACGTTTTATATGTTTGCACTAAAAAAGAGTTTTACAAGAAAACTATTTGTGTTTGATTTTTCTTTGAGAAATTAGGATTATTCACGATATTCACCAGCCTGGTTATCAGTTTATGTGGTTTAAAAAAAATTTTAAGTAACTTCGTAAAGCGTTTTGCTCACACATGTAGAAAGGTTTGTATAAAAACTTTCAAGTTGTTTTCTAAATATTTCAGCGCATTTTGAATGGATTTGAAATTTCAAACAAAAAGTTGTTTAGTTGAGTGTCTCGCTAGGGCACGTTAAACATTTTGTAGAGATTTTAAAAGTTTTGGAAACTTAACTAAAAAAAAAACAGAATTTTTCACATCCTTGCTAAAGCAGGTAATATTTCCTGCAACACACAACGACATAATTACAATAAAACGAAAGAGATTTTCGTCTAAATTAATAACACTGTGCAAAATTTTTTAAAATTTATCATTTATTAGAAAGCTATTTATATTAGCAAATTACAAATGTCGATTATATTTGCAATTAAGTGAAGGAACTCAATTGATAAAAATCACAATTTCCATACAACAGAAAACTTTTAATTTCTGCGTGCGTATGTGTGTTGTATGAAAATCGCAGTTTTTTTTTTTGTTAATTAAATTTCCTCACTTAATTGTAAATAAAATCGACATTTGTCCATCGATTTTAATGATTTCTGGCTTATTGTATTTCTAATATAAAAAGCTTTCTAATAAATGATTATATTTTAAAATTTGTATAATCTTTTTATATTTTTTTAATAGCTGCGAAACAGTTGAAAATATAAAAAATATATATAAAAATTACTTAATGGTAATTTTATTTCGCATATTTTGATGGTTTATTTATTCAAATCGGACGAATCGTTCGCGAGTAATTAGTACTAAGTACGCTTAGATGAAAAACAGATTGTATAATTACGATGAACATTTTTTTATTAGACATATTGTATAACATTAGAAATGTAGTTTCGTTGTTTTTATGAGGTTTAGGTAAAATTTTAGAAATTATAACAGTTGTGCGAATAAAATGAAAGATGTTAAGAAAATTCTTTATATTCATTGAATTACATACACTACAATGGGAAAATCTCGAGATCAGTATACCCTTTACTGATGTCTTTACACAGCCAATGCAAAAACAAATAAAAACTATACCACAAAAATTAAACAAAACTGTTCAGATGTGCTCAAAATGGAGCTTTTTTTTAAATGCGATCGATATTGAAATTTTTGTTATGTCAAATAACTCCTTAATATGTACTAATGGTCTGCATCGAGTCTGTTAAAAGGCATTTAAATACATTCACATGTTTTCAACTACGCAACGGACTTCATTCAATGTATATAACAAATATTTTTGAGGAACATTTTAGCCAGTTACATCTCTGAATTGGAGTTATTTGCCCTTTTTTATGAAAGGAACGAAAAGGCCCGTACAGCGACCATTTAGAGGGTGAAATGTTTCACAAAAATTATCCTCGTGGTATTTTACATAGAAATGGTGAACGCATCTTACACCTGAAACTTAAGGATTGCAAGATTTCCTATTCATTCACAGCTGATTGCTCGAATGTACTTTTTTTATTCTTCTACAAGACTGCAAAAAAGCATATTCAAAAAATAGTTGCATCTACAAAGAATTGTACACTAGAAAAAAAGTTTTTTGTTAAAAAAAAATTATTTTTTAATTTTGGGTTTGGTGCTACCGTCACAAAAAAAAACACTAAAAATTATACTAAAAAAGCACCGAGCACTTCACAGTGGTATCCCCCATAGGCCAAAAATCAAAAAAGTTATTGTTTTTTTAAGCTTTATTGCACAAAATTTATTGATAACTCTCTAAATTTTATGAATCTAAAAAATGTTGTTGTTATTTTGGCGAGATTTATTGTTTGTGTCCGTTGAAAGTGGAGGTATGTTTATATTGCATATATTGTGGTTGCATAGTCATAAAAGAAAACTTAAGTTTATCCAAAAAGTTATTCGCGATATTGTGGCAGAAGTTTCCAAACACCCTACAAACATTAAATTTTAACTTATTTTCTATCAAATTAAATAACAAAAGCTGCAAAAATATGAGCCCATAAAAAAATCGCTGAAGAATACTTTTTTGACCTTTTTAAAACACACGTTTTTTAAAAACTTCTTTTTCACGTAGACTTTTAGTGATATGGCCCTCATCTGCCCACAACGCCTTATGCATCGAATTGTAGGTTTTTTATCCCTCTTTAAATTAAAAAATATTGTGGCCGCAGGTTTTTGCATATTTTCGCATATGGGTGTGATTTACATAGTCATCCGACGAAAAATAGTGAATCGCATTTTGTTTTGTACTATTTCTTTTTAAGAATATGAGTAAAGAGAAATAAATTTTTTTTAATTGTTGTTATTTTAAACTTTATATTGCAATTTTATGGTATTTGATTTACAGTTATGAATAGAGAAATTATTTTAAAGAAATTATTGTTTTAAACTTTATATTGCAATTTTAAGGTATTTGACTTTCAGTTTAAGTGAAGCTTACTCATTGCATTTGAAAAGTGTCAAAACAAAGATCAAATTTTAATTCTTATAATTAATTGTTTTCGCGATAGTGATAAAAGTTTCAAAAATATCAATATGGAAATTAAAATAGAAGGTTTATTCTGTCAGTGCCAATTTTCTAGAATGTATGTGCTTGACATTTGGAGTTCTACAGCTGGTAATTATCATTCGAAAGCAAACAAAATATTTCAAATTATGGAGGAAAAATTTAATGCAGAAAAAACTAAATTCGACCTTAGCAATTTAACAAAAGTTTTAAAAAGCCTTTGTAAGCAGATTGGTAAGCTTTGGACGAAAAATCATCGAAAAATAAGGATATAAAACAGTTTAGATTGCAACATATACGAAAAATATCGAGCATAGCTACAAATCTTTTAAATTGCCTCTTTTTAAGTTCAGATCCATTTATTTCTGGAGCCCGAAACTTACCAACAAAGAAAAGAAGTAGTTTAAGTCAAGGAGTTTTAAATTTGATATATATTACTACTATTTTACTTTATTACCTTATATTACTTAATAATACCCTATATTGCATTATTTAACTTTGTTTAACTTTTTAATTTAGTTTTTTTCAGTGTATATTTCGAATGAATTAAAATGAAATAAAAATTTACAAAACTTGTTTAAAACAACCAAATTTTTATATTAAAATACTTTATTTCAAACATTTTTAAAACAGATATATAAGCCAATTAACTCTTAAAAGATCAAATGGTTACTGGGGCTACAGTTGTTAATACTTTTTCCTAAAAATTTGCCAACTTTAAGTTCTTCGGGCATGAAATGAGCTGAAAATTTTGAATACCCTAGCTTTTTTAGTTTTGGATATATTGATTTTTGACCGCTTTTCCATATAAGGGAAACCACTGTGCACTATCTTTAAAATTTTTCGCGTCGAAAAGTTGAAAAAGCACTAAAAACGGTGCGAAAATTACCGAGTTGACAATGGTGCCAAAAAGTGTAAAATTTTTGCTTGGTGTTATTAAACACTCAAGTCTGATATTTTTTAAGGAAACACATTCAAACATCTATAAACTAAGAAATAAACTATTATAATAGAAAGCACATTGTTATTCGTATGTTTCTCTGATATCTGCACAATATTGAGATTACTCACAGCAAAAATAAAAAAAGGAATACAAAATATTAATTGAAATTTCAAAAATTTCTAGACACATTATGTGTTTATGTTGCAAAAAAAAAATCGCTTGCTGTAAAACATTTAAAATTTGTGCAAAAAAAATTTGTTTAAATCAAAATGTAGTTTGTGTGTGGAAACACATGTATGTACATTTGTACATGTACATTTGTGTTATTTTAATTCATTTTTTATTTTATTTTTTGTTTAAATATTTTAGAAATTATAAATGAAATAAAAAGTAAGATTATACAAAGATAGCAGTATCTTATGTCATGTTTTGAGATGTGATAGTTGCGCAGATAAATAGAAACACTTAAATGCTATTAAAGTGTTAATTAACCATATAAATATTATACACTTAAAAAAAAGAAGTAGTGAATTAGGAAAGTTATACGGAATAACAAAATGTTAAAAAAGTAACAACCGGTAGTGCTGGCAAAGTATTGAGTAGTGGTTACCAAGTATCGAGTATTTGCTCTTATTTTATGGTACTAAATACTAAAAAGTAGTTACTAAAAAGTAGTTTCGGTGTTGTATTTTTACAGTGAAGCCGATTGGAAAATTGATGGGGCAAAATACAAATCTGTTTAAAAGTATCCTTTTAGTCCATGTCCATACGAGCCAACTTTTGCTTCTGCAACTTTCTTAAATATTCTTTTGACGTTGCATTCGTGTCCATATAATGAAATTATTGTTGCGCAGCTTTTGTTTTGTTTTTCTTTACATAAAATTTGTTTTTGCTTAATATTACGAAGAAGAAAACAAAAGAAAGTTGCATGTACATGAAGCAGTGTATCCCTTCCCAATCTTCTCACCTCTCTCTCTCCCATAAACTCAAAAGTTGCGCAGCAAAAGTTGACTCATATGGACATAGACTTAGTAAACATTCAAAGTATGGAGTAAGTATGGAGTACCAAAATGAAAAGTATTGAGAAATTAATAATAATAATAATAACGTACCCATGCATTACAGGAAATTTTACTCATTTTTTCCAAAACTTTTGGTTTTAATTAGAAGTTTTTTTTGATTTACTATATCAAAAGCATAACAAATTAAACATCAGGCTAACTCCTCTTTCAAATAAGACTAACTTTAATAAAATACACCGATAATTCCACATAATTATTTTTACCGAAATACAACCTACCTAATACATTCTTCGAAAATATAACAACCCACAGTGCGGTAGAAGCAAAATTAAAAAAAAAACTCCAATTTTTTTTATCAGTTTTAGTTTTCGAGATATACCGTTATTTCAAAAATTAAGGCACTTATACGACATATATTAGCATAACTTGAGAATGGTTTGCCCTATTCAGTAAGAAAAGAAAACCCTAAATTCGACAACAAAATTATATTTAAGACTAGCGAGCATTATTTCAGACATATCGTAAAAGTTTGAGCCTAAAAATTAAAAATTTCTACAAAAAAAAAATACAAAATTTTGTGTTTAAAAATTCATAAAAAAAACCTTTAAGAAATTTATTATTTGATATATTGTCATAACTTTATTTTAAACGAAATTTATTTGCTGGTGTTTAAGCATTTCATTGGTACTTTACCAAATCGTCAGTAGACTTCTCAAACACAATTTTGAACAGTTACAAAAACTCTTTATCTTATGTACTGACTTTCAAAAACCATTTGAGAAATTACAAATATGTAAATGCATATGACAATGCTTAAATACCAGCAAATAAATTTCATTTAAAATTCATAAAAAAATATAAGAATTCATAATTTTTTCGCGTTTTTTGAAATATAGTTGTTTTAGTATAATATCCTTATATTTCCAAAGCTTGAGTATATAAAAACTTTTAAAATCGGTTGAGATTTGCCCAAGTTATAAGACTTTTAAAGCTTTCCACATGCGATGCGTCTAGTTTTAGCCCACTGTAGAGTCGTCAGTACATATTCAGGAAATTTTTGCAAACTATTTTGTGCGAGTATAGCCCCTTTTCTCTTGATATGCAAAATTACAAATAAATCTAAACCTACACAGAAAAACTTATCACCAACAAATTTTCAAACAAAAGTTTGTCTAAAAACAAATTTAATTTTCAGTAAATGTTCTGTCCATAATCTATTAATTGTTTGTTTGACTTTTATTTAGAACGCAAACACCAAAAACAACAATAACAACGGTGTCGTAAAAACCCACCCCGATGATGACATACACACAAATAACAACAACAACAATCATAGCAAGAGGAATGCAATTGTACCAAGTTTGTTTACAAAAGATTTTTGAGTGAATTGATTAGTTAATGTCGTGCATTAATTCTCATTCATTTTTTAGAGTATTTAGATAAGCATTCAGACTTAAACACATTTAACAAAGTGAAATCTCATAAGTGCTCAATGAATGATGATGATGACACAGACAACAATTTTGTTTGTATTTTTGTTTGATTAAGTAAATTATTTTGCTTAATAATTGTTAGCATTTTTAGACCAATTGTTTATTAAATTCAGACAGAAATTGTTTGATATTTTTCAGAAAATCCAGTAAATATTTTTGTTTGATTTAGTAAATTGTTTTTTCTACAATTTGTAAATATTTTTAGACAAATTGTTTTATAGGTTTAAACAATTTGTTCACTGAAAAAAACGCGTTTTTTTTCATTGAAATTTTTGAGGTATTTTTGTCTATATTTACAAATTCGTTTGTAGGTCCGTTCATAGACAAAATATGTACTATTTCATGGAATTCCCTTACAGAAAATGAAATTTAGTTTTTTCTGTGTACTGTTTAGCAGTTATAAATAGTTTACCATTTATTTTGTGAGCAGCTCCAAAATGCACTGCGAATGTATTGCATGTATAATTTTACATTGAAATTTTTGTTTAAAAAATTGTAATTTTGCCCATTCCCAACCGATTTGAATAATTTAGGACTTATTGTAATCCCTACACAGAAAAAATTATCACCCAAAAATTTGCAAACAAACGTTTGTCTAAAAATAAATTTCATTTTCAGTAAATGTTCTTTACATAATCAATGAATTGTTTGTTTGACTTTTATTTAGGACGCAAACACCAAAAACAACAAGAAAAACTGTGTCGTAAAAAAACAACCCCGATGACGACATACACACAAATAACAACAACAACAATGATAGCAAAAGGAATGAGATTGGACCAAGTTTGTTTACTGAAGATTTTTGAGTGAATCAATTCGTTAATATCGTTGCACAAATTCCCATTCATTTGTTTGAAGTCTTTAGATAAACAGTCAGACTTGAACACATTTAACTAAGTGAAATTTCATAAATGCTTAATGGGTGAAGATTACCCGACAAAATATTTTGTTTAATATTTGTTAGTATTTTTAGACTAATTCTTTTATAAAGTCAGACAAAAATATTGTTTGATATTTGAGAAAATCCAGTAAATCTTTTTGTTTGATTTAGTAAATTGTTTTGATTACAATTTGTAAATATTTTTAGACAAATTGTTTCATAGATTTAAACAATTTGCTCACTGAAAAAAACACAATTTTTCCAATGAAATTGTTGAGATATTTTTGTCTACACATATTTACAAATTTGTTTGTAGGTCCGTTCCTAGACAAAATATTTACTATTTCATTGAACTCCTTTACAGAAAATGAAATTTAGTTTTTTCTGTGTATGATGCTTTTTATCTTTTTGTTTATTTTCACAACACTTACATGTTAACTTTTGGGATAAAAATTTGGTTTTTGCTGTTCCCGTACTTTTGTGTTTAGTGAGAGTAACTCTTGCTTACTCTCATTTTACCGAACTTTACCCAAAAAGTACGGGATTGGAGCTATTATTTATATTAAGCCAACATAACACTTAAAATATATCAAATTTCAGCCACACTTTGAAAAAAACATCAAACAAACAAACCGCAACCAGCTGCATTAGAAAAAAAAACAAACAAACTCACTGCCGGTTAGTTGGAGCAAGGAAGAGAAGACACATTAACTAACAACATAAACGATAACATTCAAATTATCCATCTATCAGCCTACACATGTGCGAAAGTACACCATGAATACATTCGTAAGTAAAAAACTAAACTTGTACACATTAAGATAGATATTAATAACATTCATTAGGGGGCCAATAACAACTAAATATTGTTGTTATTTGGCACGAAATATGTAATTCGTTTAATAACTTGCTGCAAACTCCATTCACAGCTCTATAATGCAGCAACCAATAACAGAAAACAATTGAAACGACAAGATTTACAAAAAGAAAATAAAAATATAATTTTTGTTAATATCTACTCGTATAGTTGCAAATAGATACGAGTTAATAAAAAAAATACTGTCATTGAAAAAAACTTAAGAAAGAAAAACAAAATCAAAATGCCAGTGAAGACATCCTAAAGTTCAATAAAATTTAGGATTAATAAAATAATAAATACAACAATTTTGGTGACCAAATGTCTAGTAACTAAATTATAATTGTGGATATTCTACTAGCAATCAACCAACAGGTTACTCAGCATTCAAGTAAAACAACAATCCAGAGTATTTTTTCAAACAAAATCTTTACAATCTTCAAAAATATGCGTAAAGTCAACAACTTGTTGCTTGTTCAGTGTCATTGCGTTGCTGCTATAAAAAGCTCTTTTGCATATTAGTTTATATGCCGCAACATCATGTTGCATGTCTGCCTACATGTCTCTTACTTGCTCGTTTTTTTAACCCCTCCTCAGTATCTCCTCCTTAAACTCAGCTGTGTGCCATGTGTTTATATTTTTTAATTTTTTTTCTTTTTACAATATAACAACAACATCCTCACATTATTTTATATATATATATTTTTTTTTGGTTTGTTTGCCTGTTGGTTTGTTTTATGTTCATTATCAAAAAATAAAACTTAGATCATCTTTACATTTCCACTGGCAACGCGTCGAGCTGCAGTAATATAAATGTGCCTTTACTCATATTACAGCTATTACATACTGTTGACTTGTTAAATATCTAATGGTTATTTATGAGTGTTTTAGTGAGAAAAGGAGGTTATAATTAATGAAATCATTTAAATTCAAATATGTATTCTGTAAATTTTTAAGTATATTTTTACATATAACAAACATCATACGGAGGAGTTTGAAAAAATCATTACCAGGGCTCAGATTTTCATGCAACTATAAATTGGTTTTAAGCGCTTAACAAATGCACCTAAAAATTAAAGAAAAAATGCGCAAAAACATGCACTTACCTACGATCAAAGTACCAAAACTAAAATAATATGAAAATATTATTTTAATGTTTTATTATTATTAGAGAAAAAATATTAAATAAAATTAAACTTTAGTTGTGTTGCCAGTCGCCAACTGAAAATTAATGGTTGCCAGAAAGGAACTAAATAGCAACTGAAATTGACAGATTTTAGTTGCCAGTTGCCTTCAGTGGTATCATTTTCAGCAACAGACAACCCAACTGAGGCTCGGTTGCCATCCATAAATGGCCTATAACTATATTTAAAAAAAATCAGAAATATTCATTAACAAACTTTTTATAAATCCAAAAATATGAATTTATTCCCAAAATATGCAAAAATATGCACTTACCAGCAAAATATGCAACTACAAATCTATGGCAAACTACTTAAAATTTGATGATTCGCATAGATAATTAGTTAATACCTGTTTATCTATCACTACAAAAGACATGCATTCGCATGAAAGTCCGTGCCCTGGTCATTACACTTTACTGCTGCCTAAAAGGAATAAAAATGCGTACATTGTATTGTAGTACATAATTAGGGAGTTCACAACAGCGTTCTAAAATATGTCTTAATATAACGACGTTTCAATTTTAGTCTTTTATTATGGGTTGACAAGTTTGTTGTTTTTGTTTTGCATGTAAATGAAATTTACTACCAGATGGCAATTTAAACGTCCATGAAGAAGCATGTTTTTTTTCAATGCGGCAATATTTTAAATAAAGAATTTGTGTCTGGTTTAAGTGTATTGGTGTTTCTTTTGCATGATGATAGGTATCAATCACTATCGTGCATGTGTTGTTGTTTTGTTTGTTGTGTTTTGTTTGAGTTCGTGTTCTATACATGTAAATAGTGAGAAATATTCGGCAAATTTCGTAATTATTTTTATGACTTTAATATGCTGTGCTTTGTATCGTTGCTCACAATGAAATTTTAAGGTGTAACGATATTGCTGTTTCCAAATTTTAAGATACACATTGTGAATTCCCTAAATGATTTTTTACTTAGGGCAGCCACCTAATAACACAACTTTATAAGGTTTTGGATCAGAGCAACTGAAAGTTGTTTCTTATGTAATTTGAGGTGCTGAATCCGAATCTGCAGTCGGCTTATTATTATTATTATTATTTTTTGTTTGTTTTTTGGTTTAGCTTTCGAAATATAATTTTTTTTCTCAAAAAGGAAGCAGTTGCACAACCACGGTTCCCAGTTTTATTTCATACCTTATCCCCAATTTTCGATTGTTCGTCCCCCAGAATCCCCAAAAATAGCTATTTTCTCATCCCCAAAAATCCCACAGTATCTTAAAAAAAATATCAGATTATTTCAAAGGAAATATATGCGTACATTTATTTATTTAATTAAATCCATTTATGTTGAATATTTTAAAACTAATTTTATTACTACATATACACAGTGGTAAATGGAAGGAGTATAGAGGCCTTCAATAAGGTCTTATTTAGCAGGTTCTAGTACTTCCAGTCCCATTGCACCTTCATATAATCGGACCAAGGGCTTCCTCGATTCAGCAGGCCTGATTGAAGGCATTCTTTAGCAGTTTTTTTTTCAGGTCATACAGGCATGCCTGATAGAAGGCCTGTTCTGGGAAGGTCTGTTAAAAATCAAATGGAGGTAAATTTTTTTATCTGGGTATTCCTATAGAGGCTTCTTCTATAGTTTTGATTTTCGTGATTTTTTATTTCGAACTCCTTCTTTTCATCCAAAGTAATTTTTTATACATATGAGGCTAAATTTCGCGTAATTATTAAGTAGGAATTGGACATCGTGTAGTAGCTGCAACATAAACGATATAATAGCAGCATGTATGATGTTGCTTGTACGTAAATTTCAGTCTTATATACAAATTATTTGCGAAAAAAGAATACGAGAATGTTTGTTATTTCAAGGGTACATTTTCGTTAAACAAAACGAAAAATCTAACAATAGAGTACTATTTCCAAAAGAAGGGAGAACGAATGTGTATCGGATTTTTTAGAAAAGAATGTAGAGAGCTGCATATGTATCACTGTTGTTCATCATTTCAAAAACTTCAGAATCAAAATCTTCTGAATAATTAGTTAATGCAATTTTGTTGTACATGTTGTTGTTATTAAAAAGTTTTAGCGTTTAAAAAGAAAACTGAACTGTTTTTATAGTGTTTTTGTATGAAGCGATTCGGAGCTATTTTTGTGTTGTACTGATTCACTATTACAACGTTTATACGCGCACTACTCGCAAATAAAATTATTTGCAAATTATGTAGTTATCTCACTGTTTATACACAGAAAGAAAAACGCCGTACTAAATTCAAATATTTTCTACTTACTTTGAGTACGACTAATTTAAGTACGAATAACACTAAAATGTACTTAAGTAAAGACAAAAACGGGATAATCACATAAAAAATCTTGAATTAATCACAAAATACTTAAATTGTGTACAACAATTCTTATTTTAAGTACTACTATTAGTATAAACTTTTTACACACTCGTACACTGTTGGTATTTGTTTGCTTGTTGATAGCTTCAGTCGCATGTTGTGCTTATGTTGTGTTCTTGGTGTTAGTGCACGAACAAACAGAAGTTCGGATTGATTAAAGTACGCAGTTTAGGATTGATTCAAGTACGCGGTGGATTGATTCAAGTATACAGCGGGCTTGAATCTACATACAAGACGACGTGTATCAGCTACTTGTCGGCTATGCCCGAGTAATGAAAATAAACAAGAACAAGAGCAGAACAGTGATTTGTGGCTATCATCGAGCAAACAAACACTAACAAAGCACGAGTACGACTGTGTATAAAGTTTATAAACATACTCGTACTTAAAATAAGATTTTTTTCCATGAATAAAGGCTAAATTTAAGTATTTTGCACTTGAATATTCCGACTTGAATCAATCTTTCTGTACTTGATGTCAGAAAAACCGGGATTACCGTACTTTTGACACCACTTGGGATTAATGTAAGTACGAATGGATTGATTTTTCTTTTCAGTGTACGTACGCTATAGCAAAAATACAAAAAACTTGGTAGCACTTATATAGCCTCCTCGGTTCTGGCGTGCAGCCTGCCAGACATTTATAAGCCTGATTTTTTTACAGTTTTAAAAGATTTTGCCAATATAAGACTACTTTTGCAGAGGGCTGGAAATGTAGTCTTAGTAAATCATTAATCATTTTTTAGCTATCTGTCACCATCACAAGCGCATACTGAGAGTTTCTCATCAGCTGATTCAAAATATCGATGGTCATGCGTTGACAACACTTAAGGGATTTTTACAACTTTAAAGTTGAAGATATTACATTATAAATAGGCTGAAAGCGTTACCAGCAATGAAATAAAATAGCTGCAAGCTATTTAATAGAACTAATCTGAACTAATTTCGGTTTTTCTTATTTTGAGGATAGGAACGTTTTTTTTTTAACAATTAATATGAAGTTTTATACGTTTTGTGAAAAATAATAAAAAATCAGTTACGTGTAGTTTCTGCGCACTATCTTGTAAAAACATTTTAATTTGTTTTACGGTTTCAACCTGATTTTTATCCTGTATTTTTTTCATCTGACTAAATAGATTTGTGGGTTAAATCTTCACTTAAAGGCAAGCAATTAGATGCAAAGAAAGGTCAATTAATAATAAAATAATGGCCTTTATATAATAAAATGTCTATCCGGCTGCACCTGCCATATCTCCGTAATCCTGTACTTGACAAAGACAAAGTTAACCAATTTTTCCAATTCAGGAATATAAGGTTTTGTTAGTTTTTACTTAGAATGGTGTATTCGGGACTGAGGAGGATAGAAAACTTCTGTAAAGTTGCAAAAAAAAATAGTTGGAATGTATAAAGTAATAAATAATTATTTGTCATTATTTTCTTCTATCAATGTTTTTCGTGCAATATTTATCTTTTTTTTTGTTGTTTTTTATTAGCAAACGTTTGTAAGCGTGGCAACCTCAAATATTTTATTTGCAAATAGTGCGTTAATCGTGAATAGTTTTCAATTATATGGCAACAATTTACTGTTTTATTTGCAAATAAGTCGTGCGTTTAAACGTACTATATGCCTCTTTGAAGTGGTCTAGTGGGACACACACCAGACCACAGTTGTTGGGTGTCTGCTATCTTGAAATAATTTTGATGCAGAAGAAATAGATTTCAAATCTCCAAAAATCCTCATTGAATAAAGTGGTTTTCCCCAAAAACGCCCCTGGGGATTTTCACAAAATGTTTATTCCCAATCACAAAAAAAATGGGGACAAACCTCTAAAACTGGGAGCGCTGTGCACAACAAATGTTAATACAGCTGGGGAACGGTTTGTGCTATTCAATTAAAACAAAAAAAACAAAACTCGATAACAATATTATCTTCAAGTCGCGCCAACATTGTTTTTTAATCTGCTCAGAAGCTTCGCACGCAACTAGTTCTCGTGAAAATACAACATTGTGATCAAAGTTCTTTTAAAGAACTATTTTATAAAAAGAACTTTATAAACTTTAAAATCAATATTTCGCTACTCCTTTGTGTATCATTTATTGGAGGATTGGGAGCTGCCAACAATATAACCACTGGCAATCTTGAGATTCCTCAGGAGAGTAGGTCTAGATAAGGTGCTTTAGCACCTGGCAAGGGTTACAATAGATCTTCTTCAGTTGCAGTGCCCTGTGTTTCCCGCATTCATTCAGACCTCAAGCTCATCATTTATATAAATTTAACATCAAGAAAAAGGTCGAAAGATTAGCAAATACATATCAAGTAAAAAATTTAATAAATACTCCATTCCACCACTTGTGGCCTATTTATATATAAGATAATCTATGGGATTGTGTGTTAAGGTAAAAAATATATTAAGATCCTGCAATAGCACCAAATGTTGCTGAAGCATTTGTATAGAAATATTTAGCGGAGTGATGAAAACTACATATTCAGCCATGTCACAGAATACCATTCCGATCCGAAGTGGTCTCAATTCCGTAAGTTGCTTCTTCAGAAAACGAAAAACGAAAATTTTCTTGGTAATCACAGAAAAAAATATTAAAGAAAAATTTTCAAACAACAGTTTGTCTAAAAATAAATTTAATTTTCAATAAATGTTCTGTCCATAATCTATGAATTGTTTGTTTAACTTTTATTTAGAACGCAAACACCAAAAACAACAATAAAAACTGTGCCGTAAAAAACCACCCCGATGACAACATACACACAAATAACAACAACAACAACAAGCATAGCAAGAGGAATGCAATTGTACCAAGTTTGTTTACAAAAGATTTTTGAGTGAATCGATTAGTTAATGTCGTTGCGTTAATTCTCATTCATTTTTTTTAAGTATTTAGATAAACATTCGAACTTGAACACATTTAACAAACTGAAATCTCATGGATGATGATTATGACACAGACAAAAATTTTTCTTGTATTTTTGTTTGATTAAGTAAATTATTTTGCTTAATAATTGTTAGCATTTTTAGACTAATTGTTTATTCAATTCAGACAGAAATATTGTTTGATACTTTTCAGGAAATCCAGTAAATATTATTGTTTGATTTAGTTAATTGTTTTGTCTACAATTTGTAAATATTTTTACACAAATTGTTTTATAGATTTAAGCAATTTGTTCACTGAAAAAACAGGTTTTTTTCAATGAAATTGTTGAGGTATTTTTGTCTATATTTACAAATTCGTTTGTAGGTCCGTTCATAGACAAAATATTTACTATTTCATTGAATTCCTTTACAGAAAATGAAATTTAGTTTTTTCTGTGATCAAACCACTTTTAAATTTCAAAGTGGAATTGAAAAACACTTTTCTACTGACTTAATTTGCAGTAAATACTAAAAAACGTGCATACTTATAGGAGCGTCAAATAAATATTTGGTCATGAGCTTTCCATGTTAATAAAAAGCTCAATGTGAGCTTTGCATCTTAAAACAAGAGTAAACAAACGCCTCAAGGTATAAAAACTTTATTATTGTAAAAACGGAATACAAAATAAACGGAATCTAAAGCACCAAAAATGAACTTTTTCGGAATGACAACTACGGAATCAAAACCAATCCGAACGGAATCTGTGACATGACTGATTATAATAAACCTTAATCATGCGCATTAGAAAATATATTTATAAATAATATATCAATTTCTGAAACATTTTATTCTACAAAATTACTACATTTTATATGCTCAAACATTATATTACATAAAATTTTCTTTCAAACAAAAAAATTTCATCGATATCAAAAACATTTTTTTGTTTCATGTCAATTTGAAGTTCTCTATCTCTCATAAACACCCGTTATACATATCAAACTATACTATATCATTTATTTCAAGTAAAATTATTTCTTTAAAGGTCTTCCTTTCTTTCTTGAAAAAAAACTAAATGATACACATCACGTTTTCAATTTATGTACAAGTTTAAACAACCCAACAAACACAAGGTCGACAAACATATAAAAGAACTTGCAAACTTTAGAGTTATTTTAAACTCATTTATAAAATTTTAACTCTTTCTAAGCCCTTAGGCAAAAATAGCTATTTCCATACAGCACATAGACACACACAAATACAAATTTTGATGTTGTATGAAAATCGTGATTTTGATCAATTCACTTAATTTTGAATAAAATCTAACGTTTTAGATCGATTTCCCCCTTCATATGCTCTCCAAGGAAGCAGAAAAAGCATGTAATACAGATTAGAGCATGGTAGAATATTATACAAGGTAGCTCTGGAACGCCAGCTGATAATTTTTTTATTTGCTTTTTTCATGGTACGAACTGTTAAATGTTGTGTATATGTGAAATAACTACGTTGCACACAATACCACACGTATGTTTGCTGCTTATGTTCTACAAACACACACTAACCCTCTCTATTAATGTTTGACATTTTCTATCCCAATTGTACATTTGTATTAGTTGTGCGGCTACCTGTTATATTATTCTACCATGGATGACAGGAAGTACAGTAATCTGTACTTCCTGTCATCCATGGTAGAATAATATTCCAGAATGTGCAATAGAACTTCAACAAATACGATTTTTCCAACGTTTGCTTGCATCATCTGATCCGCATATAAGTAGCATAAGACATCAACCTTATAATAAACATTTTTTTACCACTAGATGATGTAGTTAAAGAAATTATAACTGATGAAAAAAATGCTTGATTATTTTGGACTCATTTTGCTTATACTTATATATGGGCGGTTGGCGTGGCTGATGTTGATGAAACTTGGCATACATCTTTTGTTTATTCTAGAAAGTATATGTACAAAATTTTAAAACTTTTGTTAATATGATTATTTCGAACGTATTTGCTTTGTGAATCCAAATTGATTATTAGGCTAAGGTTCGTAGCGTTATATTCAGAAAGAATTGGGCATGATTAATATTCCAAGGAACAATTAGCTACTGGCTTGAGCTTTTCACATGTTAAAATGTTCATATATACTTAAGAATAAAATCAAACCAAAAAAGTTTGTCTTGAGTAGACAAAAATCAGAAAAATGGGAATGAAGAAAAATAAATCGATGGCAACGCTGGGAAGGTGCAGTTAATATCAGCTTGAGAGTGATTTAATTCTCATTTTCATTTTTCACGAAAAATCACATTCAACAGAGCCACCTGCCAAGTGGTGATAAGCATAATACACGTGAGCACTGACGATGGAAGTGTAGCGGCTTCCGAAAGTGGCGCTACTCTGTTCTGCTGTGTACGTTGAAAAATTAAGTTGATGTTAATTTTTCCCTTGTTCCTTGGAATATTAGTCACGCCCAATTCTTTCTGAATATAACGTTACGAACCTTAGCCTAATAATCAATTTGGATTCACGAAGACTTTTGCTTCGATAGGAAAAATTTTATGCGAAAAAATTGATTTGGGTTGTATGGGAGGTGGGCGTGGCTGACATTGAGGAAACTTGACATGTATCTTTTGTTTACTTCGAAAAGTTTATGTATCTAATTTGAAGACTTTTGTTTGGATAGGAACAATTTTAAGCGAAAATTGATTTGAATTGTGTGGGATGTGGGTTGTGGGCGTGGCTGATATTGATGAAACATGGCATGCATCTTTTGTTTATTCTAGAAAATGTATGTATAAAAATTTAAGGCTTTTGCTTCGATAGGAAACATATCATAAGAAAAAAATTGATTTGGATTGTATGGGTGGTAGGCGAAGGGCGTGGCCGCATTTGATAAACTAGATATATTTTCTTAATTTAGTCAATATAATGCTCGGCGCAAATTTTCATTGATCTAGGACGACTCCTTATCATTTTTGCACAAAAATGTATGAAGCCATCCCTCTGTGCGTCGGCGTGAGTGATAAAATTTTTTTTTTCGTTAGATTAAGTGATAAAAAATTTTAAGGACCTTAAGAGAGAGGCTTCCAAACATATTCAGTTCAAAGGACTTACCCATATAAATTAATTACTATTTATTTTTGAATATTATGTTTTTTTTTGCAGTAAACTTTTGACTTTATCCTATATGTTCTAAAAGCTTAAAGCTTGGAATAAAAAAACAAATATCACTTGCAGAAGCTCTTATATATATTTAGATGTATTACGAAAGCATTTTATGTGCCTTGAACCAAATGTGGACTTTAGGGCAAAACCATAAAAATTAAATTTTTTTGCGATTTCTTGAAACTTTCTTAAGAGTTCTAAAATTCTCAGATGCACATCTTGGTAAAATTTTCCATTACTTTCGAGTTTGAGCGAGAGAGTTTGATTTCAAATCATTATAAATTTGAGGCCAAACTTGGGTGTTTGCTGGGAAATGAATGTGCAGACAACAATTACATATTTCTTTAAACTTTTGTTGGTAGACAGACAGACTATGCTACAATATTTTTAACAACAAAGTTTAGATACATACTCGTACTTGTACAAATAAGCTTGTTGTTGCAGAAGACGATAGCTGGCTGGCTGTTTAAGCCAAAAAAAAAACAAATAATGGAAAAATCGCAAGTGTTTGTATTTCTACAAATTTGTTTTGGAGAAGAGTCGTTCAGGTCTTTAAGAGTTTGTTTGAGCGTATATTTATAGTATATATGTACGTACATATGTTTTAAATTATTGTCGATGATTTTGTATATGTGTTAATGTTAAAACTCTTATGCGAATTTGCTTTTATATCGATGAAGAAACGAGGGTTTGTAGTGTAACATTACAAGTATCGATATTACAGACGACTACAACAACGTTAACGACAAGTTGTTAGTTAAGCGAGGAATTAACGCGAATTCAGTTTTAAAACGAACCTCAAGTGAAACGGATGCTTTAAGCGGAAATAGCTTAAAATAAAATTGATAAAAACTTTAAATTAAACTCAACCCGTTCAAGTGGTTTAAATATGTTTTCTTTCTATTTCAAAAATAAAAGCAATTTTTAAAATTTAGAAATTAAAAAAGTATTAAATAGAAAATTATATACATATTTTGGTTGCAACCTTAACTAATCAAGTATGTGTATTTTGCGTTAACTTGAAAGTGTTTGCTGTTAATGTATTATTTCGTTGTTTATTTATTTTGTCATTGTTGTTGTTGCATGTTGCCTGCTGCCTGCCTGTTGTTTGATGATTAGTTAGCAAGTTTGTTAGATGTAGCAGCACATTAGCAACGGCTGCCGTCAACTTGAAAAGTCTTAGTTACTTTTTTGGATTTTTAATGTGACAACAAATAAAAAGTGAAACTTATTTTAAAACTGCTATCAACTCTACATAAAACAAAAATAAGGAAAATACATACATTAAGGATAATAAAAATCAAGAGAGAAAAAAACTGAATTTGCAAAAAAGTCAAAAACAAATAAAAAACAAGCAACTTTTTTGCTGAAAAAAATATTACAAAAACCCTTGATTGGATTTAATTTTGCCTTTTATACAGTTTATGGTATGTACAAAGATAACCCAATATAATTTCTCAAAATATTGAATGAAACTTTTCCTATATGCGGAGACCCGAAAACTTTTTATTTTTATTTCCACATTCATATACTGCATAAATATCCTTGTCGATTAAAATTTTTAATTTCCATTTGTTGAAAAAAATAAAAGATTCATATTTATTTCCAAATATATATATCCATCATGATGAAAAAATAGAATAGAAAAAGTAGAATCAAAACTTTTTTATATTTTCTATCTATAAAACATTTCTCGATTACTAAAAAAAACTTCAACATATTTTTTTCATGTATGAATTTTACAATAAAAAAATTTAATGAAGAAACTGCAACGTAATTATGCTGCTGCCTGTCCGATTATAATCTTTGGGCATTAAAAGCAATTGTTGCATCATCCACCATTTACAATACTGTAATTATTTTATGACGTTTTATACCAACATTTATATACTTTTTGTTTAGAAACTGTTTAAATTATTTTAAATTACTTTATAATACTATAGCGATATTTGTGTTAAGTATCACAATTTGAAAAAATATGGCGAAATTACAAATAATTATTTGAAATTCTTTCTAAAATTCAATTAAAACAAAATAATTTTAAGGAAATTTAGGAGTTGTAAGCCTGTTTTAATAAAAATGACTAGAATAATGTCTCAATTAAACACAAGAAATTGTTTGAAAAAAATATTAGATACGATTGACCTTGGAACTTCCCGCTGATATCAAGTGCAAAGGGGCTAGAAAATACGACAATTTTTGGAGTAATTAAAAACTGTTTTTTTTTTTAATTTTCGACAACGATAAAATTTTCAGTATTAGACGCAGCTTTTCCAGTGCTAAAAACTATAAAAGACTAATTTGGCAATAATTTGAAGTAATTACAATATAACACAATTTCCAAAAATTTTCCACAACGATATCTCTTGAACGAACCAATCGATTTTACTAATATTTTCACCAATCGACGTATTATAAAGTTTATATTTTTAAGAGAAAAGTTTGTGTAGAACTTTTTAAAAATATTTCATTTTGTTCCCTGAACAAAAAAAAATACATTTAAGCATTCATGGATGTATGTATATCCCATTCATATCCTTGAAAGTTTTCTTTAAAAAATCTTTTGAAAATTGTATGTTGTAGCCTTAAGTTAACTCTACACTGAAAGTATTTCGCTTCATAAATCCAATGAAACAATTCTAATGAAATATTTCACAATTCTAATGAAATTTCCCGAATATTGTGAAAGAATTTCATTGGAATTGCTTCATTAATTGTCATAGTTTCGTTACCCTACGTCTATACCTGATATATTTTTATCATGACAAATGTCAAATTCCATATAGGAAAAACAGCTAACATAAAACAAACTATTTTTCAATATAGAGTTTGACTGTAGTCATGATAAAAATATATCAGGTATAGACGTAGGGTTAGAAAATTTCATTGGATTCATGATAATAGCATTTTGTCATTTGATATGTTTGTTGTTGTTGTACTCTTTCTTAGTCTATGTCCATACCAGTCAACTTTTGCTGCGCAACTTTTGAGCTTATCGGAGAGAGAGAGGTGAGAAGATTGGGAAGGGGTACACTGCTTCATTTACATGCAACTCTATTTTGTTTTCTTCTTCGTAATATTAAGCAAAAACAAATTATATGTAAAAAAAACCAAAGCTGCACAGCAAGAATTTCATTGTATGGACATGAATGCAACTTCAAAAGAAAATTTAAGAAAATTGCACAAGCAAAAGTTGACTCATATGGACATGGACTTATTATTATACACTCATAGACACATTGTTTTAACAGTGCTGTTGGCTGAAGTAGTTAACGTTGCCTATAAAGCGAATGATGAGAATCAAGAGTCTGAGTTCGATACTGGTAGCGGTCATCAACATTAAACATTTTTCTGATGTGCATTGGTTTCTAGCGAAGTACAGGACTATTAATAAATTAAAATAGTCATTAAAACAATGAAATAATTTCATTACAATAATGACAAAATATCATTAAAATAACGACAGAATTTCATTAAAACTATGAAATAGTTTCATTAAAATAATGAAACAGTGTCATTAAAACGATGAAATAATTTCACCAAAATAATAAAATATGTTCATTAGCTTAGCAAAATTTTTACAATGGATCAGTGAAATTATTTCATATATATATAATGAAATTTTCATTAAAATAATTTTAACGGAAATTGTTTCATTAATCCAACGAAGCATGACGTTAATGAAGTTTTTCATTTGATTAATGTAAAAATTCATAGAATTTATGAACAACATTCTTTCAGTGTATGAGATTCACAAAGAATTTTTTTTTTAATTTTAAGAATATGGAAGGATATATTTTCAAAATTATATATTGTTTTGTTCAGGGGAACTGTATTGCTAAAAATATTACAATTTAATATGTATGTATGTGAGTATAGTTTTTCAGATACATGATAATTAACAATTACTTTGAATGGTAGGGGCCCACCCCTCCATCTCCTACCTCACCAGTTTTCTGTTGGACTACGACCATTAACTATAAAGTTTTTTTTTTCGAGCCTTGAAATGAAAATATGTGGAACATACAAAGTTTAATGCGCTAAATTCAAATCCGTTTTCAGTTTTTTTCTATCGGTACAAATTTTTTTTTATGGGCACGACTAATATGACACCCGAAATAGGGCTGTCACGATAATATATTTCATCATAACTCTAGAACAGTTTGTTCTAAGAAGATGCGGAATAAAATTACCTTGAAGTCGAACATACATATCGTCATATAAAATACAAAAGGGCCAATCTACATTTTTAAAAGTTATTCAGGAGAGATAAAAAACTTAATAAAAAGCAAACTATTGTGATTATGAAAATAGTTTTTTTAGCATAATGTTATTAATTCAAACTTTATTAATGATACTACCCAAAAAAAATCGTTTTTATAGAACCAATAGTTTGTTTTTTATTAAGTTTTTTATCTCTCCTGAAATTTTTTTAAAAATGTATATAGGCCCTTTTGCATTTTATATGACGGTATAATTTTGTAATGTTTCCTGTTCTTTTTTTCAAAAACCCATAAAAAAATTAAGAGGGCAAACATTTTAAATTTTTATCATTTACCATTTACCCACCATATATTAGGAATAAAAGAAACCACAAATAATTAAAATCAATAGTAAAATGACGATTTTATTCACAATTAAGTGAATTAACCCAATTGATAAAAATCACAATTGCCATACAACAGAAAAATGTTGACTTGTGTGTGTGTGTGTGAATGTGTGTTGCATGAAAAAGGGGCTATTCACATATTACGTTACGATATTTTTGGAGTTTTTATAAACCCCCTGCCCCCGCACCACATCATACAGTTTTTTTAAAAAAAAATTCATTATAAATTATCTAATCCGTAACAAATCGTTAAACCCCCCCAAAGGTTGCGTAATGTGTGAATAGGCCCTAAGTGCCTGCACTTAATTCTAAACAAAATCGACATTTGTCTATCGATTTTAATAATTTATGGCTCATTTTATTCCTAATATCTGATAAATGAAAAATTACGCGCATGTTGCATTACGCGCATTTACTATAAAGTAATACACACCAAGTTTGTATACATCACTGATATAGTATTCCCAATATGCGATAATAAACGATTACTTTGTATAGTAGGTTCCCCTACTCATATGCCTCCATTTTTCTGTTGCACTACTCGCATTGACTATAGAGGAATTGATACCAAGTTTGAATACTCTCACTGATGTAGTTAGTATTCAAGATATGCGATAATTGATAATTACTTTGTATGAGAGATACACCACTTCTTATAAAAAAAAATTTTAACGCTTCACAAAAGACGGAGAATTCAGTGAACATAAGTAAGTGCGGTTATTATGGTATACTTATTTGATTTTGGATTGCCAAGTTTTGAGTTTTTATCCGATTAAGATATAACTTAGCTATTTATATGCTAAATACCTTAGGCTTCCAGTACGCTAACTATGGAAAAGATAAAACCCACTTTTTCAGAGATATTTAAGAAATGATTGCAAATCCCATTAAAGGCGACTTTAAAATATTGGTAGGTAATGTGGTATACTGTGCCAAAAAGTACACCAATTGTTTTCGATGCCAACAGAATACCCATTTTACCATCTGGAATCTGTATAGCTATTTTCACACCCTCAGCTACCCATTTTCTTATTTAATATTTCTTCGGCATTCTGTTTTATGTGGAAGATAATGTGGTACAATATACCAAATAGTATGCTGACATAAGCTATATCATAATAGGTTAGGGCTGCCAGAAGCCTGAACCCGTCGACCAGGACATTTATAATACATATCACAAACGAACGTACAACAACACCTTGTATCTGTGGTCACAAGAATTAACCGCTTAAGTCGTTTTAAAAATTTTTCGGGAGAGCTGTTTAAAGTGTCAAAAACTCGCATCCAGCCAGTGGTCAGTTTGTTTTTCCTTAACTTATTTATAGATAATTGTTGTCTTAAAAATGTTACAAGCTTAAAAAATTGGCAGCGAGTTGATTTAGACACGAATGTACTCGATAACACCAAAAATTTAATTTAGTCCTAACTCGACCTAACCTGTTAAGGGTTGTGACCACAGATATATTCCAAGAAGTAATCATATAAAAAGGAACCCCAACAAATTTTTATTTTGATACATGTAATAACCATATATTTCAAATTTATGTCCAACAACTAAACAATAGATACAAAACTTAACATGAAATTCATACATAAAAAACAATAAACAAAAATAAAAAATTCATTTAAAATTACAAGGGGCGACAATAAACACATGAGCTGGCGAGGCCACCTGTATTTATTTCACCGAATAGTTGAACGACATAAGCTCCAGGCAACAAATGCTGGTACAATTGATTCATGTAAACAGCGTTTAACAGAAAGCTTAACCTCTGTTCATAACAAAAATCAGCAGAAATTAAATTTTTGTCTGCATTGACACGTATCAAAAAACCAGGACAATTTAAGAGTGGACAAGGAAAATTTAAGAGTGGACCAGGACACCAGGACTATTTGTCTAAAACCAGGACAATCCTGGAAAACCCGGACGTATGACAGCCCTACAATAGGTGCACTTGGGTGTAATACATTTATTTTTAAATATTTAATACATATATAAAGCAATTGCTTTAATATCACACTTAAAACACTTTAAAATACACCTTTAAAGCAAAAGCTTGTTTTTTAACAGCACCAAAAAAAATCTACTACACATCTATTCGAATTTTTTGCAACTGACACCCAGAATGACTTGAAAAAATAAAGCAGATCAAAGCTCTCTTCATTCCCTGAAAGCGGCAACCATTAAGCTTGGTTCCATTTTTCTCGTCTTGTTAGTTAAAAAACTACTATATCACATTACCAGCCTATACCACATTACCCGCACTTACTCTAACCTCCTCCTATTTTGAAATCGGTTAAAAACTAAAATGAAATGAAATATTTTTTATTTTTTTGCGCCAAAGTTATTTAATTAGTTTGGCTTAAGTTCATTTTTAATTTAATCTTTCCCTCTCCCTCCGTTCATCCAATTTTTTCTTTTAATGTTCAATATTCACACGCTTTAGAATTTCTTCTTAAATAAAAAATAGTTTGATCGAAAGATTAAATTAAAAATGAACTTAAGCCAAACTAATAAAATAACTTTGGATAAAAACCATACAGTTCGACTAAAAATTCATTACTCAATAATTTTTTTTTTGAAGAAAAATAAATTAACTCTGTGTTTTTCAGGCTCTAGGTCTAGGGTAACTTCAAATAAAAAATCTTTTCTGTTTTATTAAAGGTACATATGTATATTATTCTTTTATTTTTTCAATATTTCTAACACCTTCGGTGTTCTTCTTCAGGAAATTCTGAGTAAAGCCGTCCACTTCAAATGAGGGTGTACTGTAAACAGTAACAGTACTGTAAACAGTAAAAGTACTGTAAACAGTACACCCTCATTTTAAGTGGACGGCTTTACTCAGAATTTCCTGAAGAAGAACACCGAAGGTGTTAGAAATATTGAAAAAATAAAAGAATAATTTACATATGTACCTTTAATAAAACAGAAGAGTTTTTATTTGAAGTTACCCTAGACCTAGAGCCTGAAAAACACAGAGTTAATTTAAAACATAATAAGGTCGAATAAAAATACACTAAACTAATAAGTAAAATAAATTTGTGTAAAATAAATTTGCATGCTTTTAAATGATACTTCTTGATACGTTCGAAGTAAGGAATATAATTTCTTCCAATTTTTTTTATATGTATTTGAAAGAAAATACAAGTGATCTGACAGCTTTCAGGATAGAGCATTGAACTAATACAAAACTAAAAGTAGTTGAACATGTTTGTGTAGCTGCCATTTAGCAGTTATCAAAAAACATAATTCATTACGTGTTATCATAATATTATTGCACATGTATTAACTTAACAAATTACGAGTATGTATTACATATAATAAGAGATTTTTAATAATATAATTTGATAAATATATTTTTTAATATATAATTTTTTTTTGTAATCAAAACGTCCTTTTGATTTTGCAAGTGACAATTTATGAAATACATAATCAAAGATATGCAGAAATATAATACTATCCAATACTAATTGGTTTGGTATCATTTTCTCTACAAAACCGGTTGATTGCGTTCATAAAATCCGTTTGCACTTTAATTGACCAAATTTCCGTTAGAAACGAAATAAATTGTTCATGAATTGGAGTTCAGGAGTATCTGAATTTATGCACTTAGCATGTATAACACATTTTTCCCAGGCTCTAATTACTAATATGCAACTTAATAAATGATATTTTGAATTTTGAACGAAAATAAACGCTTTTTGAACACATAAATTTCGTTACGTTTTCATGAGCGCATTCACAATTGGAATTGGATTCGAATTCCGTTTCCAATTCAATTCCGTATCGGATCCTATGAACAGGCAGAATAATATATTTCCGCACGTAGGAGGTAAACTACACCAAGTCACAAACAAACTAGAAAAAAGAACGCACGGGCCATCGGGCTGGAACGAAGTTCTTATCACCTTCGCCCTATTGCATTGGGCCTGTCGTTTTCGGCCTACTACTTTCGGCCTTATGCCATCGGCAGGCCACCTTCGGTCGTCCCCGTTCGATCGTTGTGTCATACCAAAAATAAAAATTATAATTTAAAAACAAAAATTTCACCTACCTTAATGACACCAAGTTAATGAAGATAGTAATTTCAAGCCCTGGATGAAAAAAGAAGACAATTCGCTAACAAAAAACCACTATCATCTGGGAGATACTTAGGCGATACTTCTCAAGAGCTTAGCCGAGCACCTGGTGTTTACCCGAGACACCTACACATAGCTTGGAAACCAACCATTAGCCAAGACACAAACTTGAACTAAGGATTCTCAAAAAATAGAACAAAAATCTCCCCGAAATCCCAGAGGTTTCTCGGATTCCCAAAACCTAGAACAAAAATCTCTTTAAAGTTCACCGGATCCCAAAAAAACTGGGACAAAAACCTCCTCAAAATCCCGGAAATTTTCGGAAAACAACGGCAATACCGAAAACCGCGAAAATGCCAAAGCGGCAACACAAAGTTTTTAAGGAATTTAACCTTCGTACCGGCCTGTTGCCATCGTTTTGAATTGTCGTTACCAGTATTCCTTACACGTATTTGTTAGTCCCTGTCCATACGAGTCAACTTGTGCTTGTTGAAAAAAATTCCAGAAATATTTTTTTGTCACGCCCCTGGATACCGCCCTTTTAGTTTTTTGTGCACTGCGTTGCCATTTATGGCCCGATTATAACATATTGCATATCGTTATTCATGGCTTAATTTTTGCCTGTATTGACTTTTTAATCCGACATCAAATTCTAGGCGCCACTTGTGCTATCTCGGATCCTTCACTTCTTAGATCCACTTTTTTACACGTGGCAAGAAAGCCCTTCTAACAGTTAGTATATCTGGTTTTTAATATACCCACTTTTATGCCACGTCCCAATAGTAAACTCTTTTTTTTATTTTCACATATATATTGCATTTAAGCCAGGTCGATCATTATATAAAACAAAACAAAATTTGCACCAGTCAGCCCTTAGAATGAAAGGTATATCAATAACGCTTCTAGAACTGTAAAAATTTTTTTGTCACTCTCCAAAATACAGCACTTTGCTGGTATTTTATATACGGCTAGCGATGTAATGTGTATGAGTAATGGAAACATTAACTTAATTCTGTGGCGTGTAAAAGGCAGACATACAAAGCTTTAGAAGGGCTTTCTTGCCACGTGAAAATAAGTAAACATAAGAGGGGAATGATCCGAGATGTCATAAGTGTTGCCCAGAATTCGATGTCGGATTAAAAGCCACCAGAGCCAAAAATTAAGTGACATTCAAGCTATAAACAAAGATATAAGACATGATAAGGTCGGACTTTAGGTGGCGGCGCTATAAGTAAAACACAAAGAGTGCTATATCTTGGGACGTTGCAAAAATATATTTTTTTACATTCTTAGAAACGTCATTGATATACCTTTCATTCTACGATGTAATTTCAAATTTTATTTTATTTTACCTGATTTGATGTAGTATGTATTTGAAAAAGAAAAAGGAGGAGAGCTTTCTTGCCACGTGCAAAAATTTTACATTTGGAGGGAAGGATTTTTAGATGTCATATGTGGCGCCCTGAATTTTATGTTAGATTAAAAATTTACCAAAGCAAAAAAAAAGGAGCTATGGTCAAGCCATGAACAACGATATGCAATATGTTATGATCGGACTACAAATGGCGAGGCAGCGAACAAAAAACTAAAAGGGCGGCATCCAGGGGCGTGGCAAAAAATAAAAAAATCTTTTTGGAGTTGTTTTCAACTAATCTTTAATCCAAGGGGGTGACCGGCTCAACTTTTTTTCGAGCCATCTTACTGCACATCATATGTACAACGTGCCATAAGGAGTTTCGCTCCAAAAATTATCTTTTGCTTGAAATGAATTAAGGAGTAAAAAGGTTTTTTAGTGCATTTAAAGTGATACCATTTGTTAAAAGGGGTAGTAATAAACTTTTAAAAGATCGAATTAAAAATCTATTGTTTAAAATTTTTTAAGCGAAAAAAGTGTTAAAAATGGAATTTTGTATTTCTTTTTTTAATCGTTTTGTTACGGAAGAATCCGTCTTCATTTAAACACAAAAAAAGGGAGCGTTTTAAAATCTGTTGCAATAAGGAATAAGTCGAGATAAGCTAATTTGAATTAATATCATCTTTTATTCTTCATATTTAAAGTACGTCTGGGTAAATTTTCATTTATTTTGTACGATTTTTCAGGAAGTTATAGCGGAATAACTGACTTGCTGCTTATCTTTTTTCAACTTATAATCTTATGTGGAATAATTACTTATTTTAACTTATAATATACATACTAATTGTCATATTGAATATATCTGTTATAGTAGGTAGAACCATGTATTCCTAAGTTAGAAGAATCGAGGAACGATTTGTAAACTTCAAGTACAATAAGAATTAAATATCTAAAAATCCATTTGACCTTTTAAAAGTGCTCTAGTTAATACAAAACGGTAGTATATGACTTATAAACACTTTTTCCTAATTGTCACAGAAATTTATTATTTATTTGACTATTTTGCCTAATCTAAATTCTATTCAAAGCTTTCAATTTAAAAATTTAAAAATGCATATAGTTAGTATAAAAAAAGTTATTATCATTATTTTGTTTTGCAGACATTAATTAAAACCAAGTGTAAAATAATATTACAAACGATTAGCTTTTCTCGTTTTAACCACATCAGTCAGCACTCCTCATATTGACATGAAGAGAGTCTATAAAATAATAGATTTTATTATAGAAAAAACATATCCATAAAATCGTAAACACTTACATAAAAATTACCATGTTTTTATTTATATTAACCATTTAGTTATAAAATGTTTACTACTCGTATGCTTAGACGTGCTATAACTATTATTATCACGATTATTATTTATTTAAGTATGTGTTTAAGCTGTTTTTAAGCATTTAACTACATATTTATCTTTCACTTAAAGTGAAGATGACATTCTTTTAATGAAACTAAATTTTGTTGTTGCTACCAAAACACTCTCATTTTAGTTTACAAGTTAGTAGCTCTTTTTTCACCCCTTCTTTGAAGAGCTACAACTACTTATTGATCGTTTCATACATCGCAATATTGGAAGAAAATATTTGTATATCTATGTACTTATTGTTACGAAGGTAGATAGCAAAATTAGTTAAATTTTACTAGAGTTTCGGACAGCTTCTAACGCAAGTAAAAACTAATTTTCTAGCAATTTTTGAAAGTTTGTTTATTTATGAGTAACGAAAGAGATGGGAAGAACTTCAGGGGGACCACTTAAAGCATTCGAGATCGATCGAAATTTCAATATAATTTAATGTAAATTTGGATCGACTTCGAATGCCGTAATTTACCCCCAGATATCTTGGCAATAAAAGTTTCAAACTCAAAACTATTTTACTCATAGTATTTCAATAAAAAAATAATCCCCCATATTATGAAAGACGACGTCGACGTCACATCAACACGACTTGTCAACATGACTTGTCACTTATCTACACATTGTCGACAACAATTGACTACTATTTTCTAAAGCTTATGAATTTAGTCCAGCAAGTTAATATTAATCAATTGTTGTCGACAAAGAGTAGACAAGTGACAATTTTTTGATGTCGTGTTGATTTGACGTCGACGTCGCCTTTCACAAGAGGGGGGGAATAATAATTGACTAGGACACTCCTAGAATTTACTTAATTAAAATGCAAGTAACACAGAAAAAAAGGAATGTAAAATCCACATGCCGCAATTTTGATTGCAAATCATATTAAATTTACAAGAAATAATTTGTCGTTTGAGTGTGTTAGTGTTTACTTGCTTTGTTCATTGCTACAATTCACTGTTCTGCTTAGTTGTGTGACTTGTTGTTGTTTATTCTTACATGTGTCGTCTATGTATACGACAAAAAACGAATTACCAGCGAATATTTACTGCTGCTGGTTTAAAATTACCATTGTTTCATATTAATTTTAAACGGAATATAATTAATCTAACCTTAAATCACCGTTAAAACAATTTTGTTATAAACGTTAAGTTTCATTTGCAATCGACATGACTATAACTTTAATTTCAAATAAGTTTTATGTTAAACAATCATTTAAATCATGTTGAATTGAAATGAAATGCATTTTACATAAAATGGTATTTATTTAGTGTATAAGTAAAGAAAAGTTTGAAGCTAATGCGGCTGCAGTGGTTAGCGCGTGGACTATCATGAAGGTGGCACGAGTTCAAATCTTGGCTGGGGCGGTCAGCTACAACGAAAAGTTTTCTGATGACTATCACGTAAGTAAAATAATTAATAAAAAAGCTTCATTAAAGTTATGTTGTTTCAGCTTGATATAACTTTAATTCAACATGATTCTTCGTGTTGTTCCAATATCAAATTCACGTTGTTTCAACTCGAAATTACTTTGATTCAATATGATTTTTCGTATTATTTCAGTATCAACTTCATTTTGATATAACTGTACTGGAATATTAAATCAACATGAAATATAGTTAATTCAAAAGGAAAAAAGTTTCTTTCAAGATTATTGTAAATCATGCTGATTTACCATGAAACACTTATGAAGCAAAATCACTACCGAAACATGTTAAGTTAACCTGGTTTTCGACGATTTTACATGGACATTTTTGTGTGTGTAGAAAAAGTTTTAAGAAAATTGTACTACGGTAACTTTTTTGTAATAAAAAGAAATGATTACTTTGAATCAGTGCAATATGGCAGGAAATTCAGACTTGCATTGCCAATATGTATAATTTAAAAAAAGTGGGTTGTTCACATCCCTATAAGGGGGTTTGCACATAGTAAAGGTGAATCGGCATAATCTTGTAAGCCTTTTACGTTTGAGGTATAAAATGGGTTCAGCATTTTTATGTAATATACAACGAGAAACATTTTTGTATAACATCTTAACTCTATAACTCTACGCTGCGTGGGTATTTTTGTCCTATTCTTAAAAAGGGGACAAACAAATTCCCTTCACCGGTGCGGGCTACCATGTTTTACAAAAATATTTGCCATAAAATTCTACTATAGGTATTTTAAGACACTCAACCTCCAAACTCAACTGCAATGCCAGAAATCAATCAAAACTTAAACTGTGTTTAAGGGTTAATTTCGTACTTATTTACAATAAGTACGTTTAAGGTATAAGATGTGTTCAGCATTTGTAAAACTTCACGAGGAAAATTTTTGTAGAACATTTTAGCCAACTATATTGCCGCTGAAGGGGAGCTTTTTGTCCCTTTTTTAAGAAAGGGACAAAAAGGCATATGCAACGAAGAGTTAGAGGGTTAAAATGTTTCACAAAAATATTCCCCGTACTGTTTTAGATTAAAGTGCAAAGTACATGTTGTACCTTAAGCTTAAAAATTACAAGATTTCCTATCCCGAGTCACTATAACTGCGTCCAAAAGTGTATAATTTAAGAGTTCTCGACCTTGAATGTTTCTAAAAAATATTAATTTCTTGTTAGTTTGCAGTTGTTTGCAAATAATTTTAGCATGATCGAAAACTATTTTTCCCCACCGATTTTCGAGAAAAAATGTATGGGACGAAACTGCAAGCAAAGCCTTCCAAATAATAAAAGAATTTTAAAAATCGGTGCATAAATGGAGCAGTTATGCGATAATCAATATTTTGGGGGAAAATGTCCCCCCGATTGTCAAAAAAAAAATTTTTTTTGGGACCAACCTGCAAGCAACCCCTTTCAAACAAAAAAAATTTGAATATCGGTTCGAAAATGACATGAGTTATGCGTGTACAAACATAAAAAAGTAAAAGAAAAAACATACACACGAATTGATAGCGTCCTTCTTTTTTGAAGTCGGTTAAAAAAGGTGAATATTGGCAGCTTTGTATACATAAACAGGGTGACCATCTATCTGTCATAACTTTTTTAGATTTTTTCTTTCCAATATATTGGGAACTGAACCATGTTAAAAAAATTAAATCTAAAATTGAAAATTTTACCTTTTGTCGCAAAATTAAGAAATTCGGCCATAGTGCAAATAGATTATCAAAATGTATCTACACTGAAAGAATTTTCTTTATAAATTCCTTGAACTTTTACATTAATCCAATTAAAAACTTCATTAAAATTCAACCAATACTTAATATTTAGTATAAAGAATGGAAATTGTGATATTTATAAATTGAGTTCCTTCACTTAATTGTGAATAAAATCAATAAGTCTTGTGCAAAAAATAAATTTATATTAAAAAATCCTTTTCAGTCTTCCTTCATATATGACAGAAGAGTCTAGCATGTTAGTATGTTTTGTTATTTTTTTTTGTTGCATTGTTTTTCAAACATTTGAAATAAATAAATGTTTAAGATACATAAAGTTTTGTTTTGTTGCAAATATTCAATAATATTTATCACAGGATTGTTTGCTTTCTTGTCTATTTGTCTACTTTTTGTTTGTATTTGTTTTCTTTTTAACTAGTAGCAAATGTAGAGAAACAACAACAACAACAACAAACAAAAGTATTAATGATTGAATGAATGAATGCATGAAGAAATGTATTTAACATTACGACTGCCACAATATTAAGACTGATACTACGACCACTTGTCACTGCAATTAGTAGACGTCTTTAAGCCAACCAATATTGTTGTGGTAATTTAGATTTTTTATTTTTAGCTTGCTTTGTCGTCAGATTGGTTGGTACTTATGCTGTGTGCTGAGATAAACTTAATGCGTTTTGGTTTTTTATTATATAGAATTTAAAAACAAAAAATAAACGGGTCCAGTCATAATAGATTAATGAGTGCTTAAATACAAATCACTATTGTAAAGTGATATGAAAATCAGCAATTGAAAAACAGGTTTGAGTTTGAGATATGTTTGAATGGAATGAACTTTAAAATTTTCTTATTTGTTATGAAATCCGGTAATATATGGTCGTTTTACGAATTAAACTTATTTGTAAAAGCAATGGAAGATTTTGCGATGTTGCAGTGATTTATTGAATTTAAATGCTAGCGTTGCCAGAAATTTTCAACGCAAAATAAAAGTTAATAATTTCAGAAGCACATATTTTGTCCAAAACAAATAAAAAATATTTAATTCAGTTTTCGCTCTTAAATTATATCAAAGTATTTGATATCAATTTGCTTGGCCTAATTTTGGAATAAAATTATTCTAGAACAAAGTTTACTATAACAAATTGGACCAACCAAGCAACCCACCATGACAACTTCATTAAAAATATATTTCGTTATAATACTCATTCATACTACATATTTCTTCATACAGCCCATCAGTTAGTCAGTAATCCAGCAATGAGGAGAGAGATCCGTCGAAGATTGGTGATGATTCGAAATCATCTCTAAAATGGCGTTTTTTTTTTAACAAAGTTCCCTATGGCACTTTGTGCATATTATATGCAGCATATAAATGCTTCCTATGCCTTGCGGTGAATAAAAACTAGTTTTAAATTACATAAACATGTGTAACAAATACGTGTAACGAATACTGAACGAACTAAAGCCTGAATAATAAATTTCTTTGGATAAAACCCAAATAGTTCGACTAAAAACACACAACTTCAATTATTAACACTAGAGGCACATAGTAAAAAATATGTTAGATAGTTTCCCGTGTAATACGGATAAAACAAAACATATGTAAATCCTAAGAACTAGAGAAAGGAGCTTTCTCAATCTTGGGTGAAAAATATAAACAAAAAGCACAATTGTGGTTGTTGATTAGGATAAGTGTCAAGTATGGTAAATTTCTAAGCCACCATAAGATAAGCTTAAAGCCATGAAACATAGAGCTTTAATGTAATTTGGTTTAATGCCAGATATTTACCGCTTGACTTTGGAGGCTGAGTAGGCTAGAGTATAGAGAGCTCTGACGATGGGATTGTGGTTAATCCCGAAAACATCGATGTTCATTTCGACCCTTACAAAAGTCAAGAAATTAGTCTTTGTACTTTTCAATTGCCACATGCTTTGAAAAATTATTTCTCAATAAAAAATTATTTAATTGTAAAAAATTAAATTGAACGATCTAAAGCCTGAATAATAAATTTCTTTGGATAGAATACTGGAAACGAGAATCAAAACGAAGGCAACAGACGACACGAAGGTTAAATTCCTTAAAAATAAAACTATGAAAATTACAAACAAAGAGATCTTAGGAAATTAACTTGTATATAAGATGATTAAAAAATAAACCATGAACATTAGATATAGATAATAAATATCTTGACAGTAAATGACAAATACAATAAAGTTAAATAATTAATTAAGAACTTAATTATTATCCACTTAGTCTATTTCTATTAGTGAACATCTAATTGATTGATAGAATTTTAAATTCATATATACAGAAAATATTATCACCAAAAAATTTTCAAACAAAAGTTTGTCTAAAAATAAATTTCATTTTCAGTAAATGTTCTTTACATAATCAATGAATTGTTTGTTTGACTTTTATTTAGGATGCAAACACAAAAAAACAACTAGAAAACCTGTGTCGTAAAAAAACAACCCCGATGTAGACATACACAAAAGTAACAAAAACAACAATAATAATGATAGCAAAAGGAATACGATTGTACCAAGCTTGTTTACTGAAGGCTTTTGAGCGAATCAATTCGTTAATATCGTTGCATAATTCTCATTCATTTTTTTAGAGTCTTTAGATAAACAGTCAGACTTGAACACATTTAACAAAGTGAAATTTCATAAATGCTTAATGATGATGATGATGACCCAGACAAAAAATTTTTTTGATATATTACAAAAGTCCAGTAAATATTTTTGTTTGATTAAGTAAACTATTTTATTTAATATGTGTTTGACATTTTTCAGAAAATCCAGTAAATCTTTTTGTTTGATTTAGTAAATTGTTTTGTCTATAATTTGTAAATATTTTTAGACAAATTGCTTTATACACAGAAAAAGTTATCACAGGTTTTTATTTTAATACACATGTGTTTGAATTTATTTTCAAATTTTATTATTTTTTCTTTGCTTTTTAAATATTCCAATACAAAATTTTGATGGAAAAAAATTAGATTTTTTTTCTTATTAAATATTTACGAATTTTAGTGTTTAATTTTACGAATTTTATGATAGGTCCCATTTCCGTAAAATAAATATTTGAATTTATTACATTAGTAATAGAATACGAATTATAGTTTTTTCTGTGTAGATTTAAACAATTTGTTAACTGAAAAAACACGTTTTTTCTATGAAATTATTGAGATATTTCTGTCTATATTTACAAATTGGTTTGTATGTCCGTTCCTAGACAAAATATTTACTATTTCACTGAATTCCTTTACAGAAAATGAAATTTCGTTTATTCTGTGTAGATTATTATAATTTTTTTATGTAAGGTTTTCTGCAAATTGTCTTGAGATCTTTATGTCTCACTGAAGAAATATTTAAAATATTATTATATAACGGCAGGTAATTTCAGAGTTAAGCCTATCGATTTAATATCATATATTTTGGTTTCGAAGTGATCAAAATAGCCATAATTGAGTTTCGTTGTACGGCTTTATCTTTTGAAGAAAATAGAAAGTATTTTAAGAAATTGTATTTTTATGACATGCGGAAACATCGTCTGTGATGCAATAATAACGTGAGGGGTTTGTCCTTGAATTTGATATCGTACGTTATCCAAAAGGTTTTACGTGAAATAAATGTATCGATATTGCTGTTAATTAAATAAACAGACATCGTATTACGTCCTGGTAATAAGTACGTTATTTTGTTATGCTGTTTACATAACTATAAATTTTAAGGAAATCACATATGGTGCCCAAGCATAAATCTATTGCGCTTTTGGCCAACATAGCTGTCACAGAAAACACTTATCGAAGGATGCGGGTTTCTTTCATCCAAAAGTTTTAGATATTGAAAAATCATGGTGAACATTTCCTTGTATTCCCATATTCCGTCAGAGAAGCAATAGCCATTTCTGGTGTCATTTTCATATTTGCTCTCACAAGCACAGCATATTATTTCTCTTCTAAAAAGTTTTATTTTCAGAATTTGTGTATCGTCGATGAATGCCGGCTCGTTTAGTCGCACTCGATCTAATTCGGTGGATATTTTACTACAATAGTTTCTAAAATTTTATTTTTAAATGGGTTAGAAAGGATACTTGTGTCAACGGTTTTCAATTGTAGTAGATAGTAGGGTATGTGTTTAGAAATTATTTTTAATACAAACAAAAAAGTGATCTTAACTTAAGTAAAACTTTAAAACCTTTGGATGCGGCTATAAAAGAGCTTAGTAAAGACTCTGCTGCTCTAATTGAACTTGAGGGAAGTATTAAATTTTTATGTAATAGTTTAAGAAAAACCAATAATACTATTGCCAACGACTTAATTAAAAATCAAAGGATTAGATTTAATGAGAAACGAATTCAATTAGTTTATACCTCTACTCAGGAATATGTCCTTCTAGCAACAGGTTTTTTAAAATACAGTACAAAAACGGAAACTAAGGAAATAAACTTTTTGCAGAATGTTCCCTGCTGAGCTCTGCCAGTATGATTTAGATGGTCACCTGGCAACAGAAGAAGCTATCGATAGTAATACAAGAAATCTTTTAACAGAATTAACCGAAACAATTCGAAGTGTTAGAAGAAATTGAAAAAAATAAAACAGGACATAATGGAAGATTTTATATGTTTAAAGAAATCCAGGAAAAGGTCTGAGAAACTAGATATTCTACGATAAGTGAAAAGATTTTTCTAAGTCAAGTTTTATCAAACATTTAAACCAAATTATTTTTCTGAAAGATTGTTTTAGAAGATCTCTTTATAGTATTGAAATAACTAATAAAATGATCTCACAAACTTGTTAATTTTTTAATTAATACATATTTATGATTTTTTTGCTTGATTTAATTCAAAAATGATGTTTGTTATGTTCTGGTTTTTTTACTAATAAACTCGAAATAATAAATAATTTATGCATTTTTGTTTGTTGAAATTACTTGATTTATGAAAAAACGTTATTAATCGGTTAACCGATTAATACCGAAATTAACCGATTATTAACTGATTAAGCCAAAACCTCGATTAGTTAATCGAGCGATTAACCGATTAAAGCAAAAGCTCGATTGAATGAATACCCTAGTAGATAGTCTCTTGAGTAGTATTTTTATTCTTGTATATCTTTATCCGATACAAGCTTCTGTCATGATAGGCCCTTTTGCATTTCATATCACGATATGTAACTATTGGTTCGAGTTATCGGATATTGCTATATGAGCATATTACAACATAAATATACAGGTTAATTTAATTAATATTTATATTTTTGCCTCCTCTTTAGTTGAAAAAATTTTATCGTAACCAACATTTCAGTCACCAAAAATATACACAAAAATAAATTTGGGCTTACGTTAAAATTGATTTTGCTGTAAATTTTTTATGGTGCGTTGTAGAACATAAAAATGCTGAACATAAAAATGCTGCACATTTTATGCCTTAAGCATAAGGATTACAAGATCCACTATGACGATCCGCTATAACAAACAATGTGAAAAACTCCTCCCCTATGTAAACTTTCAAAACGCCGATACACGTATAAATTTTGGATGCGTTCTACCAGAATCAGTCGTTAGAAATTTGTCATTTTGAAAAAAAAGTTTTGTTGCACAATGTAATTGGGGATAATATTCAAATGGTAAAACCATTTAACTTTGCGTTTGCTGGGAAGCTATTATTGCTTACCTTACAGCGGTGTAAGTAAAGTCTTTAGCTTACACACATTTTGAGTTAAGCCCCGAAAATAAAATTAAACAAAGGAAGAAATGATACGAATCGCGCGTATCGTTTATAAAATCATTGAGGCGTTTATATGCAATTTACACTGTGTGGTCATCGAAGGCAATTGGAGTCTTGCACAAGAGAAAGAAAAAAAAATGAGATGCAACATGTTGAATACTCATGCAACAAAATGTGCGTGCATTTACGATTATTGGCTTAAAGGGTTTTTATTAGGGATGTAACGAATACCGATACCGATATATCGGCGATACTTCAGATTTTCCGATACATCGGTATCGGCGATATTTTACTGTCGATACGACGATACTTTAAAAAATTTTTTCAGTTTTTTTTTAAACAAATTATTTATTTTTTTGTTAATTTTACCAAGAACTAAATTCATTTCGTTATTTTTTAAATTTTATTAATATCAATTTTAAAAATTAATAATATTTTACGCTGTTATTTTGCAAAAACAATAATTTATTTATTGTTAATTTTACCATGAACTCAAATTCAATTCGTTGTTTTTTAAATCTTATTCCCAGCAAAAAAAGACATTATAAAGAAATCATGAAAATGTAGCAGTCGCGATCCGGAAATATTGCGAATTTGGATAATTTCTAATTAGTTTCACATTTGCTTGTCATTGCAAGAAGTTCTCTTTTTCCATTACAAATCACCGAATTTGAAGTGATGTTAGGACAAATTTCTTTTTCGGTGTTCTATAATGATTCCTCAAATAATTCTGGAAAAAAGCTGATTTCAGTATAAAGAGTAATATACTTGATGGCCTTCCATATAAACAATTTTGAAAATCGGTAAGCCAATGGAGGAATTGTGCTCTAATAAATATTTTGGGTGGAGGCGTGGAAGACTTGCTCCACAGATTTTCGTAGAAAAATTATGCGACCAAACTCTAGGCAAACCATTCCAAACAAAAAATAAATTTTGGAATTCGGCCCATAAATGGCGGAGCTATGCGATAGTCAATATTTCTGGAGGAAGGGGAAATCCCGCACAGATTTTGGAGAACAATTATGGTACCAACCTGAAGGGGGGTTTGCAGCAAATTTCACAACTGATTTTCGAAAATAAAACTGTAGTCAAACCCTTTCAAAAAAAAAAATAAAAAAATAAAAATTTTGATAATCGGTTCCCAATGACAAAGTTATACATGGTTCCCTCTCCCATTTTCGAAAAGAATTATGGGGCTAAACTACTAGCGAACCCTTGCAAACAACACAAGAATTTTGAAAAGCTGTTCACAAATGACATAGTTATGGATTGGTGGGGAGGGGGAGCAAACTTGCTTCTCCGATTTTCGACAAAAAAAATTGGGACCAGTTTTTGTCAAACCCTTTCAAACAAAACAAGAATTTTGAAAATCAGTTCACAAATGACAGCATGGGGGGAGCGAATTTCCCCCTCCGATTTTCAAAAAAAAAATTATGGGACCAAACTGCAGGCAAACCCTTTCCAGCAAAAAAAGAATTTTTAAAATCGCTTCACAAATGACAGAGTTATGCGTGTACAAACATAAAAAAGTAAAAAAAAAACATACACACGAATTGATAGCCTTCTTCTTTTTGGAAGTCGGTTAAAAAAGGATGAAAAATTACCCATTTTCAGAACTTGTTTCTTTTTATGCGAATTTAAACACAAAACTGTGTTTTCATGTAAATTTAAGTGAATAAATATAAACTTTTAGCAGACTTTTAATAATTAAGCTAATAAGTTATTTAGAAGAATATTAGTTAATAAATGTCCTTTAAAAAATTAATTTTTTAAAAAGCATGGCGAGTATTTTTTAAAATTATAAACTAATTACAAATTTGTACTGACTTTTCTACTAATGATCTGCATATTTTTAATATAGATTCTTTGAAAGCAATGAAAACGTAGTTCATTAAAAATTACTTCCAATTTTCTATACTGTATTAATATCTATTTTAAATATTAATAATCTCTTACACTATAATGTTGCATAATAAAAAAATTGCCCTTCTTGAGTTTTGTTAATCTAAACTTGAACTCAATTTCAATATTCGTATCGGAATCGGTATCGGCGATATTTATTTTTAAGTATCGGAATCGGATCGGCAAAACGGCGTATCGTTACATCCCTAGTTTTTATATTGCTGTTGGTGATGGTGGTGGTGGTGGACGCGGTGGCGTTGTGAGCGTGTAAAAGATACCGCCACCAAAGGAACACGAAAGGTAATTGAGAAGACCATATCATTAAATCGTTGTTTTAAAATGAGAAAGAAAGAAAACAAGAAGATATAGTGTATACAAAGATAAAGATGCCAAATTATATGGGTGGGCTTTTTTCAATTTTTGACAATTGTTGGGAGAAGAAGTGGGTCTTCTGTTTAGTTTTTTTTTTCTTGCATACATAAAATATTGTTAACATGTCCTTAGGGATTGATTTTTTGGCTTTTACTCATAACTCGGTTGTTTAAAGATTCATTTTTCTTTTTGTTTAACTCAGAGGGGTTTCCTATAACGTTTTTTTTTGTATTTTTCCTTTTTGTTTTATTTAAAACGAAAGTGAAATTTCTTTTTTCTGTGGTCTAAATGAAGTTTTTGTTACTAATAAAAGAGCGGCTTTTTTAGTATAGCGTATTTTTTTATTTATTTAAGAAACTCAACTCCAGCATGAGAATATATTTTTCGTATTTTCGGTAGATGTTAAATTTTGTTTGATTTATGTTGTTTGTAAAAGAAGTCTTTTTGTTTTCATTTGTTGTTGACAGTTAATTTAAATTTATGTTGTGTTCATAACAAAATCATAAATTTTCTCACCAAATTTGTTGTGTTTTAAATTTATTTTGCGGTAATAAATTTATGAAAATTTGTCATTTAAAACGTTATCTTCCAACAAGCGTTTATAAGAACTATAAAATGTGAAATATGAAAAAAATAAAAGATTTAAGACATAAATGTAAGTAAAACGTTTATAGCAATTTGAAACCAATCATGCTCATCTTTCACTGTGAATATCTTTAAGCTATTGAATAATTACAAGTTATACACGATTTTTAATACAAAATGATAAGGTTCGTAACGTTATGCTCAGAAACAATTAGACAGATCAATATTCCGAGGAACAAAAAAAAATCAACATCAATTTTAATGTTGATTTGCTTTTTAACCGACTTGAAAAAAAGGAGAAAGGCTATCAATTCGTTGTATTTTTGTTCTTTTTGGAAAGAAGTTCCTTATGGCACGTTGTGCATATGATATGCAGCATATAAATGTTTTCCATGCTTGGGGTAAAAAGAAAAATTTTTTTTCTAAATGAAAAAAAATACGTGTAACAAATAGGTGTAACGAATACTGGTAAGAAATACGTATAAGGCTGAACCCACACCAACAGCTGACAAAACGTTTTTGTCTTTCAAATGAAATAAAGTGCGCCAAGATAGCGTCGAAAAAATAGCGTCGATTTTGGGAATAAAAAAACCGGGAAAAAATGGGGGAAATTTATGGGTATTTCACATTATGTGACTTCGATTTAAGGAACTAAAATCTTTGCTGGATTTTTCCCAGGAGCAGAGTAGTTCCGACAGCCCATTTGCAAAAGGAACATGAAAATAGACACTTTAATGGACAAAATGCGCCATTCGTGCCAAAAATCTGCAGAGCCGTTCCCGAGAAAAGTGGGTTTTTAGAAAATGGCCAAAAAAATCGTTGCCATTATAATGTTGGCTCTACTGAGCATCATTATTATGGAAAAATGCAAAAAAGGCGGGAAAAACTTTCAGCATTTTCGGCCATTTTGGATGAACCCACTTTTTCCATTTTGTCCCTTAAAGTGTCTACCCATTTTCTCCCTTAAACTATCCATCTTCATGTTGATAAATAGGTGGTCGGAACTACTCTGCTCCTGGGAAAAATCCAGCAACGATTTTTTTGGCCATTTTGGAAAAACCCACTTTTCTCGGGAACGGCTCTGCAGATTTTTGGCACGAATGGCGCATTTTGTCCATTAAAGTGTCTATTTTCATGTTCCATAGATGAATAGGCGGTCGGAACTACTATGCTGCTGGGAAACATCCAGAAACGATTTTAATTCCTTAAATCGAAGTCACATAACGTGAAAATATCCATAAATTTCCCCCCTTTTTCCCCGGTTTCTTATTCCCAAAATCCACGCTATTTTTTCGACGCTATCTTGGCACACGTAATGAAATACACTTTTTTGATGCTAACCCACAGAAAAAAATACTCTTATCAAGTTTTTGTCTTAAAAGACAATCGGTAATCAGACAGCAATGCGACTATGTTTTTTTGTATTTTTTCGTTTTCTTGACTTGTCTTAATTAGTGTGGGTTTCATCATAAGAATTCACACAATTGTGTGCAACGAAGCTCGTTTCAGTCTGTTTTATCTTACTCTGTGTGGGTATGTTGTATCAAACCACATGTATTTTCTGCAACCAGTGCTTTTGCGCAGTAAGTCAAACACACAATAATGCTGTTGTTTTGTTTGGTATGCGTTGTCTCATAAGAACTAATGTTCAGTTGTCGTATAAGTCACAAAAAACTGTTTTGTCTCACTGGGTGTGGGTTCAACCTAAGGGGCTATTCACATAACGGGTGTTTTTTTTAGAGGTATAGAACTTCGAATCGAAATAAAACACAAGAAAATCGTTTTAATGTCCATCAATTTGGCTTTATTGGAAGGATAATTTTATGCCATTAATGTTTAAATATGATTTCGGGCATGTGGCCGCCGCGGCAGGCTCGAATAAAGCCAATTCTACAGGACCAATTTTCAACCACTTTTTCGAGCATATGGGGCCGTATGTTGGCAATAACGCCACGAATGTTGGCTTCTAAGTCCCCTAACGTTTCTGGTTTGTTGGCGTAGACGAGCGACTTCACATATCCCCAAAGAAAATAATCCAATGGTGTCAAATCACACGATCTTGGTGGCCAATTGACAGGTCCATTCCGCGAAATTATGCGCTCATCGAATGTTTCCTTCAATAAATCGATTGTGACGTGCGCTGTGTGGCATGTAGCGCCGTCTTGTTGGAACCACAACTCATCCACATTCATGCCATCCAATTCGGGAACAAAATAGTCGGTTATCATGGCTCTATTGCTGTGCACGGTGGCGAATCGATTCATTCGGGTCCTCTTCAACACTTTGCTCTACAGCGGCAATTGTTTCTTCGGTGCGCACTGTTCGACGTCTCTGCGGATGCGTATTATCACATAGAGTAAACGTAGTGCGAAAACGATCCATTGCTCTGATGGACGATTATGTCGACCATAAAATGGACGGAGCTTGCGGTAAACTTCGCGAACTGAACCATTATTTTCGAAATAAATTTGCACGATTTGCAAGCGTTGTTCTTTTGTCAACCTGTTCATGATGAAATGGCAAACCAAACTAAATATTAATCACTTGACAGCTGACAAAATGGCCGCCTGTTAAAAAAGTGATGCCAACTTAAAGTTCTATACCTCAATAAAAAACACCCATTATTACGTAACGTTATTTTGAAGTATTTACACCCCCAAACAACTGTGTAACGCTTTTTACAAAATTTTAAGCTAATACGTGACAAATTGCTAAATCCCCCAATCTCCCATCTCCTAGAGCGTTACGTTATATGTGAATAGCCCCTAACGAATACATTATGGTAAAAAATACGTGTAACAACAATTCGAAACGAAGGCAACAGGCCGGCGCGAAGGTTAAATTTCTTAAAAACACAGTGCTGCCGCTTTTGAGTTTTCGCGGTTTTCGGTGTTGCCGTTGTTTTCCGGGGAAGTTCTGGGATTTTGGAGGGATTTTTGTTCTAGTTTTTGGGAAACCGGGGAACTTCTGCGATTTTGAGAAGATTTTGGTTCTAGTTTTTGGGGGGATTTTTGGCCGTTTTGGGAATCCTTGGACCATGTTTATATCTTGGCTAGTTGTTCGTGCCCTGCTTAATAAAAGTGTCTCGACTAAATTCTTGAGAAGTAACACCTAAGTGTCTTCCAGGCGATAGTTGTTTTTTGTTGACGATTTACCTTCCTTTTCCATCTAGAAGTTGAAATTACTATCTTCGTTTATTTGGTGTCATCAAGGTAGGTGAAATTTTTGTTTTGAAGTTATAACTTTTATTTTTGGTGAGGGTCATGGCGCCGGGTTCGGTGACTAAGCGGAGTATATCGAAGGACGATAAAGATCAGGAACGTCTAAGATAGCGACCGAACGCGGTCGGACGAAGGTTGATGCCCGAGGGTGGCCGACCAAAGGTGCCCTGCCAATGACACAAGGCCGAAAGTGGCCACCCGATGGCGTAATGTCGAAAGTAGCAGGCCGAAGTATCTTTGAAACTTGCGATATATGTAAAAATCATATAGGAGGACCTAACTTTAATAATGTTGAAATTTGGACCACCCTGTTTAAATACACATTGAGCTACAGAGTGTCACCGTTAACTACCTCGGGTATGAAAAACTTTGTCGGTCTCATAACTTTTACAAATATTATCAGACTTTAATGAATTTAAGCTTGGTGTAAAGTTTACAAATAGATAAAGAAAATGAAGTTTATTTTATTAAAATATCTTTAATATTATCAAGATATTTGTCTTTGAATTTAGAAATTTTGGTTTTTGGCCTCGACTTTGTTCTTTATGTCGTCCATATCTCCGGTAATAACATAGCCAAATTTTTCAAAAATATATTTCATGATTTTTCACATAATCCTGTATAACACACTGACAAATTTAATGTGAGTGAAAAATGGCAAAATTTTTATAAAAATAGAATTTTTCTCAAAAAAGTTTCAAAACTAACATTTTTTATTTTCAATATTTGAAAAGAACAGACGTCAAAAATGATTAATGTATGCACATTACATCCAGCATTGGGTGAAAATAGTGAATTTTTCTAATTAATCCCTTAAGAAAAAAAACGTCCATCGAGTTTTTCAAATGTATTCAAATGCAAATTATATTAGATATCTGTACGTAATTGTTATTCGAACTGAAAATGTGTATAAGTCGGAAGTTATTATTATGCGGCTTAAAGCCCTTATGACACTACATTTTTTTCTTCATTTTTCAAATTTTGGAGAACAGTGCAAATAGAATATAATAGGAAATTTTATCAGGTGCAAAGAGTTCAGCTATATTAAGATAAATACCAAATTATCAAAGCGTTTACTAATGTTATCGATAAAAAATGGGGGCCTGTCAAAAAAATGTAAAAATGTTCAACTTAAAATTGGCATTTCAAGCTTGAAACATTAAAGTGTTGCCAAGTTAGCGGTTTATTAACGAATTCAGCGACTTAGCGCCTCTTTTTTCCAATTTTTTTTCTTTTGTCGTTTTATTATAAATAAAAAGTAGGCAGCACTTAAAGAAGCCATTACATTTTGTTTACATTTTGTATAGTTGTTTCTTTCTATCATTTGCTATTTCTTTCTTTCAATCCTATAGCAAAACAATGCAAGAAAAATGTAGTGTCATAAGGGCTTAAGTTCAATAATTTAAATTATTTTTAAGAGTAGAATATTAGAATATCTAATCAGACTAGCAGAACGAATTAGTACTACTAATTTCGACAGCCGCTACGCTGTCATCATCAGCGTCCTTTGTTCGCTTTTACCACGATTGATCATGGATACTAGTATTATGAAACATCAGCTATTTAACCAAATTTTGTGAGGAGATAGAATATGAGTTATCTTATTCCTTTTATTAATATGGTTAGCCGAAATCTCACCTTCTGATTCTTTATTCCGATTTTTCCCACTTATTTTTGGTTTTGCTTGTACGTAAGCTCCGCCTACGATAAATCAAGCTATTGTTGTTGTACATGTTTTAAACAGGTTATCTTTATGTCATAATTTGCATAAGAGTTGGAAAAATTTGAATAAAAAATGTGTACGTGATAGACAAAAACTGAAAACGAATTTGAGTTTAGCGCATTAAACTTTGTATATTCGACATACTTTTACTTAAAGGCACTAACATTTTTATTTTTTTGCAGACTAGTGTAATCGTAGGAGGAAATTAAGAATTTTGATCATTTTATTTATTTTTCAGTTGGGTTTCTATGGAAAACTCAAAATTTCGTATCTTTTGGAACAAGTTTTTAGAAAGATTTATTGATGATTAAAAAGCAGTTTAATTCTTCTTGCAAATAAAACAAATTTTAACATAATCGACCGACAATGTGAAAAGTTATGTTAATTTCAAATAATTATTCGTACCAAAATGCGACTTACCTCGGTATCGGCGCAAAGGCGTATCGTAAAATATAAAAGTTAAAATGAATGTGCAATTTAGAGTTTAAGCAAAATATATTTAAATTTGAAAACTCCAAAAAAAAGAGAGGCCTTAAATGAAAACCGAAATGAAAATAGCGGTATTCCCGTTTAAAAAGCGGGATACTCCCGCAAAAAATGGGCGGCATGACCCCTGCTGCAACCTTCACACATCTTTGTCCTTAAAACAAAATATTTTATTTTGTATGTACGAGTATTAACTTTTTTTTATCACTTTTTCCCAAATTTTCTTAATATAAACATTAATGCGAGAAGGACTTATTTTTAACGTAACAATTTTGTCAATTTGTATATTTACAGATCCCCTGACAGCAATGATTACCGATCGCAACAAATTGAATTTTGTTACGATACAATGGTTGTGGTTTTTATGTCTGATATTGGCTTTATTTAATGGCAGCAATACATGGCTACATTATGCAGAGGCCACACAGCACCAACAACAGCAGCAGCAGCAACAACAACAACAACAGCAGCAACAGCAATTGAAATCAACATTGCAACTGCAACCAGAAGTGAAGAGCAATGGACCACAACAACAAAAACAGCAAGATGTAACAGGTATGACTGAGCAGGTGGCATAAGTTTAGGTGCCAGTATGTTTACTGAATATAAAATATATATATATTATGATCACGCTGAAAACCAAAACCATAGATACAAAACAAGATACAAAACAAGATACAAGATACGAAAGTTCGAGCCACATTTGAGTTGTAAACTTAAGTCATTAGTAAAAAATCATATACTTATGATTACGTTTCTTATTATTTTGCAATTGACAAGATATATAATGGAGAAAGAAATGGACATGAGATACTTTCTAAAGAATACCCTCCCTCTATGAACCAATAGAATATTTTTCAGAAACTAATTTATTCCCAAATTCCTAAAATATGAATCAATCTATCTTCTACAATATAATTCGTAGAGAGTCTTGCAATTGAAAAATTCAGGTATTTTGTAGCTTTTGGACAAAATGGTATAATTTGCGAGCTTATTAAAGTTTCAACGTTCTCTGCAATGTTTCTTTTAAAGATACGAGGGCAGTTTGATAATACCGTGAATTTTTGTATTTCCATTGACTGTTAATTCTTACTAAGCTCCTCTACAACATTTTTAGCTACACGCGCTCGAATGAATATTTTTGGCATAGTTACGCATACTCTTTTAAGCGCTGACAGTAGTTGATTGCTTTCCGGCAAGTGAGAATTACTTGGAAATAACTCAGCCAGAAAGTTAGGTTTTTCAAACGGTCCAGTGAATATTTGGTCATCCTTTAAGAGTCGGAATTGAGAAACTGGCATTATAGTAAGCAATTAAAAAAAGTATTCAATAGAACACTGAAGATGGCACATAGCCGAAACCGGTCTGTTTACAAACCAAATTTGACGTGGGATGACGGAAAATCGTTCCAAATTAAAAAAATGTTTGGGTTAAAAAATTATTTAAAAAAAGAAAAATTATTATTAAAAGAAAGCACTAAAATGGATTATTACTATCTTATATTTTTATCAGAGATGCACCTGTCATAGGGTTGCCAGGTGGGCTGCACTTGGCTAAATTGTTTTTTGATGCTTCCCCAGTTTTAAGCTAAAATAAAATTTGTCCAGCTAAATAGGAATTTTCGAAAAAATATCCATATTATTTATTACTTTTTTGTTTTTCGACATAGTGGGCCTGGTAGTTAAATTTAATTAAAGTGTGTATTGTTGTTTTGTAGATCCCGTCGATTCTAAAAAATTAATTGGATATGTACATTCGGCATACTTCGGAATTTCCGATATATCGGTATGGGCGATATTCTTATTGACGATACAACGATTCTTTTGTAAGTTTAAAATGAATAAACGTTAATAGTGGTTAGTTTTTGAAAGCGATTAACTAATTTCAAGGCTTAACAACAACTGAAAGGCGTTTGCTACAGCAACAAGTTGCAGTATGAGCTTGTCTACCTTGCATGAAATGTAAAGTAGAACTTACATCTGAAAAATGGATAATGATGGAAAAGGTGGTTAAAATTTAACGTTACTTCGAAGAAGCTCCAAAGACAATTAGGAAATACACTTGATTCCTTGCGAAAATGATTAGAAAACATGATAAATCTATGAACAGAGTTAGTAACTGACTTGGTATTATTTCTTAATAAAAGATTTGACGGTTTGGTAATGAAACATATTGTTTATCCACAATGCTTGATCCTCAATCTACTATTTCTATATCAAAAAATCTTTTTGAGTTATTCCGCAACTATTGCAAACACGGCCACCTCTACACCTTTTGCTAAGTCTACGAGAAGTAGGTTTTGGAGTGCTTGTGAAATTTTTATAGAGAAGGAAGGTGATCCCCTGTTCATTCTAGGCCTTAGTTCACTAAAGAACAATGCAGATCCGCTTGCTTTCTGACGCATTGGCGTCATATACCCAAATTTGAAAACCATCGTGCAGCAGTACTTAATCAAACAGATTTCTGAAATCGTCTTTCTCCGCAAAACTTGAGAATATCGATGTTCCCTAATAAAAATGCATAAAAATATTTTTTTATAAAATTTGTTTATGTTCCAGAAAATATTTATTTGTAATGAGTTAAGCTAATATGTGGCTGCATTTCGTTGATGCTAATACATCAGTTGATCTAATTCATCCGTTGATCTTTAACCATCATGTTTGACAAGCTTTAAAAAAATTTTTTATACCTATAAAAATTTCTAGTAATTTTCGAATGTTCAGCTGTTTGTAGGTTTGTCCAGCTTTTTTAACCCCAATGTCCAGCTTTTTGCGAATCTGGACCTGGCATCCCTAACATGTCATCACAGAACAATTTGCAATCCAAAAGTGATTTTCAGCAAATTATCGATGTTATTAGAAAATGTGCGGAAAAGTTATTTAATTCAAGAGTTGTGTCGTTCCGGAACGACCTAGTTCCATGGAATGATTCCCTAAATGGAACGGTACGGACCGATCCAAACGTTCCTTTTTTATCGTTCCTCGTTCCGCAATCGCAAACCGTCTTGAGGAGTAATTAATTTGTTCAAGACAACACATTTGCTTCGTTCACTTATTTGTGTACACTTGTTTGTATAGAGAATGATTTATTTATTTATGTTTATGATAGATTTTATTATTTCCAAAAATTTATTGCTTGTTTTGGACTATTGTTTTTTTTACAAATATTTTACGAAAACAAAGAATTATTTTATTGTTATTATCAGAAAATGAAAATAAACCGTCAAAAATGTTTGTTGACATTTTTACCCAGTAAAAAATTTTCATGTTTTTTGAAGCAATAAAGAAATAAAGCGCTTCATAATTAGCTTTAAAATATGAGCTTGTTCAGAAGCTGATTTCATAGCGTCAAAGCAATGCAGGTTTTGAAGCGAGAAAAGTATTTGCTTTTTACTTATACAAAAGCTTTGTACACGAGCTATACAAAAAAGTTGATTTTATAGTGCTGATATAAACCAGGTTTTTAAGCGAGAATGAAGAGTAAGTTTATTTGAGTTTCTTGGTGCCGTTTTGCAACAGTGTTTTTAGTCGAGTGATTGGTACGTTGGACTTCAAACCTGAAGGTTCTTAGTTCGATACTAGTTGAAGCTAAGATAACAAACATTGAGTAAAAATATGAAATTAATAAAAATAAATAAAGAAACGAAATAACAAAAATTCGAAATGGCGTCAACGACGCCAATCCACATCGAACCATTTTTTTCATATATTTTCAGTTCTAGTGCTGAAAATGTTGATGATTTTCAGCGCTTCAAAAGCGCTTTTCTGAGCAAAAATTTAGTACTCCAATCCGGGAACTCGCCATACAAACATCAGCAGGTTTGTCAGCGCTACTTTTATTCCATAATAGTAGAAACCTGCTTTATTGGCAGCAACTTTTTTACTGGGTAGGAGCGACGGAGACATTTTCTCGTTCCTCGTTCATTCACTGTTCAAACAAAAAAACCGGAACGATGAACGAAAGGAACGACCTAGTTCCTTTAGTCTTTCGGATCGGTCGGAACGATTCCACGAAAGGGACGATTTTGCTCAACTCTATTTAATTCCAACATACTCGTAGAATGCAACAACCTCATCAGAAGTTGTGGCATCCTCCGAAAACCTTTGAAAAGCTTATTACAGCTTTTAAAAGGCCATGTTATTTTGCTTGTACTTTTTTCATCACAATTGCAATAATATATTAACAATAATTGCATATTGTTTTCCAAATTATAATAATTTAAAAAGAAATTAAAATTTGCTTTAAGACAGCCAAGCAATTTCAATGCAATCAAATCCTATTAGAGAAATATTTTTATTTATTTATTTTTTTCAAACAAATGTAGTAGAAAGTAGTTTTATTGTTTCTGCAATTATGCAAGGATTTCATCTTATGTACTATTTGATTTGTTTTTCTATTTTATTTTTATCAAATTTCTATTTGCTGTGAAAATATTGTATAAAAATTATTCGAATGTGTGTGGTTTTCTTTAATTTGAACACTTTTCTTTAAATGTCTCAAATAAAAAATAATAAAAAAAAAACGACAACAACAGCAAAATAATGTTCAATATATAATAACACTTTGTTGTTTTAAACAATTTACAAGAGACAATCTTATTGCCACGATCATAACTGTCATCAGTGACACACGCTGTTGCATTATTACCATCAGTTCGTCCACTTCACCATGATCATCTTCTTCATCATCATCTTCTTCTTCAACATCATCTACGTGTTTATCGTTTTGTATTTATTTATTTACTTTATTTTTAGTTTTTCTGCTAACACACGTATAATCCCAATTTCTATGGCCATCAAGTTTTGTTAAATGTTAACATGCTGCAAATAGACAACAATAAAAAATGCCTACTGCTGTGCCGACCTGTCTTGTTAGATTGTCATTTTAAAACATTTTTGTTTGAGTTCATTTGCAATTCTCAGGAGGATAGACCACTTTTGATTTATAACATTTTCTTGTAAATACGATGCATCGCTGAGTTTAAGTCCAGACCCATAGTAAATGCTGATAAAGTTTTTTGAACAAAAGTGATTTTAAAATGACTGAGTTTTTAGAACATTAAAATTGTTGACAGTTTATTTATATATACAGGGTGTCCCATAAATCAACGTGAAGTCGAAAGCGGGTAATAGGACAAGTAGTAAGTGGTCCGAAAAAAGTTAGAAAAAAATCTATGTCACTTATTTTCAAAGGTGTTGCCATTTTACTAAAATCACCCTGTGATGTTCTTTCTATTGCTGTGACTGACTACAAATCTTCACTTTTCTTATTTTTTTTTCGCCTATATTATTACAATTAAAACTTCATACCGCAGTGGCCCGATTTTTAAAGAAAATCTTACGTTTTGCCAAACAATGTACTTAAAATTATTACTACTCCCAACTTTAACCGGCCGTGTTGGAAAAAATGTACTAGGCACTTTTGGCAAGTGACATCAAAAGTTGGCGCGCTTAGCCCGAATTTCAAAATGGTATAATACATTTTTCCAACATATCTATTATTTTTAATTTTTTGATTTATGCGACGCCCTGTAAGATGATATACAAATTGAATTACTGTATTGGAAATGAAATCTTCTAAGTGGCGATTTACCACGGTCTACTTTTTATGTATGCGGCTGATACTCATTCTAAACGTACTTTTTTTTTTGTTTACCAACGTAACAAATATATGTATGTAACGAGTGATTTTTTTGCTATTATCTTTTTGGCAACACTAGTTTTGACAGCTCACGCACGTTTTGTATCTTGTGTCACTGTCAAACATCTTCAGTTTGGTCTATAATTTAATCATGAATCGTCTTACAAACGAACAACGCTTGCAAATTATTGAATTTTATTACCAAAATGCGTGCTCTTGAAAAGTTAGATGAAGATCCACTTTTTTATCGAAGAATTGTGTTCAGCGACGAGGCTCATTTCTGGTTGAATGGATACGTGAACAAGCAAAACTGCCGTATTTGGAGTGAAGAGCAGCCAGAAGCATTGCAAGAGCTACCAATGCATCCACAAAAAACAACCGTTTGGTGCGGATTATGGGCTGGCGGCATCATTGGGCCGTATTTCTTCAAAGATGATGCGAATCACAACGTTACTGTGAATGGTGAGCGCTACCGTGCGATGATAACAAACTTTTTTCTGCCCAAAATGGAAGAGCTTGACTTCCATGACATGTGGTTTCAACAAGACGGTGCCACATGCCACACAGCACGCGAAACAATGGACCAATTGAGAGGCGAGTTCGGTGAACAGTTTATTTCACGCTTGTGACCAGTCAATTGGCCACCCAGATCGTGCGATTTAACGCCTCTAGACTATTTTTTGTGGGGCTATGTTAAGGCTAATGTCTATAGCGACAAGCCCGCTTCGATTGACGCACTGGAAGCCAACATTGCCAACATTATTCGTGAGATACCGGCCGAAATGTTGGAAAGAGTATGCCAAAATTGGACTAAGCGGATGGACCATTTGAGGCGCAGCCGCGGCCAACATTTGCATGAAATAATCTTCAAACATTAAATTATATCGACCCAACTATCGATCCAAATAAATATTTCATGCATTTTTCTGAATTTTATGTGTTTTTTTTTTTTACTTTCCGATAGTTCTTATAAAATCACCCATTATATGTATATATATGAGAAGATAATATTTTTATTATAGTTTTCGCCTCATTTAATGGTTCCTGAAATAAAACTACATTTTTCGATTTTTTAACATTTTTGTGTCTTGATTTTCGCGAAAAAAATACACCACAAAAATTAGTATATAGTTTGAAAGCACTATACATCTACTCTCTAAAAACAAAAAATTATAATAATCGTGGGACGAAATTATAAGTTATGACCACTTTTTCAATTTTGACTTGGGTTCACACGGAAAGATAAAAAGTTTGTATGTTTTAAAATAATTCTTTACAAACCTTTATACGTAAGGAAAAAGAAGAATTAACCTACTTCTTTCCAATAAGACTTATTTTAATCAAATCTACCAGAAAATTCAAAAGCTATGTCAATTTCAAATAAATTTTTTGTAGCAAAATGCGACAGACCTAATACATTCTTCGCAAATATATCAACCCACAGTGCGAAAGAAGTAACATTTTTTTCAAAGAAAACCATAAATTTGTAAACAGATGTTTTTATATCGTTTCTACTAGAGCTGGCAAACTATCGATAGTCACAACATTCGATATTTTCGATAGTTTGCTGAAAAACTATCGATGGTATCGAATTTTTTAAATTATTATTTTACTTATTCGCAGAATACCAACACTAAAAAAAAACATCTGGTAATAGCTCTTTTTAATCAACCAAAGTGCTCTAAAATACCTTTCTACTGGTACATAAAATGTTCAACTTCATGAACGAACCCATTTCGAGCCAAATGAAATTAAAAAAATATTTAACCCGACTTTTTACGTAAAAACGCCGTTATCTCACACTTTAAAAGGTTTATATCTGTTCCTGATTATAAGAGTTATGAGCAATTGAAAATAAAAGTTTTGAGCACCGTAAATCTCGAAACAAGAGAGAGCGCCGACAAAATTACACTAAAATTTTTTGGTTAAAAAGTTCTTTTACCCCATTTTTGTAGTTTTAAGCACTGTCGGTATTCTTGACCTGTTTCCGGTTCTGTGAACAATTAAAAAAAAGGTATTTAGATATGTGCTTTAGAGCACTTTAAAATGATACCCATATCGTTTATATCCGTCCGATATTGTAGGAGTTATGACCATTTAAAAATAAAAGTTTTGAGCACCTTAACTTCGGAGCCAATAGAGAGCGCAGAAATTTTTCAGTTTAAAAAGGTCTGTTATCTCGTATTTTTGTTTTTTTAATTTTCAACAGTGTTGGTATTCTTGACTTAAGACCACAGCCGTCTTCTTCTAAAAATATTAGCATGATTTAAAATAAAAACAGTTATTTAGAAATATATAAAACCTTTTGTGTACTTAGTGCCTTTTCACACTATGTCTTTTTAGCCTGGCTTTTTTTGACAATTTTCTTTTAGATCCCCTACGAAAAGTCACATACATTTACATTACAGACTTTTTATCCTTGCCTTTTTTGACGATTATACACATGCAGCGTTGCCAGAAGCTTTTCGAAGAAAATCATAATTTGACGAATTAAAAATCATATTTTGATATAAAAAATCATCACAAATTCGTATTCCTAAGTTGAACAATGAGACGTTTATAGCAAACTAAAACAAAAACAGTTCTTTAATATGATATGATATCCTTCATGTCATCTTCTAGATGGGAGGGTTATTACTTTCTTGGCAACCAATATTAAAGAGATTCTTGTACATTTTAAAATTGTATGTAATAGCAAAAATTTTTGAAAAAGTTTGAAAGTCGGGAGCAATCAGCGAAGTATATAAAATATCGCCATGACTGTAAGAACATATACAAATGAGACAAAATAACTTCTAAAATCGGACCAGTGCATGTATGAAAGAAAATATTTTTCGTCCTTGAAATAAAAATCTGTGGAATATACAAACTTTAATTCACAAATCCGTGCTCAGTATATTGCCCATCACGTACAAATTTTTTAATGGGCATGACTAATATTTTCACTAGGTACATCAGTATATTTTACCATAACTCGAGAATGGTTTGTCCAAATCGAATAAATAATGCACCAAAATATACAGAATAAATTACCTTTAAGTTATTCATATTTATTTATTTTTATTTCTTACTGTTTCGGAGTTATTCAGAAAGTTTTCGTTTTGAAAAAGTCATGAAAAAATTAAGAGGGAAGCTAAGTATATTAGGAATGTTATAAGCCAAAAATCTTTAAAATCGACAGACAAATGTTGATTTTATTTACAATTAGGTGAGAGAACTAATGCACACACACACACACACACACACACACAAATTGAAATTTTTCTGTTGTATGGAAATTGTGATTTTTATCACTTAATTGTGAATAAAATCAACATTTGTCCATCGATTTTCATGATTCATGGCTTATTTTATGTCTAGTTAGCTGTCAGACTAATGATAAAAATTGTAAATGTCTGCAGTTTTAATTTCTTTTATGAGTTTTTGAAAACAATAAAATTAATTGTTCCAAAAAAAATTTCGCCGGTAATTTTTGAATAACTCCGAAATAGTTGGAAATATAAAACAATAATATGTATGACTTAAGGGAATTTGAATACGCATCTTTTGGTGGCTTATTTATTCTAATCGGATAGTCCGTTCTCGAGTTAGGGTGCTATTGGAAATATTAGTCATGCCCATTTAAGAAATCAGCACATGATAGAAAAAGACTGAAAACAGAGTTGAATTTGGCGCATTAAACTTTGAATATCCCACAACATTTTTTAACATCCAACATGATTGACAGTTTTGTCATTCAAAACTATCTTTCAAAGCTGATGAATTTCCGACAGTCATTCAAGTTCGATAGCTGTACCCCGCTTTATACATTAAAATTCCCTAAAACCGAAAAAGAACTAACCAAAGTCGAAAACAGGGAAATATAGTCGAAAATTCAAAATACTTTATTAAGAGAAGGTACCACCCAGTTAATACAATGCACTACCATAAACTTTTATGTTAAAGACTTTTATTAATTGATCCACACAACTTTTATTAATTGATCCAAACAACTACAAAACGTAATGAATGATATATTTCAATAACTATTTATATATCATCACAGAATATACAGAAAGCCCTATTTAACATTTTATAAATTTTACAGGAGAACCATAAAACTTATTTAAATAAAAAAAATGTTAGCACTTGGTGCAAAATTTTTTACTTATTTGTACTGTAAAATTTTGCACTAGTTATAAATATATTTTTCATTTAAACAAGATTCATCCTTCTCCTGTAATACTTTTAAGATGTGAAATGAGGCCTTTGCATTTTCTGTGACGATATACATATGAAAAGTTCAAAAAATCATAATTTGCGAGAAAATAAATCATAATTTCGGGAAAAAATCATCAAATCATATTCTGGTTTAAAAATCATCAAAAATATGATAAAATCATCATTCTGGCAACGCTGTACACATGCTTAATGCGGAGAGTACGAAAATGACCAAGAGAAATAACAAAAAACCCCTCAAAATTCAATTTGTGCATTTTTTCTTACACCGCTAGCTTCTCACCTCCTCTCTCAATCAAACTAAAAAAGGTTGCCTTTGAAGCCAGGCGAAAAAGACACAATGTAAATTTCGTGTTATTCTTTAATAAAATTTTACCGTCACCAGTGTTTTGGCAAGAGAAATATAAGCCGAATGGCTAACAGCTCAAGCTTATCCGTGTTGCCAGATAGAAAAAAATTTTTTTTTTTTAAATTAAGTGAACTGCCGTCATTACTTTCAACGATAGTATCGCTATCGGAAAAAAACCATCGATAGTCCAAGGGAAACAGAGCTATCGATAGTACTATCGATTGTTTTCCAGCTCTAGTTTCTACCCTTCAGCTGCTGTTAACTTTTGTTTAACGTCTTAAAATTTATAGATAAATTATATTTAAAACATTTTTTTATTTTTTCAGAACACACACTATATTTTGATTTCAATACAATTCAGTTTAACATATAAGCTCCTTAGTTATTCATAAAAAATTTCAATTATATTAAAAAAAATATCGATAACACTCAATACATTTTTTTGATTGATTGATGAAACATTTTGCAATATAATACTATTTAACAAAGTTGCCAAAAGTTTTAAATATTTAGAAGCCCAAACCTGCGCTGTTATTTTAGTGTATGTAGTTAATGCAATTTTAATAATTAAACTGAGTAATAAAGCGTACCAAAAAGTTGTAACGCTCAATACACATGACTGCGGACAACAACAATTTTCTTAAAAAAATATTATAATTTCGAATATTTTGAAAAAATTTCATATGTGAAATAGGAGAACCAAATGCAAATATTCTAAAACCGTTATAAATTTAATCTCGGTTTTGAAAAAATGCAGCTTCTTAATGTGGAAAAGCAACACCATGCATTACGGACACACCATTTTGTATGAAGAGCGGAAAAATAGTATTTTTGTTTTTCGTTTTTAACACACAATGGACAGTTTTATACAAAAAAACTTTTTACATTTATTTACAATCTATTAAATCATGCTAAAGCAGTTTTAATTTTAAAATTTACGAGTTTATTTTATGAAACATTTTACTTTCAACGGACTCGAAAAAAGCATTTGAAATGAGAATGAGCCATGTAATAAAAGAAATACACACTTCAATTTATTGGACATTCTTTGTTATCATTGAAACAACAATTCTTGATATTTTTTCGTAATCTTTTTCAGAAGGCCCAAATAAAATTGTCCCTTTTAATATTTCAATTTCCAATCATGGACGACTAGAAGTGTTAGCAAATAAAAAATACAAATATTACAAACAAGCTCTCCTTTAAAGCTTATAAGAAAAAAGCTATCATACACAATTTTTATGACAACAAATAGAAATAAATAACATTAATCTAAATAATAAAGAAAAATATAAAAATCACATGCAACTTGCAACAAGCGACGCAAGTTTATGTGTTGTTTACAAATGACAACAACTAATTTCTTAGCCCAGCAAGACCATGAATCAAATTATTATTAAATAAATTTTCTTCTCTTGATTTTTCTTCTTTAGAAGCTAAGCGTAAAAATTACCAAAGCGGTTAAAAATTAAAACACAACAACTTAAAACTTTTGAACGAATACAAATAGATATTTCGAGCAATATCTATTTTGATGATCGGTCGGTCGGTCAATCACTCAAAGATAGTAAAAAAACAAAATAGTCAATGCAAACGGTTAGATGAACGGACATATAGACACATAAATAGTTAGTTGGTCAGTAACTTGTTATTATTTAAAGCCACATTTAACTACTCAAAATTATGACTGACTGGCTAACTAGCCCGTTAAACTGCTGGCAATTGACTGGCTAGGCAAGCGGCATAATACACTTTTGCATAGAAAAATAAAACATAATTGGCTTTGCTATGTAGATAATCATAGTATGCTTAGAAAGTCTATGCTTAGAAAAAGTCTGTAAAAACTTACACTATGCATCAAGAAAAATAACAAAGATAACTATTATTTCAATATTATTTTTATTTTGTTTTTAATGTGTTATGGTTGGAGGAAGATATTTCGAAATTTCGAAATTTCCCGGGAATACGGGAACAAATTACATTGAACAACACAAAACAATAACAAGGTTTTAATGACTGATTTTGGTAGAGTACACCAGACAAAAATATTCGTGAATCGGCTTTTTGAAAGATTACACTATGCAAAAAGAAACATGAAAAGGAGTATCACTATATTTTTGATGTGTTATGGTCCCCTAACAAAACAGTTGAAATTTAAAATTCCGTGGATATTTTTTTTTCTAAAATTAGGAATTTTCGAAGAGAATGCTCCAATGATTTTATCATAACTTGAAAAGGAGTTGCCCATATATATTGCAAAAACTACCCAGTAAAAAATTTTCATGTTTTTTGAAGCAATAAAGAAATAAAGCGCTTCATAATTAGCTTTAAAATATGAGCTTGTTCAGAAGCTGATTTCATAGCGTCACAACAATGCAGGTTTTGAAGCGAGAAAAGTATTTGCTTTTTACTTATACAAAAGCTTCGCACACAAGCTATACAAAAAACTGATTTTATAGTGCTGACCCAAAGCAGGTTTTTAAGCGAGAATGAAGAGTAAGTTTATTTGAGTTTCTTGGTGCCGTTTCGCAACAGTGTTTTTGGTCGAATGATTGGTACGTTGGACTTCAAAACTGAAGGTTCTTAGTTCGATACTAGTTGAAGCTAAGATAACAAACATTGAGTAAAAATATGAAATTAATAAAAATAAATAAAGTTACGAAATAAGAAAACTTCAAAATGGCGTTAACGACGCCAATCCACATCGAACAATTTTTTTTATATATTTTCAGCTCTAGTGCTGAAAATGTTGATGATTTTCATCGCTTAAAAATCACATTTGTGAGCAAAAATGTAGTACTCCAATCCGGGAACTCGCCATGCAAAAACCAGCAGCGATATCAGCAGGTTTGTCAGCGCTACTTTTATTCCATAATAGTAGAAACCTGCTTTATTGGAAGCAACTTTTTTACTGGGTAGTAAAAACTTGGAATTATAATTACCTTTAAGCCGTTCTAACATTGTTTTTAACCGACTTCCAAAAAGGAGAAGGTTATCAATTCGTGTGTATGTTCTTTTTTATGTTTGTACACGCATATCTCTGTCATTTGTGAACCGATTTTATAAATTCTGCAGTTTGGTTCCATAATTTTTTTCGAAAATCGGAGGGGGAAATTTGCTCCAACCCCCCCTGCCTAACTCTGTCATTTGTGAACCGATTTTTAAAATTCTTGTTTTGTCTGAAAGGTTTTCTCAGAAGTTAGTTCCACAATTTTTTTTCTGTATTCGGAGGGGAAGTTCTTCTCCCCCCCCCCCCTCCCATTTGCTCTGTCATTTGTCAACGGATTTTCAAAATTCTTTTTGGTTTGAAAGGGTTTGCTAGCAGTTGGGCCCAATAATTCTTTTCGAAAATGGGAGGGGATAATAAAAAAATTATTCATCGTAACTATACAATCTGTTCTTCGTGTAAGAGCACTTAGCAGCACTAATAAAATTGGGCGGTCACGCTAATATATTTCATCATGACTCCAGAACGGTTCGTCCGATTTGAACAAGTAATGAATGAAATATTCTTTAATTCATTAAAACATAAATTTTTTTATATTTTCAACTGTTTCGGAACTATTTATAAATTAGAGGCGAAGAAATAGTTTTTTCGTGCAATTTTAAACCTTTTTTCGTTTTCAAAAGCTCATAAAAAATTAAGAGGGCAAAAATTTTAAATTTTTATCATTTAATAGAAAGCCATTAATATTAAGAATAAAATAAGTCAAAAATCATTAAAATAAATGAACAAATGTCGATTTTATTTGCAACTAAGTGGGGAAATTTAATTATCAAAAACTGCGATTTTCATACAACACACATACGCAGGCACAAATTAAAAGTTTTCTGTTGTATGGAAATTGTGATTTTTATCAATTGAGTTCCTTCACCTTAATTGCAAAAACAATCGACATTTGTTCATCGATTTGAATGATTTATGGCTTATTTTATTTATTTAAATTTTTAAAATCGGATAACATTTAAAAAAGTTACAACACTCAGAAGTTTTTTTGAGTACCAGGTAGTCAACTTTGGCCCACTGTAACTGCTCTCGTGCTTCAACCAGAAATTCAGAAAGATACGCATTGTAAAGCCTGACTCCTCGGATAAATCCAATCAGCAGATTAGAAGTTCCAGATTTATTACCATTTATTTTGCAAAAGTCCCCACTGTGCATTGAAATGGATGATTTAAAATATATTTTTTTTAATTTTATTGTCTTGCTTGACTTTATAATTCCAAAAAGATTGGTGAGCTCTCTTGTATTCAGAAATTTTTGCTAAAAGTTATAGTTTCAGACCTATGAGCAAAAAACTAAAAAAATCACTTTAAGGCGGCCCTCCTCCTTCTAGCTTGCCCACCAAACACCAGGACTCGTTAGTTTCTTTAAATATATGTACCAACAACAAACTGTGCCAATTTTCAAAACTGGCGGAGTTATTTCCTTCCATTTGTCTAATTTGGCTGGGCTATTGTATCATTTTACAATATTTTTAAGTTTCTCGCAACATCATTGTAATCTTAGCCAATCGTTTTAAATGAAAATGGAAAGCGATTTGTCTGGTTTTGGTATCAACTCTATGTATGTGTACATGTGTAGTATTTTTCTATTTTAAGTAGGGATGTAACGAATACCGATACCGATACCGATATATCGGCGATACTTCAGATTTTCCGATACATCGGTATCGGCGATATTTTACTGTCGATACGACGATACTTTGAACAATTTTTTCAGAGTTTTTTTTTTAACAAATAATTTATTTTTGCTCGATTTTACCATGAATTAAATTCACTTCGTTATTTTTTATATCTTATTAATATCAATTTTAAAAATTAATAATATTTTATGCTGATATTTTGTAAAAAAATTATTTATTTTTTGTTAGTTTTACCATGAATTCAAGTTCAATGGGGAAAATTCCATTAGCAAAAAAAAAAGATACTCCAAAGAAGGCATGAAAATGTAGAATTCGCGATCTGGAAGTATTGCAAATTTGGATAATTTCTAATTAGTTTTACATATCCTTGCCATTGCAAGAAGTTCTGTTTTTCGATTACCAATTCGGTGGAAGCGATGCTAAGATAAATTTCTTTTTCGGTATTCTATTTATAATGATTTTTCCTCAAGGAAAAAGGATACAAAATTACCCATTTTCACAATTTTTTTATGCGAATTTAAGCTCAGAACTGTATTTTCATGTAAATTTAAGTGAATAAATATAAACTTAGAAGTCTTTTAATAATTAGCTATTAAGTTATTTAGAAGAATATTAGTTGATAAATGTCCTTTAAAAAAAATCGATTTTTTAAAAAGCATGGCGAGTATTTTTTAAAATTATAAAGGAATTAAACATTTTTTCTTTCTTTTCTACTAATTATCTGCATATTTTTAATATAGATATTTTGGAAGCAAAGAAAATGTAGCTCCTTAAAAATTACTTCCAATGTTTTATCAATTTTAAATATTCTCTCTTATAATGTAATTTTGTATAATAAAAAAATTGCGCTTGAGTTTTGTTAATCTAAACTTGAACTCAATTTCAATATTCGTATCGGTATCGGAATCGGTATCGGCGATATTTATTTTTAAATATCGGTATCGGTATCGGATCGGCAAAACGGCGTATCGTTACATCCCTAATTTTAAGTGTTTAAAATATTGCAAAGTGGGGAAACAAATAAATGTATAAAATTTTGAAATTTTGTATATAATTTAGAGAAGTAAAAATATTTCTGAAATCCACAGGAGGACCATATTGGATCCTCACGAGCCCCAGTTAAGAGTTTATACTGTAATCCGGCACATCCAATAGTTCTGTAAAAGATAATGTAGTCAGGAATGATGAATGGTCGTTGCCAACGCAGTGAGCAGAGTTTCCATGACTCATCCTGTAAGCACCAATTGCTACAGACAATCTTATGAAACTCTGAATAGAAGTTAAACCAATTAAAGCCTCAATGGCCAATGTTGGACGTGTCCTCATTACACCGGTAATAAGAAAATATGCCAACTCCTCGACCTTGCATAGTATGGTAGTCGCTACAACCTGCCGGCCACTATACAATAGCGTCATACGTAATGATTGGTCTGACTATCATTTTATAGATCCACATGACCTTTGGGCTCATACCCTAGGTGCATCTAGCACAGTTCCATACTGTCCACATCACCCTAGTAGCTTTCTGTGTTATGAGTTTGCCATGATTGATATATCCATTTAACGAGATTATCCCAATATCAGGTTTCCTCCTGAAAGAGAAAGGTAGCAAAATAATTCTATCTGAATTAATCGAAAGATCGTCCTTCTCACACCATGTCATAACAGTTCAGAAAATAGCATTCATGATATCAGTTAACATAACCACGAAGTGGTGGGGGTATCTGATCATTTGGTGATCTCTTTCACTAAGAACAGCAAGAAGTTTGTCAATCATCACTGACCAAAGGAGCGCGGATAGAACACCACCTTGTTGACATACTTTCACTGCATTAATCGTAACTATGACGTTGCCCACAGAAGCAGTTATGTCATTTTCCAAGCATCTATTTAATCAACCTCACAGAATCGTGGTCAAGACCCTTTTGCAACCTGTGTTGTCAAAAGGACTATCCGTGTTCTAAAAGGCATAAAAGGCGATTTATCTATTGTATGCTTTTAAAATATATAAGTTATTAACACTACCCGGTTGGCCAACCCGTCGTAGAGGACATTTTCATCAACGACTACTTAATGAAATTTCGACATTTGTCATGCACGATATTTGTCGATTATAGTTTCTGTTAAGACAATCTAACAGAAAGCGTACTCAAGGAATGGGTAGAAGAAAAACTACTCAACTGGTCCTGCCAACTAGACAAAAGAACTTCTTGTGGACATTGTCGCTCACTCTGTCCCCAGTTTGAATCATTTTGATACATTACTGCTTGCTAAAATTGAGCGAAATTGAGCTGATGAGAAGTTCTGTTATAATGTCTCAAGGTAGAACTACTAGAACAGCTGTTTAAGTAAATTTGAGAATGTGTGCGTCACACAGACGATAGATTTTGACACATGTCTGGGAGTTTTCTATCAACAACGGGCATGTGCTAGTAAATTTGAGAGAGCTTCTGAATGTGCGCGACTCACAGTTAATGGATTTGACATATTTCTGGGGTATTTCTACCAACAAAATACATGTGTTTTTGGTGTTGTATTTGTTTTAGTTATGGTGGTACCTGTAATGAATATGCCTTGTAATGTCTATTAAAACTTCTTGTATTAAATACTCTCTGAGCGACAAATTCCTCAAATTGTTATTGTAGAACACATGTAAAAAATAAACTAGCGAAAAATGTAATGGGGACATTTCTAAGGATGTTGTCACTTACATGATCATTAATGAAAATATGAATGACAGTGTCGCTCTTGTTGTCATGTATGAACTTAGCGGCCATTTGTTCAAAAATGTCCTCACTGATCTGTTTGAGCTGTCACCAACAGGTCATCGACGCTTTAACATTGTCATGCATCGGTCTCGCAAGATGTCTGAAAGACATGGCCAACCGGTTAATTACGTTAAAACAATTACAAAAATTATATAAAAATCTTTACTTAAGGCAACAATTAAATATATGCGCTCAAATTACGATTAAGTCGAGCAGAGTTGTTAACGAAAATTTGATCTTGTAATCTTTAAATGTCTAAATATTCAACCAATTATTAAATCAGTATAATTTGTCTTAAAACTAGACACTCATCAGACTGTTGCCAGACAGCGTAGTGGTTTAGACAACAACACATAAAATAAATATGTTGCTTATAAAAAAATACTCGTACAGAAGCCAAAAGTAGTTTTTATATTTCATCTATTATTAACAGTGCAAACTAGACAGATAGACAGCCAGACGTAGATTAAAAAATTTTTATGGTGGGTACACAGTAACGTCACAGTCACACAGTGTTACCAAATCATGAGTAATTGCTCAGACTGGATGTGATTTTTCTACATTCATATACATAAAACATATCGCAAAATATTGACTTGTAAAGACAATTATTTTTTTAGTACATACACACAGAAAAAAAGGAATGTAAAATCAACATGATTGTGATTGGAAAGAAATAGTTTGTCGTTTAAGTGTGTTAGTGTTTATTTGCTTTGTTCATTGCTACAGTTCACTGTTGTGCTTAGATGTGTCGGCTATGTAGACGACAAAAATCGAATTACCAGCGAAAATTTACTACTGCTGCTTTAAAATTACCATTGTTTCATATTAATTTTAAATGAAAAATTATTAATCTAACCTTAAATCACTTTGATCTTAAAATTTTCTCGGTTAAAACAACTTTGTTATAAACGTTACATTTCATTTTAAATCAACATAGCTATAACTTTTATTTCAAATAAGTTTTATGTTAAATAATCATTTAAATCATGTTGAATTAAAATGAAATCTAGGCGAACGGTAGTGCGCCAGGTCAAGTTCCAGCCACACAGTGTGTATATTTACATATAACTTTGCTCCACTTAATCACAAAGTAATGAAACTTGAAACATAAGGCCTCCGACAGAGTTAGCCTCATACGTGAAATTTGAAAGTTCTACCATAAACGCTTCCCGAGATATGAAGGTGTAAAAAGTGCATATTTTAGTATATATTCACTGACTGACGGACTCATCAATATTATTGGGTACTTCAACTATAGCTAGAAAGCTGAAAATGGGTATACAGGTAGGTCTTGGTGAGCAATTAACAAGAAAAATCTGAAAACGGGCACTTTCACCTGGGGGGGAATAGGGTGCCCCTTCTTCGTATGGGGCACTTCCAATATAGCTAGAAAGCTGAAATTTGGTACACAGGTATGTCCTGGTAAGCAATTAACGAAAATAAATTTGAATACGGGCACTTTTCATATGGGTGGGACTAGGGTGTCCCTTCTTTGCATGGTGCACTTTCAGTATAGCTAGAAAGATGAAATTTGGTACACAGGTAGGTCTTGATGAGAAAGTATTAAGAAAATGTGAAAACGGAAATTTTTCATCTAGAGTGGGAGGACTAGGCTTCCCCCTACTTGTATGGGGCACTTATTGTTCCAACTTAGAAAAAGGAACTGAGATCCGCACAAAACATAAATGTGAAAATAAGGCCAAGTTCCTATCCAAAACTTTCGGCCGTAAAAAGTACTGAGAGCAAAATAAGGACCAAGTTCTTGATAGGTACAATACTATCTCATTTCTGGGCAACCTGTTAGCTTGGGAATATCTTTTTTTTCTTTCTAATATGGGAAAGAATTATGGAAAACAATTTTGCCTAGCTTACAGGTTGCCTAGCTCAAATCTTGGCTGGGGCAGCCAACTACAATACAAAGTTTACTGATGCCTATGCTAATAAACATCACGTAAGTAAAATAATTAATAAAATAGCTACATTAAAGTCATGTTGTTTCAGCTTGATATAACTATAATTTAGCATGATTCTTAGTGTTGTTTCAATATCAAATGCACGTTGTTTCAACTTGAAATAACTTTGATTCAACATGATTCTTCATGTTGTTCCAATATCAAATTCACGTTGTTTCAACTCCAAATAACTTTGATTCAGCATGATTTTTCGTATTATTTCAGTATCAACTTAATTTTGATTTAACTGCCACGCAATATTAAATCAACATAAAACATAGTTAATTCAAAAAAATAAATATTCCTTCAAGATTATTATAAATCATGTTGAATTAACAGGAAACACCTATGAAGCAAAATCACTACCGAAAATTTTAAATTAACCTAGTTTTCGACGATTTTACGTTGAAATTTTTCTGTGTGTATGTAAAATTAAATTTTTAATTGAAATCGCACCTACAACAATTTTTGTGAATACAATAATGGCGTTCATTTATAGCTTAAGAAAATTAAATCAACTTATTTATTTGCAATTAAATTTACTGTTTTATTAACAATTGAGTTATTAACACAAAAATTGTTTTTAACAAATTTGTTTGTCGAACTGTAATGAGTTTTTTAATTAATATTATCGTTGTATTAACAAACTTAATTGTTAATTTTGGAGAAAAAAATTTTGTGAAATGAATTTGTCATGCTAAAAACAATAATTTTTTTTAATAAAATTAATTGACAAAAATTTTGTTATATTTAAAAAAAATATGGGATGCGGTTGACCTTGCAGGTTTTTTCAGGGAACTCAGAAAAAATTCGTTATATTGAGTTTTTCTTTATATCGAAGTTCGTTATTTTGAAGTTCTTTGTATCGAAGTTCGTTATATCCAAAATTTCAGTGTATCATGTTAATTTGAAATTATCTGATTTTTAGTACAAATTGGGTCATTTTACCTCCTCGTAGGTGAAAATCTTTTGTGGTAACACTGTAATCAAAAAACTGTTTTAAACATGTGAGTGAATGACTGAATATTTGCTACGTATAAAAAACTGTCATGAAGGTGTTTCGCTTGTTGGTGATGATATAAGGTTATGGGGGTACGACTTGTGGTGGTGTGGCGGCGGTGATGGTTGCAGCAAACATTTGTTAACACTTTAACAAGTTATGATTTAAGATAAAAAAGTATTGCACCAGATGTTAGCAGGTGTACATATCATACCACTTTTAAAGCAACAAATACTACACGATACAACTCAGTATAAGACCAGCTTTGGCAGACTACAATGTAGTCAATACTAGGGTGTTCACTCGAATAATGTTTGCTCGATTAATCGAATAATTAAAGTCATATAATGTTCGATCAAACAAAAAATTTAAATTTCGACTAAAAATTTATTCGAGTAATCTAGGTCGATTAATCGAATAACTCGTTTAACAAATTTTATGTAAATTTTCTTTCTTTTAATGAGTTTTTGTCGATTTCTCAATAAAAAGTGGAAAATTTTTTTTAATTTATAGGAAGTTTGCCATTCAATTCGAACGTTATTTCATACTAATAGTCCACATAATCAAAAAATTAAGTAAATAATTTAGTAACAATAATAGGGAGAAAGAAACAAACTTCAAATGTCTTTTAAAAAAATTCAGAAATTTCACCATCAAACAAAAATTATTTGAAATAAAAAAGATATCGAATGTAGTGTTCGGAATTATAAAAGCTTTAAGGTACGGTCACACTTGGCAAATATCTGCCAAAAAAAACGTAACCCACACACAAGTTAAAATTGTATTTCCTTTAATTACAATATTTTTTTAACATGGGTTCGCATTAATTAAAAATAATAAAAAAATAGCTTTTGCAGCATAACTTATTTTGTGACACGAGTATAAAAAACAAGTTAAATCATACTAACTCTCAGCAAAAGTAGTGGTTACGTTTTTGGGCAAATATTTCCAAAGTGTAACCGTATTTATATTTATAACAACAATAATGTTATGCCAATTCCGACTATTTTTATTCTGCATTGAATACAGGTCCGAATGGTATTAAATATTTCCTGGCGCAAAATTTTCTCAAAGCGCGACATTTGAATAGTGAAAAACAAAACTATTTAACTATTTTAAAGGATCAGGTTATGGTCTAATTTATATAGAAATGTTGTGTTTTCTTTTGTTTTTATTATTAAAATATATAAAAACGCAAAAAACTTGTTTTGTTTTATTTTTGTCCACAAAAATGCACAAAAAATCAATTAAATTCAAACATTTTCCGATTAACTCGAATAATTTTTAGCAGTAAAGGTTACTCGAATAACTCGAACGAAATAAAAGTTTCAATCGATTGCTCGAGTAATTTCAAAACCTATATTTCGATTAATTGATTAATCGAACAATTGAAAAGTCGATTAAAATGAATACCCTAGTCAATACATACTAGAAATTATAGAATAAAATACCAGTACTATAGATATTCACTTTTGTTTACAGCTTTGTGAACGATAGTCTGGGAGCAGTTATTTCGTACAGCACGTAACCATTACTTCAATACTGGATATTGCCACCGCTAGAATAATTATAATGATAATTAAGTTTTGGTGTTTTCATATTGCAATGGAATTCGGCATATTTCGGATTTTTTTGGACGACCAATCTTTCTTGTAGATCGTTTAGGGAGGGGTTTCGATTGCCCACAAAGTTATCTCTAAACTACAATTAAATTATATAGAGAAAATTGTGAGCCTGTAGACAAAGAACAATTTTACTGTACGGAAGTTTAAACTTAGATGTTTCGAGCCCACCTGTTCTACTCATCAGACTTCTTTACCGCTTACGTCTTTTTTTAATTTTTTCTAAAATTTGGGATTTTTCAAGAGGCTGCTACACGAATTTCATCATAACTTGGGGAGGAGTAATCCAATCTAATCACAAAAAACACTAAAAAACTTGGAATAGAATTACCTTTAAGCCGTTTTAACAATTTGTTTATTGCTTAAAAAAATATATTTCTCATCATTGTGGCCTGAATAATTCCGAAACTATTGAGTTTGTAAAAAAAATAATATTGAAGCAGCTTAAAGGTAGTTTTATTTCAAGTTTTTTTGTGGTTTTTGTAATAAAATTTTAATACCCTTTTCTAAGTTATAGTAAAGTCTGTGGAGCAGCGTTTTCAAAACTCGAGTTTTTGCAAAAATTAGGTTATTTCACTTTATTGGGAATAAAATCAATATTTAGACGTCAATTTTTATTAGATGAAGCTTATTTCAGTTCTAATATATGCGGCTTTATGGTCAAAAAATAAAAGTGGTGACATTTTGCCATTTTCGATTTTTTATAAATTTTTTAAAAATAAAAGATTGATTTGAATATTCGAACACTCCACTTTTAATAAAAATAATTTGAATTTGAATTAAGTTGAATTCAAATATTGAACTAAAAAGCCGAAATAATAAATTTCAGAAAATTCTTTCAATTTTGCATTAAAAAATATATATTTTTCTTGAATAATTCCGAAACCATTGAGTATATAAAAAAATAATGTTAAAGCGTATTAAAGGATTAACGGATTTATTTCAAGTTTTTTAGTGGGTTTTGTAATAAAATAGAACAATCCCTTTCAAAAATCTTCAAAAATCCCAAATTTAGAAAAAATTAAAAAATTATCCATAAAATTTAAAATTTCGAAGTTTTTTGTAGTTAGGTGACCATAACACATCAAAAAAATACAGGGGTACTCCTTGGCATTTTTCTTGTTGCAGAGTGTAATTATAAATATCCACTATTTTTCTTCAAGTATGTCTTGTGTTAAGGCTATCTCTATTTATCTTGTTTATCTCTATTCCACTGTTTTACTCAAAATAAAATAATTGAAATATTAAATTAAAAACCAAACTCAAGCTAAAATAATAAAATTTCTTTGGTTAAGATATTTATTTATTATCAGAGCTCGTACTTTCTTGTAAATGCAGGTTTTTTGTGGTGATAGATAACGAGGTGTTGCCTAATCATCTATGCGAATCATCAAATTTTAAGTAGTTTGGTATCGATTTGTAGTTGTATATTTTGGTGGTAAGTGCATATTTTTGCATATTTTGGCAATAAATGCATATTTTTGAAAAAAAAAGTTTAATTTTGCAAAAGTTATTTAGACGCTAATTTCTGAATTACTTCGAAACAGTTGGAAATAAAAAAAATTCTATATTATAGTCAAATATACTGTATACCTAGTAGAAATATTTGTTGTTCCCATTAAAAAATTCTGTATGTGATAAAAAAAAAACTGAAAACACTGAAATATTCTACATATTTTTATTTAAAGAGCGATTTTTTCTACAGACTAGTGTAATTTGAGTCAGGTTCAAGCTCAAAAACCATAAACTACCAACTGATTAACAACAAATTTGAAAACAGAAATGTAATATATAGAGATGATTATTAATTTTATCGAGAAATAATAAAACTTACAAACCACAAGTGGCAATTATAACAATCATGTAATAATAACCATTGGAAAACGTGCAAATAATTTTTGTGAAATTGTGTAATTTTTTATTAACACTTTTTCTTATTTTCTTTTTTTTTAAGTGCGCAACTTTTCGCCGCGAATGGACTACAATAACAATGAATGGCGTCCAGTAGGCAGAGGTGATCCTTTGAAAAATGATCCTACATTTGATTATAGTCCACCAACCTTGGACCGAGTTAAATACTGGGCAGATTCGGAAAAAGATAAAGAAAAGTCAGAAGAAGTTTCGGCAGCCTTAATAGATGCCAAACTAAAAAAAGCTAATCCGGGAAAAAATGAAATACTATTGTTAGGTGTAACAGGCGATAGAATACGAGGGAGTGCACCATTTCAGCAACATGCTGCTTCTAACATATTAATAAAAAATGCAAAAGGAGAAACACCACTATTGCAGCCAAAATACACATCAATAAGACGTAGTTATTATGCTCATCAATTGCCAACACATTTGATGCCACCACCTATGCAACCAATGGTACCTGCTACTCAACAGCATCAGATTCAAGCTTCAAATATGCAGCAATCCCAGCAGCAGCAACAACAATCTCAGCATCAAAAAGTGCAAGCGATGCATATTGTTAAGCCAGCGCAAACAGAATATCGACACAATATGCCTGGCCATTCCTTTATGACTTCATCACCTATGAGCTCGATGAGTGTACATTCAAGTCCTTATTACATGTCCACAGCGACACAACCTTGGATGCATACATCTAGTTCGCCTTCTATTAGAACCTCTTCTGTGGCTTCCAGTTACTCACCCTCGATGATATCTGGTAATTCACATCGTTATTCTAATCCTTATTCTCATGCCATTGACTCGCATCACCAAGAATCTATAAACTATTTAGCATATCACAATCGTCCTAGTCTGACTAGTACACCCGCCATAATGCTCGGTGTGAATGGTGGCATGAGTCATCATGAAATATATTCTCCCAATTCCATAAGAGGTTCATCTAGTGGACACAAGTTATCATCGACGAGCTCAAGAAAACCATGGATACATGATTTGTTACAAAAAGAGTTTATAAAACCAATAAAAACTACAAAAAGTCCGAACTCATATAACGTAGAAACCGTAAAGTCTTCTTCACACGTGAAACCGCAAGCCTTCGTGCCTATTGCTCGACCTCAAGGTATTAGTACCACCTATACTCCAGTAACATTTATAACACCTACATCGCCTAGTACTACTACCAGCACAACCCAAACAATTTACATAACAAGTACTACCCAAAAACAAGCTACATCAACATCCTCCCTCTCTCCTATGTACAGTTCAACTTCGCCAACGTATACTACCCATGCTCCCCGAACTACTACCACCACCTTAAGTCCAACTAGATTATTAATACCGAACACCAGTAATTTAGCTTATCGACCTACAGTGGCGCCTTTGAAAATGACTACCGACTCATTGTTCTCCCATTACAATCAGCCAGAGGAACCCTTAAGAGGACCAATGTATTTGATTATTGAGGGTCACTCCAAGGTTAAGACATATGGCAAAGATGAATTGGATCCTCATAAGCCAAAGATTGTACCCATTATACCGAAACGTGAACCTGTCGTAAGAAGGGCTGACCCCAACGAAAGGAGAGGAACACCTGAAACTTTTCAAGTGAAACATTTGCATAGCAAGCCCACGGAAAGAACTAAGAACCCGGATAAAGTAACTACTACACAACCGCAAACATCTAGACCAACCACTACCACAAAAAAACCAACCGAACTAATGAAAACTACAACCAAAATGACAACCACTGCCAGGCCTAAAACTACAGCTAAAGCCATCACAACGGTTAAACCAACTTCAAAGAAGTTGTTTACCGCCACTACTTCAAAAGCAACCACAACTGTTAAGCCAACAACTACAAAATCGGTCCCTAAAATAAGCGTAACAACGACCTCTACAAAACCTCAACTTGAGAAAACTCCTAACAAGGAAATAAAACATCCCAACAAAAGTGACAAATCCACTATGGCTGACTTAAAAATGTCAGCAAAAATTTCAAGTCCTAATGCTTTGGATACATCAAACAAACCAATTCATCAAGGTGTGGTAAATGAACCTCCAACGGCCATGCAAGGATTACTTAGCTTTTTAGATTCCTCTCTAGGAAGCATTTTCAAAGAAGATCCTATTCCTGGCAATGCTGACAAAGTAGACAAAGATATGGAATATAAGGATACCACTACCAAACTAAAGCCCATAGCAATGAAATCGGTCAATCCACTACAAAAATTAGAGGCAAGAATTAGCACAAAGTTGGAGCCTATCAAAGCAGAAGATTACGAAGACTATGAGAATGATAACTATTTTAAAATGACCACCGAGAACATACCTCGTGAAACGAGACAAGTATTTGATTATGATCAATTACCTGAATCTAGAATCGGCATCAAAGATGAAGCTAATTATGGAGATTTCTTAGAACAAATTGGTGACGAAGATGATTTGTCTGCTTTTAATTTGGACGATGAATATGAAGAAGTTGAAGATGAGGCGGAGGAACAAGAACAGAGTGAAGCAAGCGTTAGTTCAACAAGCCATAAAGATAGTCTTATTAAACGAATTGATTCTTTGGTTAGCAGCAGCATAGAAGATGACAACTTTGATGATATTTCCTCACTGGTTGATGACGATTTAACTGATATTGCAGAAGAAAACTTAACAAATTTGGCGGCTCGCAATCAACAACGACAAAGTGAAGCTAAAAAGGCGTAACAATAAAATTAACTTAAGGAAAATTGTCGAAAACAAAACTTACATTTAAATTTATTAAGTAAAGATACTGTTCTTATACTGTTCTATACCAAATCTATAAATATTTTTGAGATCATTTTATTGTAAATGTACATAAAACAGCTTTATTTATTTGAAAAGAATAAGAAAATCAAGAATCAAGAAATTGCAGAAACCGATATCCTCCCTCTGAAGAGTCTCTTAATTTAAGTTACACACCGTCACGTTTATTTTTGTGATTCAATATTTATTTTAGTATTAAGTGTAATTTATTAAATAAAAATTATTTATTACATGAACTTTATGAGATGCTAACAACTTATTTATTAATAAATTGTAGCTAATAGAAAATTTCATAAAAAAAAAACCAATTAAGAGTTTATTTTCGGACATTTGGTAAAGCGGCCGGCAGTGCCACTGGCAAAGCGCATCCGTACTATCTTTGTTGCTACACAGAGTAGTTTCGATCTCCCTCCCGTAGCATCATAGCGGACAAAGCACGATGCTCGATTTTCAGTGACTGAGGCCAAAATTTACAGTCAACAGTTAATTATTAGTAAACTAAAATTATAACTATTCAGGTATGTGATGGAAATCGATTTTGAAAACAAAGCAATTTTGAAAGTCCTTTCTAGTGTTCCGTACATCAAGACTGTAAAGGAAACCTATTGTTTTCGCTACGCTGTCCGTCTGTCTGTCACAGGCTGTTTTCTCAGGAACCGTAAGAGATACGGACCTGAACTTTTCACAAAATATGTAAAACTTTGTCCGATACAACAACAAATATATGAAAGTTAAAAATTAAAGGGTGTTCTAAAGCCAGAAAAATTTGACTGCGCGTAGGGTTGAGCTGACATGTTTCGATAGCTCCTGCAATTCTCGTCAAGAGTTCTTTACCGCGTAGACCACTCGACCAATGTCGGTGGTTTGCAATCAAGAGTTGAATATCATTTACCGTGTGTATGAATTGATTAAAGGTAAATGATATTCAACTCTTGACTGCAAACCACCGACTTTGGTCGAGTGGTAAAGAACTCTGACGGAAAAGAACTCTGACGAGATTCGCGGGACCTATCGAAACATGTCAGTTCAACCCTCCGCGCAGTAAAAGTTTTCTTTGTCTACGTGCTTTACATTTATGTATCTCTAAATAAAAATATAATTTAATTGAAGAAATAATGAAAACCGAACTCAAGCCAAAATAATTAAATTTCTTTAGATATAAGCCCTTACAGTTCGACTAAAACTTATCACTTAAGGATTTAATTTTTCTAAATCGTTTCGTTTTAAGTCGGCTCGATTTACAGAGCAGGCAGGCATATAACAATTTTTTTTTTAATAAAACCAAAAAATTAAAATTTAGTGCTTTTGTTCAAGAATTGCGCCTTTGTTTACTTGTTTCACTGCTTTTTGAAATCTAAAAGTTGAAAACGCTTGATAGAAAGTTTGTTGTTAAGTACCCAGTGGTAAATGAATCGAAGTATCTAGATAATAATCAATGATGTCAGGGTGACATTCTAAGCGAGCAATCTAAGTACTTAGATTGTAATGTACGTGTAATCTAACATGTCAGAATTTGGTTGTATTTCATAGAATTTATCCCTTATATGTCCAAAGTAAAACATTGCAGCATACTTTTGGGCTACATTTCATCACAAGCTCGCTTACCGTTCCACTTATTATGTAATCGCACAGTAGCGACACGTACTGACATCGTAGCTTAATCTTTAAGCGAGAGCGCATCGATTAAACAGCCTATGACAAGCTTATGTTAAATCTAAGTGGGAAAATAAGGTAAAGCGTCATCACTAGCTGCTACTAAATATTGCTTACATCAGCGATTACGTAATGGGTATTTTTACCCATTTTCCCTTTTTTAAAAAAATTTTCTCAATACAAGTGCTGCTTACTCTAAACAACTTTAGGGTTTTCAGACATAAAATAGAATATATAAAAATTTTTAGTCTTTGGTTGTCAATTGTGTTGGCAGTACTTTTATCAAATAACAGCAAAATCAACAAAAGAAATATTGATATAACGAAAAAATTATTTCAAAGTTAGTGTTAATTGGTGCAGTTTGTAGAATAGACTACACCAATTAACACTGTTATTAAAAACAATAAAAATTAAAGGGTGTTCTATCAGTTAATGTAATTTTGAGTATGTAATTTAGACAATTTGCTGTAAAACTAAAAAAATCCCAAAATTAAAAAATGTCAAAACGAAAGATCGCCAAAATGAAAAAAGCGCTTAATGAAAAAAGCACCAAAATAAAACAGATCGCTAAAACGCAAAAAATCACCAAAACTAAAAAGATCGAAAAAAACTTTAAAAAAGGCCAAAAACCGAAAAATTTCGTCAAAACGAAAAAAACGGCTAATCCTATAAATATCATAAAAAAAATCACCAAAACTAAAAATATCGCCAAAAAACTAAAAAAACGACAAAAACCGAAAAATTTCGTCAAAACGAAAAAAACGGCTAATCCTATAAATATCATTAAAAAAATCACAAAAAATGAAAAAAAAAATCACCAGAAGGAAAAAACGCCAAAACAAAAAAAAGCGCCACAAAAATCACCAAAAACTGAAAAAATCGCCAAAACGAAAAAAAGCCAAAACCAAAAAAAAAGAAATCGCTAAAACTAAAAAATCACCAAAAACCGAAAAAATCCCCAAAAACCGAAAAAGTGCTAAGCTTAAATAAATCGCTAAAACTAAAAATATCGTCAAAAAGCGAAAAACGTTAAAACAATAAAACCCAAAAAACCCAAAATCACACTGAAAAAATCGGCGAAAACCAAAAAAAATAAAAAAATCGAAGAAAACGCCAAAACGACAAAAAAAAGTTAAAAAAAAACTAAAATTAAACAAAAAAGCAAAACGAAAAAATTGCTAAAATGAAAAAAGGCAAAAACGAAAAGCGATATACTTATGTGTATTCGTACCGAATTTTTATAATTTTTGCGATAAAATTGTTTTTGACAACGAAAAATTTTTATAATATTTGTGATAAACTTCTTTTTAATAAAGAGGTATTATTTAAAAGCGACTTTCAAAATTGCTTCGTTTTCGAAATCGACTTCCATCACATATCTGATTGCTTAACTAATACTTCATATTCAGTGTATTTTTTCGCTCCTAAAAGTATGCCTAAAAATTATTTTATTATTACCAGGGTTGTCAAGTCTATTTTGACCTTTATCGCTAAATTCAATGTCAAAAATCGCCAAATTGGGGTTTCCTTAGTTTTTGCCAATACATAATCAGCCTTATCATGAATAAAATTTCACATGAAAATTTCCGAACATGTGAACAGTTCGTATCATGAATAAAATGTGTTGTGAAAATTTCCGAATGTTTAAATTTGTAAAGTCCGAAAAAACTAATTTTTGAAATTGTTTGCTCTCAAAAAACATCCCATACATGTTTTTAAAAACCGGTTATTTTATTCACATGGAACTCATGATACGAAATTAAAATCCATGTGAAAAAAAATTTTTATTCGGAAATTTTCACATGTGTAGTTCGCGATAAGGCTGAATATATATTTTTTTTATATTATAAAAATATTTTTTTTATATAATAAACAAATTATTTTTTCCCAAATTGCTCAAATTGGCCAAAAATAGCAACAAAAAAATCGCGAAAATATGTATATATTTTATTTAATTACTATTTAAAACAAAGGAAAAATGATTAGTGAACACAAAAAGGCTTATAGTTTACTTAAGGAGTAAAAAATTGAGCGTATCAGCTCCGACGCACGACTGGAGTTTACGCATTTCTTGTAATAATAAAAGAATGTACAGATATGTGCTCCCCATTCTCGAGGCTTGTTGAGGGAAATATCAAAAAATAGAACTAGTTGGAAATCATTTGTTGTATCCTTATGCTCCTAATGGAGTATGGAATAAATAAATAATAAATAAACCAAACTTCAGTCTTCAAACTTCAGAGGAAAGTTTCAGCTTTCTCAATTTTTCCGTGGTTTATATGCAATTTCTACCCATACGGCTTTATGAGGTACCTTAGAATTTTGATTAATGGACTAAAGTCCCAAAAATTTGGATCGTTACACTTTTATTACATATATAGAATAATATACACCTCGATCTCAAGACACTCCTCGTCTTCGTTTTTAAAAACATTGCAGGGTAATTAAATTGATTTAGCATTTATTGAGAAGGTACAGAAGAAGTGCAACAAAGTGTTATTTGCATTCATATAATTTAACAACTCGTAATAATGCGTCTAGAAGTTCATATTGCATTCTATTTCGCAGATGAGTTATGTATTGAAAATATTCAGAATAAAAATAATGTCATTTTTCATATTGACTTTAAGTTTCTCAAAAAAAAAATTAATGGCTCATCAAAAACAGCCAAAGAAATTGCCATTTACTTTATAACTTGCCTGAAAATCACCATGTCGCCAAATCGAAAATCAAGACGCCAACCAAGTTTTAAAATCGCCACGTATGGCGAGAAACCGCCACATCTGACAACCCTGCTCAACACATGCAAATAATAATTTCCGACGCAGCTGACTAATTGTTAACTAATGCCATTTGACTGTTTAACTAATGGTAAACAATGAACTGTAAACAATATATCATTGGCTAAACTATTATCATTAGTTAACCAATGACTGTGAATTTGGTACTGAGAGACTTAGGCTGATTAAATTATACGTTTTAGGAAATTGAGAACTTTCAAATTTAATATAAAAAGCAGAAACGCCGCGTATTAAGAACGCCCGTGTGGCCTCAGCCTTACCATGTCTATACAAATCAACAAGTTTCATGTTTATAGTTTACAGTTTAAACTTGTGCAATATTTCAACAGAGATAACTACTACTTAAATGTTAAACTCTAAACTGTAATTTAGTTTTGCGTTTCTATTCAGTAAACTTTGGAAAATCCTTAGCAGCAACGCTTCCAAATTGTGGAAATCTATTTTGCTATGGACATAATCGTCCTTCTGAACGAGCGCAATATAGAGTAACACATAGCGGGAAGCTAAGTGAAACGTTGTCCCCTCTACTTTTCATAGTAGTGCTTGATTGGGTACTAGAGGTCTTAGATAACGAAAAACGAGGGATAAATTGAAAGATTAACGATTCTCTCGAGGACTTAGAATACGCCGATGATATTGTATTGCTATCTCATAGTCATGAACATATGTAATCTAAACTCAATGATCTTCAGGCAGAATCGGCGAAAGCGGGTCTAAAAATTAATATTGGTAAAACAAAATCCAAACGACTAAAAACAGCAAATGATAATGACGCTGGCAATTTCAGTTACTTAGGAAGCGTGATAACCACAAATGGTGGTGCTAAAACTGACGTAAATATGCGTTTGCAAAAAGCACGAGCAACGTATGCAAGGCCCAGGACCGTGTGGCGTGAAAGCAACATCAGTATAGAGACAAAAATTAAAATATTCAACGTCTGTGTAAAAGCAGTTTTACTATATGGATCAAAGACGTGAAATCAACACAAAACTATAATCCTTTACCAATAGATGCTTGCGATATATCTTCAAAATATGGTGGCCTCGGATAATCTCAAACTCTGGCAAGGAACGAATCAAACCAATATTAATGACGAGTGCGAAAACGTAAGTACGGGTGGCTAGGACACACGCTACGCAAAAGCTATGAAGAAAACCCGCATGCGGCCCTAACATGGAATCCACATGGCAATAGACGAAGAGGCCGACCCCAAACGACATGAAGAAGGACTATCCTAACTGAAACAGGCAAATCGTCTAACGAGTTAAGATCTCTAGCAAGAGATGAAAATGGGTGGAAACTCTACTTTATGAAAAACTCCTAGTTAAAAAAGAACATTGAAAATTTTAACATTATTTTTTGGCATTTTATATTTTGTTTTAGCATATTTTAGCATTATTTTTGGCCAGATTTAGCTGCAAAATATTTGTAGATATGGCCACACTGATAGTAGTGTGGTTGTAGGACCATTTTTTTTAATATTATTTTTTTAAACAAACAAACAAACACAACCCGCGAAGCGATTAGCTTGTCTGCGGAAAATACCCAGGGTCTACGGCGGGAATCGAACCCACAACCTCTGGACTGACAGGCTAGCATCGCTACCACTCAGCCACAGGGGCCAGACCTGTACAATTTTCTTGTGAATAAATCGTACGATCGTGTAGAATAGATAGTGAATCAGGGCCTTTAACGAATTATACTAAAATTTCGCGCCACTTATTCACTATATGACAATAAGTCATCAATAAGACAAAGATATGTTCGTACCAAACAAACCATCGCTTCTGTAAGCCGAAACGCTGATGATTATCCTGATATGTCAATACACCGCCATTCTCAGCTTTGTCCGTCTACCACGTGGAAAATTTCTTATAGAGATCTTGGTTTACATCCATACAAGATTCAGCTTCTCCATGAATTAAAGCCCAATAACAGGCGCGGATTCAGCTTCAGTTTTTGGGAGGGGAACTTCTAAATGAAACATGCCATTTTTTAAATTTTGGTTTAGAAACTCAATAGAAAATAAGGTACATTTTATTCGTTTTGGGAGGGAAAATATCCCTTTTTCCCTCCCCTAGATCCGCGCCTGCTAATAACCATCGGTTGCATCATACGACACGAAACGATCGAATTATTAAAACGTAATTTTCGTGATAATATTATTTCACAAAATGGGCGTTTCTTGGCCGCCAAGATCATGCGATTTGACGCCTCTTGATTATTTTCTATGGAGGTTCGTTAAGTTCATGTGTTATGCTGACCACCAAAAAACTCTAGAGCACTTGGAGTGCATTAATGAAATAACATCAGAAGTTCTTTAAAAAGTGGTAAAAAAATTAGACTGACTGGATGCGCTTTGTAACAGTTAGTCGTGGTTGTCATTTATCAGGTATCATTTTTATAAAATAAATTCCATGGAATTTTCCTCCAAACAGAACGAAAATTTCATTCTATTATTAATTTTTTGTTGCTTTATTTCAATTTAAAGTTCGGACGCTCTTATGAAAACACACTTTATATGCAAAAGCTTATTTTTTTCAAGAATGAAGTTAAAAATGAGTACAAAATCAAAAACCCATTTTCCATCCCTGAGCTATATACCGCACGTCAGGGATGGCATATGAGATTTTAAAATTGTACCAATTGTTGTCTAAAACTGTACTTTTTTGGACCTAATTGTACCAAAACAGATTTTTGAGACCAGAAACATGTATTAAGTATAGCAAATATATCACTTTTCTAAAAAATACATAAGTACATGGGCATTCCCACAGGAAAGTCCACCTTTTGGTCACGTGCGCCATCAAGGAATTAAGCTTGTATATCAGAACCATGTAGTTGGACTTTTACTAACTTTTACTGATACAAATATACAAAGTAGTAAAAAAACTTACGTTTTCTTTAAAGAAAAATCATAATTTCTTGGTGCCGCACGTGACAAATGGTGGACTTTCCTATTGAAATGCTCATATAGTACTATCTGTGGCAAAAAGGAAAGTATAGTCAGATTTAGCAATTTCTAATGGAAAATAACGCATTAATTTGGACCTATCTGCTATTTTAAGGTATAAAAATATATTCTCAATAAAGTTCCTAAATACTCTCCTTTACTTCAATTCAAACAATTCGTAACAATTAGTTTTTTCAGACTTTAATATGTATCATGATCTGCAAGATCTTTAAATTGCAGAGACTACGTTTTGTGAGCTGGTCTTATCAGACCGTTTTAAATATTCCTCTTGTTAATACGAACTTTGTTCTCAATACTTCGCAAAATTTAAAAATGGAAAAGTTATTAATTGTACTAAATAAGCTATTGGTGTACCATTGTACTTTTAAAGTTCAATTTGTACCAAAAATGGTACAATTGTACCATCTTTGCCATCCCTGCCGCACGTATGTTCATTGTACTACTAATCAATAAAGTATACTTTACGGCTTCTTTATTAAAGTAACGACAGTTTTATAAGCACTGACAAATACAGTGTTGCCACACTGCGGCTAGGCAGACAAAATTCTTAACTTATTTTTTTCATCCATAACACCCCGTCTTCAAGAGACATTTGATATTTCTTAACATAAGAAATAACGTCGGCAGAATGACGTCACAAAAAATGCATGTGTTCAAACTTGTGTTAAGGGTGGAGTAAACGTACTGATGTTTGGACACGAATTTTATATATTCATATAGTAAATTTGCACGGCATTTTGCAATTTTTTTTATAGATTTCACTTTATTAATTTTCTGTTTGTAAAAATTTTATGAATATGAATATAAATAATATGCAAAACATAAAAAAACATCTAAAACATTTATTAATTAACTTTATTTATTCTTTTTTCAATAAAATCAAACAAATTGTAAAAAAAACGCACATACATATTAAATTTGACAGCTTGTGCTCTAACATATTTGCTCGGGCTTGTGTTTTAACATTGATTTCCAAACATGTGTTAGAACACAAACACATTCGGTCCACACGTTGATTTCTTGTGTTAGGACAGAATTTTGACAATTGCTAACACACAAATTTCCAAACTTATGTCTCGTGAAGACGGGGTGTAAACCAACTATTAAATCCATACAAATAAATTGGTTTTTTAAGTCCGCTTTCTACACGTGCCAAAATGTTTGTGTAAGTGCACTTTGTATACCTAAACACTTAACATATTTTTGGCAGTTTTATATAATTTTCATATATAAAATCATAGTTAGCTAGCTGCACAAACTAAATAATTGTGTATACGTACACATTAAAGCAAATAAATACATTTAAGCTAAATCAGTTAAAGTTGATTGAGCAGCTAAGTTAAAATTAGTCTACATCTATATATATGCAGCAGTTGATAAATTATAGACAGGAAGAGGTTTAAAAAAAACCTCTACTATCCCTTTTACTCCTTACTCTTATTAAATATTGTAGCAAAATCTGAAAAGTTCTTGATCACGTTCAAAATTCTTTAAAAGTTCTAAAAAAATGGCGCCAACTAATAATTCTTAAAAATCGTCAAATTGAAGGTAAAAATCGTCCAGTCGTCAAAATGTCTTTTGGCCAGATTACGAAAAAACGCAGCGCAGCTCCGCTCTTGTCGCTCTTTTTTGCGCTTTGCGCAAAGAGCGTAGCCAATTTATTATTGCGCTTGCTCTGCGCCAATATTTCCGCGCTGCACATAAAAGGTGCAAGCGCAAGCAAAAGAAGCATTTTCCTTTCCGCAATGCGCAAAAAGAGCCAAAAGATCATGAAATGCGCATGGCGCATTTACAGTGGTAAAATTTTTTTAAAAAGCAATGTGCATTATTTCCATGGATGTTATTGCATGCCACCGTAGTTTTTTTTTTTTAATTTTCAAACACACCATATGGCTGAGTCCAGTTACAAATCTCAAAACGGATATAGCAACAGTGGGATGTCCGGTTTAACGACTGGACCGGAAGTTGGGTCCAATATTCGCAATGCGCAGAGCAAAGCGCTAGACAAAATAATAAAATGTGCGTTGCGGAGAGCGGCCCTAATACATGGAAAGCGCTTGCGCTACGCATACCAATTGCTCTTTTTTCCGTTCCACTTGTTGCGCTTGAACGCATTTTTAATACGCTGCTTTTGGGACCCAAAATCGTCAAAATGACGATGGCATATGGCATCAGTGACTACAAATACTTTTTTTTATAAAATAGTACATCAAAACAATCCCACTGCAAACTTCATTGTAAAAATGTTACTTTTTTTAATCTTTATTTTTTACCAAATATTTCCACGAAAGATTGTTAAAAACGTTATGAAAAATGTTTTCCACAATATGCAAACAAACCGTTTTTTATCGATAACCTCCGATTTTGAAGGTGTATTGAAATTTTTTAAATAGCAATATATAAAATTTATATTTTTAAATTTAGTATTAAATTATAAATTTTAAGCCCCCAAAGAAACTTTAAAACGGCTGGACCGATTTTTTTAAATATAGGTTAGATGATTTTAGATCAAGTCACCTTTCAAACAAAATAAACTAATTTAAAATCGATCTACCCGTTTGGGAGCTACGGTGCCACATAGCACAGATTCAAAAGGATACATCGAGAAAAGTGGTGATAACTTCTATACGGCTGGACCATTTTCTTAAAACACATGTAGCTTAGAACACTTTCGATCAAGTCACCTTTCAAACAAACAAAAATTAGTCAAAATCGATCCAGCCGTCTAGACTCTACGACGGAACAGACACACTAAAAACTTATAACACCCCTCTTTTTTGGTCGGTGGTTAAAAAAAGATTTTATATAATTTCATATATGTACATTTTTTTTTGCCCCAAAGAGTTGTAAATTTTTATTTTATTTATTTTCTATGTATTATTTCACTGGTGGCACCACGGTTGGGTACTCAAAAAATATATAACTAGCTCCCCCATGCAACAACGAAATGCATTAAAACTTAACAGTCATGCCAGACTGATTAATTTGTTCCCTATACTGTGGTTTTAGAAAAATGTGAGCTTCTTACTTAGCCTGAAAACACACCAAATACGACAAAACGTTTTGGTCTTATACGTCAAAAAAACTCGTATGATTATAACGCACATCAAAAAAAATTTGGTGTGTGTTGTCTCACAAGAACTAATGTACTGTTGTCGTATGTCACAAAAAACAGTTTTGTCTTATTCGGTGTGGGTTCAGCCTCAAAGTTAACAGATTTAATTCAATCGGTCATTTTTAATTTATCAAAAATAATGTACATACATACATATATATTTTTAACATCCTATACCTTGACGTGGCTACTTACGTCATTCATTTGAAACTGATCATCTGTGGTAAAATTATATATAGCAGTTTTAGCTTAGTTTTTAATTTCTTTTACATTTTTCCCAAATGGTCATAAAACTTTTTTTATTTATTCGTAGTTTGAACGGAATTTCAGACTTGTAATTTTCTAATTTTGTCGTTATTAATTTTAATTGAGTACGAAAAAAATCCAATTTCATCATCATGTACATACGCATTAGCTGAACACTCCAATGAAATGAAATCCGTTTATGCTTGAATTCGGAACAGAAACAGAATTGTACTTCAACAAACCATTAACTCTTGCTTAACTCTTGCTTAATTGCTGAAATATTTTGTTCCCATCTTCAAATCACTAAATAAATACTTAAGTTTGTTAACAAATTTTTTTAATTTTTAAGGGAAATGAATATTATACATATTTCGATTAACGCAATTTCCTATTGTTTTCATAAACCCATTCATAATTGTAATTCCGTCCGTAACGGATTCTATGAACAGGATGATTATATATTTTTTATATTATGGAATTATGTCTGAGCATTGGGGAACTTATAGAGATTGTTTGCAGTGTTTTTAGGACTGGAAAACTGAATTGTCTGGCAACGTTGGTAGTACTCACACACATTTGTGCACTGAATGAGGAAATACAAAGAGCAAATAAGAAAAGAGTAATTTTAAATAAAACAATGAATGCATTATCAAAACATAATCAGCGACCGGTGAATTCGATGCTGATGTATTTATGTATATTTTTGTGGAGAAATACGTAGCTCTTCCCACTATATCCATGCATATTTTAGATAGCACATACATACATATTTGTTCCTTGATATGAACTAGCGACGAATCTTAGCTTAGCACTATATTGATTTGTGGATTAAAATTTTTGATTAATTTATGGTTCAAAGTGATCAGCAGGGCTTTCATGCAAATGTGGTAATAGATAAATAGGTATTGGCTAATTATCTATGCGAATCGTCAAATTTTAAGTAGTTTGGCATCGATTTGTAGTTGCATATTTTGGTGGTAAGTGCATAGTTTGCATATTTTAGCAATAAATGCATATTTTTGGAGTAATAAAAAGTTTTTTAATGCATATTTCTCAATTTTTGAAAAAAAAATATTAATAGGGGATTATAGATTGCTACTGAACCTCCGTTGGGTTGCCAGTTGCTGAAAATGATACTACTGATTGTAACTGGCAACTGAGAGCTGTCAATTTCAGTTGCTGCTTAGTGTCTTTCTAGAAACCATTAATTTTCATTTGCCGACTGGCAACGCAACTACAGTTCGGTTGCATTAAATAATAGACCAAATTATGTTTGTTTTATGTTTTTTTCCTCAAATAATAATAAAAAATGCTTCACATTTATCTCTAATTAAAAATATAATTTAATTGAAAAATTAAATTACAACCAAACTTAAGCCAAAATAATTAAAATTCTTCTTTGGATAAAAAAAAACATTTTGATATTATTTTAGTTTTGGCACTTTGTAGGTAAATGCATATTTTTGCGCATATTTTTCAATTTTATGTGCATTTGTTAAGCGCTTAAAATCAGTTTTTAGTTGCATGCAAATCCGAGACCTGGTCATCAGTGTGAAAAGTAGATTCGCCGACAAATTACGATTTGATATCTGTAGATAGGAGGTAAGCCACACCGTCACGTTTGGGAAATTTTACGCGAGACCGCAAAGACATATTGAAAATCACAAATTATTCTATCTTGTAGTATTAAAGCGGCTGATAGACAGATCAACATTTAGCTTGAATATATGCGTTTGTGTGCGTTTTTTATGAAAATCAAAAGCATTTTGATATTCTTCAATACTTCTCCTCCGTATATGTGTAACAATTTCTTGTAAACAAACGCACACAAACACATAAGTATATTGAAGCTAAATATTGATCTGTCTAGCAGTCGCTTAAAATTTGACTTATCCCGAATATTTTATACAACTCTAATATTATTTTTTTACCCACCGAATAAAAAATAGGGGTGTGATATACATAATTTTGTACTGTGTGTCTGTGGAGCTGTGTGTCTGTATACGCTATCGTAGAACCCAAACGGCTGGACCGATTTTGATATATTTTTTTTTATTGAGGGTGTTCCTACCTATATTTGAAGAAAATCGGTTCAGTCTCTTAGAAGTTATTTCTCTTTTCTCGTTGTATCGTTTTGAATATGTGTGTCTGAAAGGCGACTTGATCTATAATCTCCTAGCCTATGTTTGAAGAAAATCGAACCAGCCGTTTTGAAGTTATCATCCCTTTTCTTCAGGGGTTTTTAAAATGTTTTATTTAATGTTATTATATCGAACATATCCTTAATAAAATTGCATCATATATGTATATACCGTTACTTATTAAAAAGGACTCCGAGGTAAAGAGCACACCTCGGAGATGGTTTTGAGCAGTACTACGTTCCTTGAAACATACTGAAATTTACCCATAGAACATAAAATGCTGGTTCCAACAGTATGAAAAAAAACGTATTGGAGTAGTTTACCTTCCACCTACAGATATATAAAGAAACATTAACTACCGTATTCAGAAAAAACTTAATTTGGATTTGAATAAAAATAAATAAAAATAAATAAAAATTTTATGAAAAATTTGTTTTCAAATACATTTCAAATCCAAATAATTTTCTTATGAATTATCCATAGAACAAAACAAGTTATTCTTTTATTTACGAATTGCTCTTAGTGTTCTTCTAGAATATTTAATGTTTTAAATAAACATTTCTTACTTAGAATTTTACGTTTTTTGTACAACGCAACGCTAAGCGTTGAGAGGTTTTATATGGAATTAGTTGTTGGAATTTTAAACTTTTTCATATAAAACTTCTCAATGCTCATCATGACTTTATTAGAGTATCCAATCGATTAATCGTTGTTTGATTAATCGAAAATTTTCTGTCTATTTGATTTGAAGTGCTCAATTCGAATCTGCAGTCGGCTTTTAATTGGTTATACATAATTTCCGAGATTTGCATTTATTGCAGAAATGAAGCAGCTGCAGTGCACGACAAATGCTTACACAACTAGAGAAAGACTTGTCATATTCATATAAAAAATTTTAATTCAACAACAATATTATCTTAACAACATTGTTTTTTAATACGCTCAGTAGTTTCGCTCACTTAATTGTGAATAAAATCAAAAGTTGTGCATCGATTTTAATGAAATATGTTTTTTTTTTAATATTTTTACGTGTATATATGTGAGCCCTATTTGCGTAAGCGACAAAGATTGAAGTTTTCAGAAGGCTTTTTACTACATTTAAAATGTTTTTATACATAAATTGTCGCTTACGATAAAATTTTACAGCCTGTATTTTAGAAGTTATCAACAATTTTGGCATTTTTACAATTCTAAACTATGGGTAGGGCCCTAAATTTTTAATTTCAATAAAAAAAATATTTTTTACACCATGGCGCTTATGATTAAATCGAAAATAGGGCTCAATATGTAATAATAGAAAAATAACGAAATTTTTGTTTTATCTTTATTTTTTTATAATATTTTTAAAAACAAAAATTTTTACAAATTTATTTTTTCCGCACAAGTTCCACGATATCTCTGAAACTACTACCGCAAATTACATAAGAAACAACTTTCAGTTGCTCCAGGCCAAAAGCTGACCCTAATTTGTAAACTTGTGCTATTTTATTCAATAAATAAATATATAAAATTTTTGCACTATCAATTTATATCAATTAACCGATTAAAATTAATTTCTTAATAAATTTTGCTATATTTTTGTATAAGTTTTTTCATTTCTGACCAAAAAAAAACAAACAATTTCTAGGATTAACAAGATTAATCTTAATCTTAAAATAGCAAGATTCTCTAATAATGATAGCTTTTTAAAACAAAGCTCAAAAGCTGAAGCGAAAGACTTTGCAAACAAACTTTACAACCGTTTTTTACATTGAATACATCATAATTTAATCGAAAAATAAGCTGACGTTGTATAGTAGTTTTTAGACATTTGTAGTTTGGTAGGTGAAAATAAGTAACAATTAAATTTTGGTACTTTTTTATCCCGCTTATGTACTAACGTATTATATATACATAGCAATAAATTTTGGTTCGAAAGCTGAAACGAAAGACTTTGCAAGCAAACTTGACAATAGTTTTGTTACATTGAATATATCATAATTTAATCGAAAAATAACCTGACATCTGTGTGGTACTTTTAGATATTTGTACTTTTGGTAAGTGAAAATAGGTAACCAATAAATTTCGGTACTTTTTGTTATCCCGTTTACCTGTTTAAGTTATATACATAACGGGTGTTTTTTTTAGAGGTATAGAACTTCGAATTGAAATAAAACACAAGAAAATCGTTTTAATGTCCATCAATTTGGCTTTATTGGAAGGATAATTTTATGCCATTAATGTTTAAATATGATTTCGGGCATGTGGCCGCCGCGGCTGGCTCGAATAAAGCCAATTCTACAGGTCCAATTTTCAACCACTTTTTCGAGCATATGGGGCCGTATGTTGGCAATAACGCCACGAATGTTGGCTTCCAAGTCCCCTAACGTTTCTGGTTTGTTGGCGTAGACGAGCGACTTCACATATCCCCAAAGAAAATAATCAAATGGTGTCAAATCACACGATCTTGGTGGCCAATTGACAGGTCCATTCCGCGAAATTATGCGCTCATCGAATGTTTCCTTCAATAAATCGATTGTGACGTGCGCTGTGTGGCATGTAGCGCCGTCTTGTTGGAACCACAACTCATCCACATTCATGCCATCCAATTCTTTGCGCAAAATCTTCCATAAAGTTGATGGACAAAGCTCCAATTGCTGTGCACGGTGGCGAATCGATTCATTCGGGTCCTCTTCAACACTTTGCTTTACAGCGGCAATTGTTTCTTCGGTGCCCACTGTTCGACGTCTCTGCGGATGCGTATTATCACATAGAGTAAACGTAGTGCGAAAACGATCCATGGTTAACCGAATTAATTGCTCTGATGGACGATTATGTCGAACATAAAATGGACGGAGCTTGCGGTAAACTTCGCGAACTGAACCATTATTTTCGAAATAAATTTGCACGATTTGCAAGCGTTGTTCTTTTGTCAACCTGTTCATGATGAAATGGCAAACCAAACTAAATATTAATCACTTGACAGCTGACAAAATGGCCGCCAGTTAAAAAAGTGATGCCAACTTAAAGTTCTATACCTCAATAAAAAACACCCATTAGAAATAAATTTTGAATTGTGTTCTTCTCTTCTTTAAGAAACCTCAAATATATTTTGTTGCTTTTTGGAAGTTCGTGCAAATAAAGCGTAAAAAGTGTGCCTCTTTCTGGTACTTTTTTCTACAGCATATATTTTAAATATATATTAATATACTGAAGAAATATTTTTGACTATGAGTCAGCTCCTACCTTTCAATAGAAAACTATTTAGGAAAATAAACAGACCGGTTTCGGCTATGTGCCAGCTTCAGTGTTCTATTGAATACTCAATATTCAATAGAACACTGAAGCTGGCACATAGCCGAAACCGGTCTGTTTACAAACCAACTTTGACGTGGGACGACGGAAAATCGTTCCAAATTAGTTTTTCATGTTGTTTATGAAAAAGTGTTTCTGGGGACAAAGTGTTTTTGTATGGAACCAGTATAAGGTAGTAAATTAAATACTGTTCTCAATCATTATGGACAAAAAATTTTAATTCTGAAAAATGTGTTCTTCAATGAATATTCTTCCTTTTTCTTGATTTTTTATTTTATTTGTTTTTTACTTCGAAACAGAGTTCAAACAGCGGGGACAAAAAGTAGCATTTTCTTTGCAATTGAACCATATAAATACATATATCGAAGTATCCACATTTTTTATTCGATATACATATATCGATGCCGATCGATATTGAAAAATATATATATGCATATATTTTTCGATTGACTATTTACATGACATGCAAAAATCTAATACACTAACGCGCTCTTAACTTTCTGAGAGCATCAAACTGTTAAGATTAGTACCGTTATTCCTATGCTCAGAAAATCAGCTATACCACATTAGCCGCCTATACCACATTGCCCGAACTTACTCTAATTCTAGTGTGCTACTATTGCGGTGAAAAACCAGAATTGAAATTGAGGATAAAGTAAGAATTGGTGAAAGGCATAAGTAATCTAGTTATTACTTTTGTGACTATTTACTTTAAGAACGTAGATATAATCGAAGAATTTTTCATAACACATGCTTCTAATTTCTTGTAACTAAAAAGTATTTTACTTTCAGAACTAAATATACAGAAAAAAATAGACTTCATTATTATGAATTAGCACCTACAAACCAATTTGTAAATTCAGACAAAACTTTTGTACAAATTTACAAGTTTTTTATTTAAAAAAAATCTTGAAAAATTGTTGTTGTATTCCATTATGAAAAAAACTAAATTCAAACGAAATAATTTACTAAATCAGATAAAATAATTTGTTTACAAATTTTTTTTCATAATAAGCAAAACAAATTTCATAATTCAGACAAATGTTTTATTGAAATGGGACCAACAATGATTTTTTGTAAAATCAGCCAACAGGTTTACTGAAAATTAACACCCCTATTGTCGTTCTGAACTCAACTCAGTTTGGTCGCCTGAGTGTATATTCTTCAAATTTCCCACGATTTTTTATGCTTTTCTGTCAAACTTGATATTTTAAGTTTGTAACGGCATAATAACTTCAAATAAAAGTTTTGTTCTTCAAAATACTAGGAATAATGTGGATGCGTGAAAGTAGGTTCGGCTCTCAGCCGACCAAACTGAGTTGAGTTGAGAATGGCAATAAGGGCATAAACTGGTTTTTGTTGTTGCTTTTTAGTGTAAATAAGAGAAAAATTTATTGAATCAGATAAACTATTTATTGAATTTTAAGCAAATTTCAAACAAATGCTTGTCTGAAAAGAAATTTTTAAAAATTAATTGTGTGTATGTTCCTTTATAATTTGATATAACTTTTTTTATTTATTGTACTATATTAAAATCCCGGAATCGATTAATTCCTTACTCGAATAGAGTCAAAAGTCGAATAATTGCATACCCTACTTTTTACAAAATGTTGCTCTTATGTATAAAATATGTATGCTTGTATATTGTATGAGGTGAACGGTCCCTCTGCAGTCTTTATATCATTGCAATTTCTCTTTTGAAAATCGTATATCTTTTTTTGTTTATATTTTTTTTATTTTCTGTTGTTGCACTCAATATTCGATTAATAAAGTCAAAAGCTGTCACTAGTGTTTATGTTTTAAAAGAGATCGAAAAACAAGTATGTGTGTATATAGAGAAAAGAGATAGTGCAACTCAGGAACAAATTTTGAGAGATCCGCGATAACTAAATAATATGATTTTTTTTATTATCAACTTCTTAAGCAAATAAGTTAAATACAATGTACAGAAAATACAAAAACAAAACAAAACAAAAATCGCTAAAAAATTATTCCATATCGGTTCTGGCTATCAATCGAGAGCAAAATAAATAAAAGAAATTGTAAATTGCCGGAGAGGTGTTCGTCATGTTTGAAATCGAGAAAAACAAAGTAATTTTTATACAAAAAAGCAAAAATTAAATATTTAGTTGTTTTCAACGCGTTGATCGGTTAAGATCAAGTTAAATCTGTGCCTTACTCAACACACTTCACTCGTGCTACATAACGAGACGGTTTCAGTTGTGTATTGTGTACAATAAAAATATTTTATAACAAAATAAAACAAATAAATCGATCATATCGCAAGCTTTTTACTTTCTTTGTGTCATGATAAAAGACTGTGCAGCAACAACATCATCGAACAAACAATTGAGTAACAATTGAATTTAATTTTTGTGTTAGTGCCATTTATGATTTTTTTATCTTTTATTAAATATTTACTTACTACTATTTATGAAAATGTAATTTTTTCATCTGGTTCTTCCTATCTTTTTTTATTTGTCTGTGTTTTGTTTGCGTTATTTGTTAAAAAAAATCACCTTAAATAATATTAGCAAAAAATTAATCTATTTATTTTCAAACACACAAAAAGTACGCAAAAAGTGTAAAGACAAACAAACATGTGTTTACGAAAAAATGCCGCCGCCATTATGCTGTTAGTTTGACTTTTAATTGGCCTAAAGCAATGTTTTCAATCATTCGGTATCAGTGGTGATTTGGTAACTTGATTTTGCTAAATCCAAAAACAGCCTTTTTTTAATTATTTTTATTGTTTGCTATTTTGACTTAAATATTGCGGTTTGATTTTCGTTAAATAAAATCATAAACAAAGTTTTGTAAAAACAACCATTACAATATACACACATACTTATTTACATATTGTGTATGTATGCAGAGGTATAGACCGCTTTTATGTCTTTGGTTAAAAAACGAGAATTTTTCAAAGCAAAATATATGGTAAACATTTGACCTTGAATGTCATCGCAGTAACTTCCCGCTATTTTCAAACTGAATGCGCTAAAAATCTATGGATTTTTAAAGTAATTAAAAGCTTTTTAGCTTTCTGCTATCAAAAATAGAAAGTTATCTGATTTCATACCGATTTTCGAAAATCGAGTTTTCATCAGATCTCGACCTTTTGAGGTCATGGAAATTTATTCTGACTATTTTGAGGATGATGTCCGTATGGATGTGATTATGTATTTGTGTTTGTGTGTGTGTGTGCGAGTGTGTATACATCTATGTACCCAGTGATAAAAAATCAACAGGCCTGCAAATTTCAGGCCTTCTTGAAGGCCTGCAAGACCGATACACATGCAAACTGCCATCTTGTAGAAGGGAAGGTGGAAGTAGTGCCTTTTTTTCATTCGATACACATTCCACATTCCCTTCTTTAATCAGGGAAGATGGAAGGATTATTGTATTTTTAGATTAAAAAATAAAAAAACTGCTTTGGAAATAACAAAAATTCTCGTATTATTTTTTCGCATGTAATTTGTATATAAGACTGCAATTTACATACAAGAGACATTACATATGCTGCTATTATGTCGCAGCTGATTAATTTATAAGTATTCCGCCGGAACTACATCATGTTCAATTCAATGTATAAAAAAATGAAAAGAAATAGCTCGATATAAAAAATCACATTAATCAAACCGAAGGAAGCCGCTCTGAAAATACATACTGAAATAGAAAAATATGTGTACCTTCATTTGCTTTTTAACAGACCTTCCTTAGATAGCCTTCAAAATGGCATGCCAGAAGAGGCCTGTAAGAATCCCTACATTGGGAAGGGACTGTGGCAGGCCTTATGTCTACTAAACAGGCCATCTAGAAGGCCTCTTTACTCCTGCAATTTACCGCTGGGTGTGCAAACCTCTCATAACTTAAGAATGTCTTACCCAATCGGAACCAAATTTACAACATTCTAAGGACACTGACCTCACTTAGATTTCGTGAGATAATGATCTACCAAATAAATCGATGTATGCGGCGATTTGGTAGATTTTAAGAATTTTCGTAAATAAACTTTTCGAATAAATGTTTTTTTTATAAATTTTAAACTACTAAACCGATGGATTTTATTATACGAGTATTTCAAAGCGAGCTATTCAGAAATTAGCGATGAAAAATTTGTTTTTTCGTGCAAATGTAAGCCATTTTTCGTTTTCAAAAACTCATAAAAAATTACGAGGGCAAAAATTTCAAATTTCATTTATAGGGTTTTCAGTTTTTTTTTTTATCACGTACAGATTTTTTAATGGCCGTGACTAATATTTCCACTAGCTACAGCAGTATATTTCACCCTAACTCGAGAACGGTATGTCCGATTTCGATCAACAAACCGCCATTATGACTAAATTATAGAGTATGCAAAAACCGATTAACCAGTTTTTTGCCTTTCTGAAAACTAACCGGTTTCGAATAATTTATGATTTCGAATAATTCGGCATGCTGGGTTTTATGTGTTGATTAACCGGCTTTTCAAGGAAAATAGTTTTCTACTTTATGATAAAAAAAAGTTAATTTTATATACTTATGTATATATAAAAAAGATGCCCCAAATAGTATTTTCCCGTTTCTTTTTTAACTTTTGTTTTACCTAGCGTATATTTCCTCTAGTTTAATTAAAAATATGCAAAAAAAACTGTTGAAATTTCGTCATCCTGTCCAACATATTATTTTTAAAATATTATGTAAAAAACATGTTTAGAACTTTTTAAATTTATCAAACCAAATCCATATAAATAAAAAGGCTGTATTACATACTTGAAGTTATTTCTTTAAAAGCTATGAAAATCGGATAAAATTTTATTTTTGAAAGCAATTGCTTATATGCTTTAAAACAAAAACTTTAATTACTATTAATTACGCATTAAAATTTACCGCCTTATTTATTCAGTGAAGATAGCTTACCGACTCGTCCCACCTTACATATCAGAAAGTTTATTATTAGTAACAAAATGAAAATTTTATAAATATCGCTCCAGTAGTTTAAATTCTAATAGATTTCCAACGAATATTACAAATATAATTTACTGAAAGACCGAAATTTTACCTCATTAGTAGAATTTTAAACATTCGTCTTTCATACAAGCTTCGTCCGGAGGTCTTGAAATAAATTTATTTTTTGTTTCAAAATACTCGTATTTAAAACCAAAGTACCTTTTGAGTGTGTGGGTGTATTCACTTAATTGCTGATAAAATCAACACGTGTCCATCGATTTTCATGATATATGGTTCATTTTGTTCGTAAGACACCTCTCCCGAAGAACAATAATTAGCAGGTGAAATGTTTGCAATTTTAAATGTTATATGAGTTTCTATAAAGAAAAAAATTGTTAATTTGTGAATAGCTCGGAAAGAGTTGATCAAATCATAAAACTACATTAGGATAGTTTTCAGGTAATTGTGTAAGGCATCTTTTGGTGTTTTTTGGTCGAAATATTAGACATTTAGACCGAGTAAAAAGAGATTGTAGCTGGTAGGAAAAAACTGAGGACACTATTTTTAGCGCATCAAAACTCTTAGCTTAGTAGTTTTGTTTAAAAAGAAATTTCACTGTAGCCCTGTGTAATTAAATTACTTTGAAACAACTTATTTCAAGGAAAAGATCCCATGAATGTGTAAAGTATGTTATATAAAGATTTTTCGCAAAAAATTGAAAAAATTTAATTTCCACATACATTTTATAAAAACCGGTTAACCGGTTTATTTGCACAAAACCGTATTCAAAACCGGGTTTTTTAAAAGCAATTTTTCGAATAATTCGAAAACCGGTTTCTTGGAAAATTCCGGTTTTTGCATTTAGTAAAATTACCTTCAAACTTTCTTTTTCATTTGATCAACGCTTTCGGAGTTATTGACAAATTAATCCTGCCTGTTCTGTAAATTGATTCGGTTTAAAAACGCTCGGTTTGAAAAAATTAAATACATTAAAAGCAAAATTTTTTCAAATTTTTTATAGTTTTCTATTCTTTGGAGCTCAAAATATTACATCTGAAACTAATTTACTATATATATAATTTAAAATACATCAGTTGGGGCATTATTTATTTTTGGAAAACGAGAAACTTACTCGGATTCGGTTTGCAGAACAGTGCCGTATATCGAAAAATGTGTTTGTTCATACAAAATTAAAACATTTTTTCTTTCCAAAAGATCATAAAAAAATTTTAAATTGAAAAAAACTTTACCTTTTTGCTGTTTTTCTTAAGGACAGGTGTCTCACGAACAAAAATAAGCTATATATATATCATGAAAATCGATGAATAAATGCTGATTTTATTAGCAATTAAGTGAATACACCCAAACACTTAAAAGGTACTTTCGGTAATAAATTTATTTTTGGTCTGAACATTTTTTTTTTCAATTAAACTGCCTTATGGCGCCGGTTTTTGGGATGTACAACAAGGCAAAGAAAAAATTCGATTACAAAAATACAGGAACATATTACACCCGAATTAGCACACGGCTTATTTTTCCTGTCTCCAAAAGTTAAAGAAATGAAACTGCGGAAACAGATTCGAGTCGATAGAGGAGATCATCTGTGCATTAGGAACCTCTTTTGAGGATCTTCTAACCATGATAAACAATGAAAAACTTAATCCAAAAAAAATCTTGTTATTTTTCCAAAGACTTATTGTTTTTCCCTCGTACATTTTTTTAACCTGTTATTTCGTACTATATTTTTGTCAAGTATAAAAATGTAATTCTAGATTTCTATTTTTCACCATGAGGACGTTTATTTGCTAAATTAAATAACTGAAATAATAAGAAAAATTCTAGACTCTGCCGAAGGAAATAGAATATTTTTGTACTTTGGAAGATAGCAATAAATAAATCATTTACATATGTAAACAATTCGAAATTTGTTAACTTTGAGGTAAAACCGCTATAAAACTTGTTAAGTAATATTAAAATCTACATAAAAAAAACAATGAGTTCTCTCAAAAAATTTTTAGTAACTTTAGCATAAGAATACAACATAACAAGCACGAACAGTGAGGAGCAAAAGTGAATATATGTTTTGCGATCTCGATTTTAAACTGAATAAAATTTTTAAAAAATTTATTTTATTTAACAAATAAGAGTATTTGCAAAAATTAATAAATAAGAGCTCTTGCAAAAACTATTATTTGTTAAATTAAATTAATTTTTTATATTTTTAAGCGAAAAAAAAAAAATAAAATTCAAAAAGTAACTGTTATTTTCTAAGCAAAAAATAAAACTAAATAAAAATAATTTGTATTTCCTTTATTCCTCAGGAAACTCAAAAAATAACTTGTAGGGCCTAATTTTCTATATACCCAGTGATAAACACCTCACTCGCACGTCACATACTAAGGTGAACGCAGAATAAAAATTTTGTAAAGCAATACGACATTGCGTTGGATTGCTACCTTTATTTATCACTTGAATTCCCAATTCTCACATAGAACTATGAATTAATATCAATATTTTTCATTAAATATCAATATTATTTATTATATCACGATTATTTTTTGCAGTTACAATTGCGAATTTTATTATTTACAGGTAATTTCTTTATTACATATAGCAATTTTTCGCTAACTTGCAATTTTTTTTGGCGTTTTTTTCTGAACTTTTTATTTTTAACGGCTTTGGCGATTTCTAATAAATTTAGGGGTAGTTTCCGCTTTTGCAACTTCTCGCGAATTTTTGCAAAGTTCGCGATAAAAGCGACTTTTTGCATGTTTTCAGCTTCCCAACAGTTTTACCGATTTTTAAACAATATTAGATTTTATTATCATTCCGCTGTTAGTGAGTTTTTGCAACTTTTCGCCATTTTCAATATTTTTGCCGAATTTTTTGCATTCCTTACAGTTCTAGCGATTTTTAATCAATATTATGGATTGTTCAAAATTTTGCAACTTCTAGCGAATTTTCGCAAAGTTCGCGATAAAAGCGTCTTTTGGCATATTTACAGCTTTCTAACAGTTTTGCCGATTGTTTAACAGTACTAGACTTTGTTATAATCCTGTTGTTAGTAATTTTTTTTTGAATTATCGCCATTTTCGCGATTTTTACCGCATTTTTTGCATTTCTTACAGTTTTAGCGATGTTCAATCAATATTATGGCTTGTTTAAAATTTTGCAACTTATCGCGAATTTGAGCAAAGTTCACAATAAAAGCGAGCTTTTGCGTGTTTGCAGCTTTCTAAAAGTTTTGCCGATTTTTAAACAATAGTAGACTTTGTTATCATCCCGCTCCTAGTAAGTTATTGCGAAATTTCGCGATTTTTACCGATTTTCTTGCATTCCTTACAGTTTCCCGATTTTTAATCAAAATTAGTTATGGCTTGTTTAAAATTTTGCAACTTTTCTCGAAAAATTTAAACACAAACGCTTGAATAAAACTTGTGCTTGATTTGGCATATAAAGTGGGTTATTTTTCACTGAAACGTGTTATAAAATGTGTTTTTCATATATTAAATTAAAAAAATGACGTAACAATCAGGTGTTCAACACTAGCAATCACCTGCCATTGTAAAGTGTTTACCAAAATAGCTATTCAACCAATTCTATGTGAAGTGAGGCGTAGGGATATAATGATTAAAAAGTAATTTTTAAAATAAAACTTATAACAGTTACGGTCCTTGATAAATATATCTACGGACTTTCATGCAAATGCATATATTTTGTGGTGAAAGATAAAGACGTATTGAATCATCAAATTTTAAGTAGTTTGGCATCGATTTGTAGTTGAATATTTTTGCATATTTTGGTGGTAAGTGCATATTTTTGCATTTTTTGGCAATACATGCATATTTTTAGAGTTTTAAACATTTTTTAAAAATTAATAGGCCGATTATGCACGGAAACCGAGCCTCAGTTGGGTTTTCAGTTGCTGAAAATGATACTACTGATAGCAACTGGCAACTGAGAGCTGTCAATTTTTAGTTGCTATTTCGAGCTCTTAGAATAAAAAGGTTCCATGTAAAATAAAGTAAAACAAAGTTCTACTGCCGAAAAGAACCTTTTTGAATCAATAAATTAACCAAATATCTGAGTTAGAACTAGTTTTAGCTAGTACTTTCATTTTAAGATAACGTATGGAACTGCTTGTTCGCGAAAGTTGTGCTTCAACGTAGTTGGAACCATTTTTAACTGAAAATGGCATTTTGACTAAAATGTTAGTTGGAACCCTTTTATTCTAAGGGTCGATTTAGTGCCTTTCTGGCAACCATTAATAGTTGCCGACTGGCAACTCAACTAAAGTTCAGTTGCATTAAATAATAGACCCAATTATGGTTGTTTTATGTTTTTTTTTCTCTAATAATAATAATAAATTTAAAAAAAAAACATTTTCATATTATTTTAGTTTTGGTACTTTGTTCGTAGGTAAATGCATATTTTTGCGCATATTTTTCATTTTTAGGTGCATTTGTTAAGCGATTAAAATCAATTTTTAGTTGCATAAAAGTCCGAGCCCTGATAATTATAAAAGAATAATTAATTACAGAATCTCATGCGTACATATTTTATTAAGACGATTTCAAAACTAAATTATACCACTTGTTGGGCTGAAATGAGCACGTTTTCGGTACCACCACACACGTCATCAGACTAGGGTGCATCCAGATTATGTTCAATTCTCAATACACTATTTAAAATAACTTTTACTGAAGAAAGAAAATACGAGATGTATACATAATTTCTTTCATCAAACTTTACTTATGAACGAAGTTAGTTTTCGCTCTATCAAATTTTACTTTTCCTATCTTCTTTAATCATAATAACCTTAAAAAACTAACTGAATTATGTATATTAATTCTTCAATAGAGTTTGGAATCGAACTCGAGCCCAACAAAATATGTTCATGGAATGTATAATCAATATTGATAAAATTGTATAAGAAATTTTATTTTATCGCATTGAAAAGTCTCTTGCATTTATAATTTAATAAGTTCATTGTACTGTTTTCAAAGCGGAATAGTAATAATAATATAAAATAATTAAGATAAACAGTCAGTAAGAAGCATGTAGTAATAAACGTTTAAAAAGGCATAATATTTTGTTAATTTTATAGCGCATTTTATGTGGGTACTTATGGGCATTAGCGTTGTTGCCTCTGTTGTATGAACAAAAATAAAAGTGTGTATATACTTAAATTCTTGGTCTCACCCCCTTGGTAGAGATATGTATGTATGCGTACGTAGAAGAAAAATTTTTAAATTTCTTGAGATAACGATTTCAGTATACTTTTCTATTTTTTATTTTTGCTATATTTGATATAAAAAAAATCTTGAAAATATTTATATTTTCTCCTAATGATTTTTTAAAAAATTTAATTTTCCACAACCATTATATTTGAATCAAATACAGGAATTATTGAATTTCATGCTATTTTCGAAAATTGCCGTTGTTAAATATTGACTTTTTCTGTGTATACACACAGAATAATAAGGTCAAGACCAAAAAATTACAAACAAAAACAAAGTTTTTCGCTTTTTAAACAAACACACTTTCTGCTCAAGCCTTGGCAGGCATCGAACCTGCGACCTCGCGGTTAATAGTTTAGCATACTATTGACTACACTACAGCTCCATTTGTTGATTTTACTGTATTTTACCAATGAAATGGGTTAAATTTTCTAATACTTTATTTTGTGTGTACCCAGGAAACAATTTTAGCCAACATGTCTAACATCAGAACAAATCTGAGACTTTACCACACAATCAGCCGAGTTGGGTAAAATTCCCTCAGACATTTGGCGGAGCAGTAGGCCGTTTTCTGGTACGACGTTTCTGCACATTGTCTGAAATATTATCCGATTAATATCAGAATAGTCTGCACATTATCCGAAGGTAATTTAATTTCGTTTAAGACATTTAACAGAATAGTCTGCTCATATTCTGATCTACATCTTACGACTCTTAGAAGCTACTTCTGCACAATGTCTGATTTAAGCGTTCTTAATACTTCTCATTTATATCTTGAGATTATGTACACAAATATTTGACTTCTTGAACTTATAAAATATGGGTAAATGTTTTTTGTGAGCTGCCATAAGCAGCAGAACAATGCATGCAGAATTTTAAACAATTCCGATAAATTTCTAATTATAGCTCGGACTTTTATCCGAAATTAATACGACAGGATGTAAAAAGTATCAGATAAACCGGAAATTGTTCTGATGTTTTGTCAGACATTTTTCCGACATTGTTCAGACATGTCGAAAATTCCTTTAGAATTTCCCCAGAAAATTCGTCTGAATTCGTACAGAATTCCCTTAGATACTTCGGCATATTTTTAGAACTTCCTCAGACAAAGAGGTCCGGTTTCTTGTCAACCACTCATATGATTTACGGTACGTTTTCTGACCGACTTCGGATACGAATTCGGCGTCTTGTGCCGACTTTCTAGCCAACTTCGGACCGAAATTGGCAAAAATTGTTTGCTGGGTAGTCTAAAAACCCACATATACATACATTCAACCGATTTAAATGGAATTAGCGGCGTTGCACGTAGTTTTTTAAGTAAAAAAAGAGTAAATGAATCCTGAAAATCGATTCGACAAGAACTTTTGGAGTTATTAAGATAAACCGCTTTTTATGAAACTTTTTCGTCAACGATATCTCTCGAACCAATCTATCGATTGTAATCAAATGTGAAGCAGACGACGCTGCTTTTCTATTAGTTTAAAAGCTGAATACATTTTGGATTCGATCGGTTTAGTAGCTTAAAAACTTTACTTTCGAAAGTTCTCAAGATCTACCGGACCGAATCGGTTAATTATATCACGTTTAGAATGCCGCAAATTTGGTTCTGATGCGCTATTTTTAAGTTATGAGAAGCTTACATACATACACACACGCGCACATACTCACATACGAATATCAACGTAAAAACAGTCGAAATAGATTCCCTATTTTCGAAAATCGGGTTGAAATCATTAACTTTTTATTTTTAATAGCGGGAAGTTAAATAAGTTCAAAATTGTGTCCTAAGATCAAGATATTTTTATTAAAAAGACGAAATCCTTTCAGTAAAGATTCTGTCTTTTCCAGTTTCAGGTGTTTAAACGAGTTTCAAGTCACTAATGGAAAATGGTATTTGATTTTCATAAAAAAAATATTTAAGTGCATAAACAAATTCGCAAATGTACTATCGTAAAAATGTCAATATGTACTATTATTTCAACCTCGAAATTGCCGGCTACATGCAAGACTTTATAACGCTCTGTCGCTTAAACATAATTCAATTGAAGAGAAAATTATATATGTACATACATATGTATGTATGTATGTATGTATGTATGTATGTATGTATGTATGTATATTGTAGATAAGATCCCAGCGGTAAATTGCAGGAGTAAAGAGGCCTGCTTTGCAGACATAAGGCCTTCCAATCCGCATTCGATACTTATTTCATTTTTACCCATGCTGTCATTGCGGCGCAGGCCTTCCACAGTCGCTTCACAATGTAGGGATTTTTACAGGCCTCTTCCGGCATGCCATTTTGAAGGGTATTTAAGGAAGCGGCTTCTTTGATTTGATTAATGTGATTTTTTATTTCGAACTATTCCTTTTTTATCCGAAGTAATTTTTTATAAATTGAATTGGACATGATGTAGTTCCGGCGGAATAATGATAACTTAATCAGCTCCGACATAATAGCAGCATGTGTGATGTCTCTTGTATGTAAATTTCAGTCTTAAGCTTAGTCTAGACGATATGTTGAATCAGCATATTTATGGAAAAAAATTTTTTAGAAGTGCCAACATATCGTGTAGACACAAAATTTTTTCAACATACGTATGTTTAACCACATATTGCGGCCATTTTTTAACGTTGTCAACAAACGTATGTTCACGATTTTAGCATATCGTGTAGACACCATATTTTTACGTTTTAACAAATTTACTACGTATGCTGACAGATATGTTGTTTGTTGAAAAGCGTACGCAAGCTTTTCAGCATATAGAATTTATATTGCAGATCAACTCTCATATTATATGTTAACTATGTTGCCTGATTCGGCACGGGACATTGCAATTTCCGGGATGTTATCAATTTCTTGGGTATTTTCGCTATTTTCGCGACTTATTTGATTTTCTTATTCTTTGCAGTTTATTAATTTCTTCGAAACAAGCCAAGAATACCAACGCTGATGAAAATTAAAATAAAAAAAAAAATGAGGTAATAGCACTTTTTAGACAAACAATATTTGTGAATTTTTTTTCGGGGCTCTCGGTTCCGGAGTTACGGGGCTCAAACATTTTATTTTGAACTGGCCATAACTCCTACAATTCTGCACGGATATAAACGATATGTACATCATTTTAAAGCGCTATAAAATACCTTTCTACTGGTTTATATTCGTCAACCCAATTTGATATCCGTTAACCCATTCTGAACCAAATACCGTTTTAAAAATTTTTAACCCGCCTTTTTACGTAAACACACCGTTATCTGAAAAAATTACCAATATATCGATACTTAAGCATATATATAATTTTGTAGACAACCTTCCAAGTTTTCATTTGATATACTTATTTTCATTATGTGTGTCGAATGGCGGGTTCGCTAAGTAAAAATTGTTTGACTAACCAGCCTTTGGCGAGGCTTAGGGATTTTCTCCTAGCAAAAAACCTGTTATAAATTTTAGCATCTCCTAAACTAAACAGCACTTTTCATATACATGCCAATGCACACATGGAGATTGCCCCGAAAAAATATATATTTTTAAAAACTCATTTTTGAAGTTGCATATCTTCCGTATTTCATTAGTGATAGCTTTCAAGAAAGTTCTCTGTAAATTTATATACATGGTTAAGTAGCGTTATATGGGTAAGTTTTCGAGATAACGGTAATTTTACGTAGAAAAGTCGAATTAATTTTTAATTGCATTTGGCTGACAACAGGTTAATGGATTTCAAAAATGTATAAACCAGTAGAAAATTATTTTAGAGCACTTTAAAATGATATACATATCGATTATCCATGAAGAATTGTAGGAGTTATGGCCAATTCAAAATAAAAGTTTTGAGCCCCGTAACTCTGGAACCAAAAGAGAGCGCCGAAAAAATTCACAAAAATTGTTTGTCTAAAAAGGGCTATTACCTCTTGATTATTATTATTTTTATTTTCAACAGCATTGGTATTCTTGACTTAAGCCATTTCTTCAACACATTTTCTAATTTTTTGCGTTCTTCAGAGCAATGCTAGTGATATATACATCGATGATATTATATTTTCTTATTAAAAATTTATTTCGCACGAAAAATGTTAATTTTGCAATAAAAGTGATAATTGATAGAAATAAGTAATAAATTGATAGAAATAAGTGGTAAAATTTATTTGAAGTTTATAAACAAATGTTTACACGACTCTGCATATATATCATCATACAGAATTCAACATATCATGTAGACGCAAAAATTTTATGCTAACTGATATGTTGACATATCATTTGCTGCTATATGTTGACTTCAAAAAATTTGGTACTTTCAGCATACTGTGTAGACGCTTAGCATATTGAATATGCTGACAGACGCATTTGTTGTTATTTTAAAACATATGAGTGTTAGCATACATTTGCTGATTCAACATACCGTCTAGACTAAGCTTTATATTTCCAAAGCACTTTTTTTATTTTTTTATTTAAAATAACAATACTCCTTCCATCTTCCCTGCTTAAAGAAGGGAATGTGGAATGTGTATCGAACGAAAAATCAAAAAAATTAAGTACTACTTCCACCGTCCCTTCTACAAGAAGGCAGTTTGCATGTGTATCGGTCTTGAAGGCCTTCCAGAAGGCCTGCAATTTTGCAGGCCTATTGACTTTTACCACAGGATTGTAAGAAAATGTATTAATGCGCAAATATACAAGTGTATGTGTAAGTATCAGTGATGGAAAATTTAGAACTGTTGTACTTTTTGCTGTACTTTTTGATTTAAGAAATATCGCAGTACCCCCACTACATAAAAAGCACTACAGTATAATTCGCTTATAAGCCACACCTCTTATAGTAGAATTTGCGATATATTCCAAAATGTTAGTTTTTCTGTCATCTATAAGTAAAATACCTGCAAAATATTTTTTATTCCATTTTCGCTTATATGCCACAAAGATTTGCTTTAAAATATCATAAATATATGCAAGTTATGGAAGCTATAATCCAAAATGCAAAAGTCAAAAATAATATATTTTGTAATCTTAATTTTATGAAAATATTACTGATATTGAAGTAGAAAGAAATTGTTTTTATTTTAGCAATCTTAATTGCAATATTTGTGAATTGAGTAAATAAGGAAGTAGTTTCTTAACGTTAGTTTTATTTTTCTTTGTTAAAAGACATAACTATATATGGGGATTCGCATATAAGCCACAAATTGGCTTATATAAAAATCAAGATATAGTCCAATTCGCCTTATAGTCCACAAAAAGGGTGCAAATGACACTTTTGTTGAAACTTAGGTCGATAATATTCGGCAAGACTTTACTGATTATTATCGACCTAAAATTAGACACGCATTCTCTTTTTTGATTTTTGAACAAAATGTGTTTAATGCAAAAAAATAAATATAAGGGCGTGCGAAGCGATTGGCTATGTGCAGCTTCGAACCCTGACCTCCTGTCTGATAGTCTATCGTAGCTACCATTCAGCCATAGATAGTATATTATACTTTATGTTGAATTTTTTCACTTGGACTAAATATGTTTAATTTGAAAAGTTTTTTCTTTAATAAAAATGTATGAAGTATATTTTTTTAAATCATTACATTTATTAAGAGAAGAAAAAGTCTTACCCCCTTATTTATAATACTTTGCAAAGGTTTCAAAGGTTCAAAGGTGAAACAAATTTTGTATGGAAATCTGTTTCATAAAGCTTTTTATTAACATTTGATAACACTATGATACAAAAGTTGAAAAAAAAAACTATTCAGGAGCTCTCATCATGCAACAATTCTGTTTTGGTGGAGCCCATAGAGAAAAAATACCCTTAGTTTTTCTATGTCACTTCGTAAAGAGATTTCATAACGGTAAATGTAGAGAAAAACGGTTTTTTTAAAGTTTGAACTTTACAGTCATTACTTCTTTGTTTCAAAACGGATTTCTACGACTTTTTTCAAATTTGAAAGATATGATTCTTATCTTTCAAATAAGGCGTGATTTTTGAAAATCAGTTAGTAAATAGATAAGTTATAGTGGTTTAAGTGTAAAAAACACATTTTTCGACAAAATTACATTAAAATCGTTTAATAACACTAAATTAAAACTTTTAAGAAACACCCGAAGAAAATAGATAATAACTTCAAAACGGTTGGACCAATGTTCTTCAAACATAGGTTAGAAGATTTCGGATCAAGTCACCTTTCAAACAAAATTTACTAAATTAAAATCGATTGACCTGTTTGGGAGCTACGGCGTCAAAGACACATAGATTGAACAGAATACATCTAGAAAAGATGTGATATCTTCTAAATGGCTGGACCGATTTTCTTCAAACAAAGCTAAGAACACTCTCGATCAAGTCACCTTTCAGACAAAAAAAATATATATCAAAATCGGTCCAGCCGTTTGTTCTGTACGTGGACTCGTACAGACACACACACACACACACAGATACAGAGATACACAGACACACACTACAAACTTATAACACCCCTTTTTTGGTGGGGGGCTAAAAAATAAATGAGTTATGGTATGTTTTGTGTTTTGAATTTTTTGTTTCTGCTTTAAAAGGGCGGTCACGCTAGTATATTACATCATAACTCGCGAACAGTTTGAGCGATTTAGATAAATCAGACAGGAAAAGATGCGGAATAAAGTTAGCTTTAAGTCATCCATATACAAGTTTTTTAGATTTCCAATTGTTTCCGAGTTATTCAGAAATAAGCGACAAAGAACAAAATTTTCATGCAAAATTACACATTTTTTCGGTTTCAAAAGCTCATCAAAAATTAAGAGAGCAAAATGTTACATTTTTATCACTTATCAGAAAGCTAGGTATGTATATTAGGAATAAAATAAGCGATAAATCATTAAAATCGATCGACAAATGTTGATACAAATCACAATTTCCATATAACAGAAAATATGTAATTTGTGTGTGTGTTTGTGTGTGTGTGTTTGTGTGTATGTGTTGTATGAATATCGCAATTTTTGACAATTAAGTTCCCTCACTTAATTATTAATAAAATCGACATTTGTCGATCGATTTTAATGATTTATGGCTTACTTTATTCCTAATATACCTAGCTTTCTAATGAGTGATAAAAATGTAATATTTTTTAAGAGTTTTTGAAAACGATAAAATTCAATTTTGCCTGAAAAAACAAATTTTTCGCCGCTTATTTCTGAATGACTCCCAAATAGTTGGAAATATAAAAAAGTTATATATAGGTGATATTATTCCGCATATCTTACTGCTTGATTTATGTAAATCGGTTAAACCGTTCTCGAGTTATGATGAAGTATATTAGCGTGACCGTGAAACAAAAAAACCAAAACACAAAACATACCATAACTCATTTATTTTTAAACTGATTTTAGTCTAAATTTCATTTTAGTGTTGCTTTTCACAAAAGTAAATGTTTACCCCCATATGCAAAAAAATAGTGTCTTTGAAATGTATGTTAAAACAAAATGTCCATAGAAAAACCGGTTTTAATATACATTTCAAACACACTTTATTTTTTTTTTTGCATATGGGGGTTAGTGTTTTAGTATCTTATAAGCAACTTGGAGCCGGTGGAAAATTAAATTTTGTTGAAAATTTTGTTTTTTTACACTTAAGTCGCCAGAACTGAGCCATTTACTAACCGATTTTCAAAAACCATGCCTTATTTGAAAGATAAGAATCATATCTTTCAAAAGATCGTAGAAATCCATTTTGAAACAAAGAAGTAGTGGCTGTTTAAAATTCAAACGTTGAGAACACCATTTTTCACTACATTTACCGTTATAATAACATCACTTTTCGAAGTGACCTAGAAAAACTAAAGGTATTTTCATTTTCTCCAGGCTTCAACAAAACAGAATTGGTGCATGAGAAAGAACCCTTGAACAAAGTACTTTTTTAAAAAGATCCTTTTTAGAAAATTTACTTTTTAGAAAGAATAAATTTTGGATATTGTACTTTTTTAAAATATGCACTTTTTGGTACCTTTTAAAAAAGACACTATGTATTTGAAAAAGGTAATTTTTTCAGTTCTTTGTGGAAAATGTATTTTTCACAAGGCGCTTTTTGGAAAAACTATTTTTGAAAGAGGTACTTTTTGGCAAGTGTACTTTTAAAGTACAAAAAGTGCATTTTAAGTTTAATTCAAGCAATCTTAATTTTCCATCAATAGCATGCATACAAGTAAAACTGTTAATATAATTAATAACATTTTTCTAGTTATCATTCAATCGTTAATGTCTGAACATTGTAGAGATTAAATCAGAACGATGACGGACGTGGGAGAGAAATATGAGAAAAGAGAAAATACTTGTTATAGGTCAAAAATTAATACATGGATTTTTTTAATTCTTATCACCCAAAAAATAAATACCGAAAATTTCTTCTTATCACATTTTTTATTTTTTTTTTGTTTTATATTGTCTTCATACAACTAATGGCAGAAAACATAAATCATGATAAGAAATTAATTGGGGAAAAAGTAAATTTTTTACAAACGCTTATTAATTTTTTATGACCATTTTATTTTTAATAATAGTGCTGATAAAGTACGGTTTAAGCTCAAGAGTGTTAGAAAATTTTATGTAGAAGAACAAAAGTAGTATCGTCTAATACATGCATGTATGTACTAAACGTGTGCGCAATTCCTAAAAAAATGTATATTATTGCATTTTGTACTACTTTCTACGGTTATGGTCGTCAGGGATGCAAAAGTTGGTACAATTGTACTGTTTTAGCACTATTTGAAAGTCAAAAGTACAATAGCACCCCAATGACTAATATAGCACTATTTCAAAATGTTCCCTATTTACTTAAAATTCTGCGAAGTCTTAAAAGCAAAAGTTGATTTTAATAATGAAATGTTTTTATGGTTTAACAAGTTTACGCTAGAAAATGTGTTTCAGAAGAACTTCTAGCATTGTACCAATTATGTAAAAAATGTTTAATAATATCGGATGTATAAATTATTAAGTTGAGTGTTTGAGAGTGACGGGGTTTGTTTGAATTTGGAACGATTAGGTTAATAAACATACTAGTTTCGGCTATGTGCCATCTTTAGTGTTCTCTTCAATATTTAAGAAGAAGGAAAATCGTTCTTTTGAAAACGGCAACTAAATAAACTGATATTTAATGATATTTCAAGAAGTGCTAGAAGAATGTTATCCATTCAACATTCATCTGCAAATATAGAAAGGATATTAAAATATAATGAAAACTAAAGAGAGTTACACTTTGCTGTGACTATCTCCAATTAATCCAAACAAAGGATTTTCTGAAGTCATCTAATTCGTGCTGCTACAATTTAGAAATGATTAAGAGTTTGTTAGCAAGAAATATATCCTAAATAATCCTTTTATATTCAGTTCTCAACAGCTTATTGACTTTTGTGTGCCTTTTGAAATTAAACACTAATATTAATTGTTAAGTTTATCTACATATGTGATAATCCTGATGAAAAGGGGAATTTATCTTCCCAGCAAGAGTTTTCAGTAGAGCCAAAAATAGCTGCTTGGGTAAATTTTGTCGATTTTGAGATTATAATTGGTATTACTGCTTAGGCATGTTGCCCCACTTTACAAGAGGAATTATCCCTATATTGACCCCCGCAATGACTTAAAAAGAGATTTTTCCCAACCTCTACATTCAGAGAGAAACGAACCTTAACTTCCCTCATATGAAATGCAATTGGGGAAGTTAAGGTCTCTTTTATGAAATGCTATTTTTTATACACAAGATTTTATACTTTAATATAGTTTTTCACTCGTAGAAAAAATAAATTCGGTAAAGTGCGACTCAGGCTCGCACGCGAAGGGTTTCGTACGAATGCACATATATCCCTTTTCGTTTTTGCCTTTTTTTCATTTTGACAATTTTTTCGTTTAATTTAAATTTTTTTTTTGATTTAGCGATTTTTTTTTGGTTTTGGCGCTTTTTCAATTTTGGTGATTTTTTTTTCGTTTTTTATCGATTTTTCGTTTTTTGCAATTTTTCTTAGCCGATTTTTTTTGGTTTTGGCGTTTTTTAACGTTTTTTCGCTTTTTTACGATATTTTTACAGCCCAATTATGAATAATAATTCCCCGGGAGTTTTTCCCTATTTCCTGTTCCTCTATTCTAACCTGATATAATTTTATCATGATAAATGTCAAATTCCATATAGGAAAAACAACTAACATAAAATAAAATATTTTTCAATATAAAGTTTGACATTTGTCATGATAAAAATATATCAAAAATATATCAGACGTAGGGTAAATAAAATATCCCCTGGAATATTTTCCCTTTTCCCATTCCTCCTATTATAAATTACAATCTCCCCGGGAAAAACTCCCAGGAAAAAAACTAAGTATTCTAAATATGAGGGAGAGGGAGAAATTCTTGCGAGCTTTTCCCCCCAAAATTTTGAAGGAGCTAATGCAAAAATTTTTAATTCTAATTAAAAAAAGGTTGTGAAACAATTGTATAAGCATTTATTTACGACAACAAGTTTAAATAATCACCGGAATGTCATATTTTTCTCTTGTTTTAGGCATTTTTATCCACACCGTTTAAAGATACGCTTTAAAAGCATGATCTACTTCTGCCTTCGGAATAAAGTTTTAAAACATACTCCATTTTGCACGCATCCTTTAATTTCACGTAATAGGCAAATGGAAGATTTGTTGCGGTTTAAAAAATTTACAATTTCCTTTTCACACACAATCATTGGGGATTTAATGCATCTGGCCCTGGCATTGGCCCAGTTTTCGCTTCAGTTCCTCCGCATAAAATTCTTCCATCTGAGTGACTCCACTATACATTTTACTTTTTATTTAAGCAAAATCAAATATTAATATTAACACACAATCTTATTATCAACGAAAACATAAAATTTGTATGAATTTTTATTACTGAACTCTTGCGCTACTGCAGAATAAAATGTAAACACTAAACAGCTGATCCAGATTTTCCCCTCTCCCTTATTTGTGTATTCCCCTGCTTTGTAAAATTGGAGGATTTTTTCCCGGGAACAAATGAATCGGAAGAGAAAAAACTCCCCGGTTAGTTTTAGCGATTTATTTTAGTTTTGGCACTTTTTTGGTTTGAGGATTTCTTCGGTTGTTGATGATTTTTTCGGTTTTTGGTGATTTTTTTTTTAATATTGGCACTTTTTTTTGTTTTGACGCTTTTTTCGTTTTATTTTTTTCCATTTTTGGAATTTTTTTTTCGTTTTTTACGATATTTCTAGTTTTAGCGATTTTCTTGGGTTTTAGTACTTTTTTTCGTTTTGGCGACTTTTTTCGGTTTTTGGCGTTTTTTTTTAGTTCTTTTGCGATCTTCTTAGTTTTGGTGATTTTTTGCGTTTTCTTTTAATTTTGGTTCTGGTTTCTTTTAAGCGCTTTTTTCATTTTGGCGATTTTTCGTTTTGACATCTTTTTGGAATTTTCTTGTTTTGGCGTTTTTAAAATTACAAGAGTTTGCCTCTTACGGTTTCCAAGATACAGCAAATTGTCTAAATAACATAGTCAAAACTACATTAACTGATAGAACACCCTTTAATTTTTATTCTTTGAAATATCAGTGTTAATTGGTGTAGTCTATTCTACAGACTACACCAATTAACACTAACTTTGAAAATATAAAGATAGATATGTAAGTGTATTCAATTGTATTAATATTTCAACAGGTTGCGTTGCTCGCTTTAGAACACCCTTTAATTTTTAACTGTCATATATTTGTTTTCAATTCCTGCTAATCATGCCTATGGCGTTATGGTAAGCCACCAATAATCAAATACAGTGTTGTCCGTAAGGTTGGTTCGAATAGCTGTTTTGAGTGCTTATGGTTATGTCACGTCTAATTGAAGCTTAAGTTTAAAGATAAGGAAACAGACAAGTTTTTAAATACGAGCAAAAACGTTTATTTGAAAAAAATATTAAATAAAAGAATGGTTGCTGGCAGAGGAACATAACAAAGCAAAATCAGAAAATAGAAGAATGCGAGAGAGGTATGTATCAAGCTTAATTAGCTTGGATATTGTAGCCATGGAAGACCATTTTCTGATGGGATATTTAATGCGATATTTATTAAAGATATTTTTGATAAAATTTTCCAAAGGCTTAATTATAAAACTTAGTTCATACAATATATTCCTTTGTTTCCCTAAAGTGTATTACGGCGTATTACTTAATTAGAAGAATCAGTAATCTGTTATTAGGGAAAAATTTATAAATTGTGAATTTGTTTATTTTTATTGAGCACAGACATCAATAAATTGCCAACTGGTCATAATAATTGCCAACTGGTCTCGACTACATACAATGTTCTGGAAGCAATGTTTTCTCCTGAAATCTTTGATGGAAACGTAACAGGCGAGCTATTCCTCGATGTTGTCAGTGATAACCTTCCTTCCAACATAGACATAAACAAATTTGCTAGGGCCTGATCAGATGGAGCAGATCTAATGACGGGAAAATATGAAGGTTTCATAGGGCAATTAAAAAAGTGGGATTTCAGTTATCAGCTTTTGCCGACCGAAAATTCCGAAAATAGGGACAGGTCCTGGGATTTCCCATTCAAAAACCCCCTTATTGCGACCTATTATGTACGTCGATTGACATTTGATCCGAGCAGCACTGAAATAAATTAGTCTTACACATTCTTTAGAATTGTTTTTCAGAATATGGAGGTACAAAACTTTAATCGTAGTTTCTGTCAATAAAAAATTTGTCTAAGCCCAAATGCCGCAGGAGCACCAGAACTTTAATTAAATAAACAATCGCATAAATTGGGTATTAGAATTCTTTAAATAATATGTATTTACTTCCTAAAACTAGGTAACCTAAAACCAAGTATAATTTTAAGAGAATGTTGGAGAAGTTGGTGGCGACATGTCATAATGTCCATGGACATAATGTCCAAAGTGTCATAACGTCCATGGACATTAAGAGCAAGTCGAGCGGTGTATGAAAGCAAATTATGAGGGTCAAAATGTAATCCCCAAAATCCAAATAAAAGGATTTGCTTTTGCACTAACCCCATTGCATACGAATGAAATTGATAGATAGGGTCTCATGTTATTTATCCGTATTTCAGAATCTGACGCACTAGTGACATATATTACGTTTTCGTATTATACGCGTCATTAAACTCCTTTGCGCAGCATTTTATAAAGCCTAGTGTACCCCTGGACTTGTTTATTGTAGATATGTGAGAAAAACACTTAAGTCAAGGAAACTGTCGACCAAATCTAATTGATGGGCTCCCATGTCAGCATACATTAATTATAAACGCATTATATCCATCTCTGCCATATTGATTAATTGCAAGATTAATAAAAACAAATATATTTAAATATTTTATGAAGGCGTCTTAAATATGTATTTAAAGTCTCTGCACCTATAAATGTATTATATTTCTCAACAAAGTTGTATGCATTTCCTATTTTCTTTCTTAATTGTAGTATTTTTATTTGATATGCCACATTTCAGTGTGGTATTTCTTGCATTGCAATTTAATATTCAAGAAGCCGTTAAAAGTAAAAAATATTATACCAAATTAAAAGTTAATTGTTGAACACGATATTGATACATCGATTTTTTTTATTACCATTTTTTTTTTGATTTAAAGGTACATATGTACATGCATACATATGTACATACATACGTACATACGCATTTGTTTAGCTTACAATTGTAAAATTATCCAGCGATTTTTTTTTTGTCGAATTCGGTTAGAGTTGGGTCCAAATGTCTGCGCAAGTTTCCGAATTCCTAATCGAAGTCGGCCAGAAAAATTTGAGTAAATTTTCTCAAACTATTCAATTAGGAATGGAAATTTCTGAAGGAGTGAGTTTTCGACATGCCGGAAAAATTGCTAGAAAATCATTAGAAACTCTTCTGATTTTTTCGATACGTTTTACGACCTGGGACCGTTTTCTCGAAACTACAAGTTAAAAATCTACAATTAAAATACATACAAAACAATAATAAATTTTATAAAAGTGTAACTTGTTTTTTCGAGAAATGAGGCCCTGTCGTAAATTTATCAGAAATTTATAAAAGACAGACTCTTCTTATGCATAAACTAGAAAATTGCCGACTACTGCTAATATGTATAATAAAATTTTAGACTGTCTGGTAAAGTTTCAGATTTTTTCTGGCATCAAACATGTCGACAAAAAATTTTTTTGGGTACAGAGTATATGTGTATATTAGGCTGGCCCATATTTAGAAGAAAATAGATTTCTCCCAGTCTCACCCCCTAGTTTGGTGAGTGTTGATAAAAAAATGATCCTGCCAAGTTTTCAGATCAATCGGTCGGGGATATGACGTGCAGCCAGCCCGCTTAAATTTAGGAAAAACCATAAAATTTAGTATTGTTGCTCATAACTTCAAAAATATTAATTTCACAAAAAAGTTTTGTAGCAAGAAAATGTTGCTTGTACAGTTTCCATCAAAACAAGCAACATTTTACTAAAATCAATTTACAAATTTTGATTTGATTCTGAAAATTTGGCACGATGTTTTTATCAATATTCACTTATCTGGGGGTGAGACTGGATGAAATCGATCTTTTTGAAATTAAGGGTCAGCCTAGCGTTTTGTTCATCGAAACCAGGCATACATACCATTCTCGAGTTAGTGTGTAGTATACTGATGTACCAAGTGGAAATATTGGTCAAGCCTATTAAAAAAATTTGTACGTGATAGAAAAAAACAGAAAACGAATTTTAGTTCAGCGCATTAAGAACTCTTTTATATTCCACAATTTTTATTTAAATTAGATTTTCTTTACAGGCCAGTGTAATCATTGAATTTAAAATTCGGCAGATAACTGAAAAGAAAAGCTGTATTTTTTTTTTTTTTTTTTTTGTATTGGAGGTCGCTCGCGCTCTACTTTCACTTGTAGGGTGATTCATTTAGACCTTTGTTTTTTTAATTATAAATAAAACACTTAAAATAGAATTGGATATCGGAATCTTAATTATGACCGGAAAGAACAACATCTGACATTTACTTTTTAAAGATAATTTCATTTCAATGTTGGTTCCTGCTACGCTGTATGTGGTCAATTCGGAAGGTCCTATTTTCGATCACTCTTTCCAGCATTCACAGAAAGAACTAAATTTCATTATCAGTAAAGAAATTCAATGAAATTGTTGAGACATTTTTGTAAGGAATTTATCCACATACTTCTTTGTAGGTCCGTTTTTAGACAAAATATTTACTAATTCATTGAATTTGTTAACTGAAAATGAAATTTAGTTTTTTTGGAAAGACTGATCGAAAATTGGAATTGACCACCTATAGCGTAGCCGTGACGATGAAATTATCTTTAAAAAGTAAATGTCAGATATTATTGCTCTGGGTTATAACTGAGATTCCCACATCCAATTATATTGCGATGCGTTAATTCACAAAAAAAAATTCTGACTTGTAACAGATTAATAAAATAAATTTTCATACAAAAATTTGTTTTATAAGTCTCTTATTATTCAAAATTTTTTGGTGAATTAGGTTGTTTATAAATATGTCAAATAAAGTCCAAATATTTATGAAATAATCGGGTGTGTTCTGTATTCCGCACATTTTAATTCCGCATGGAATACAGAACACAGAATGTTTACTTTTAATTTCCCGCTTTCCCGGGAAAATCACAAAAAACTCCCGGGAAAATTGCTTAGTCTTTTCCCGAATCCCAAACCCTAGTCTAAATCGATCTCCCGATATATCGAGCCATAACCGCCAAAGAAAAACCTTAACCGACATGCTCTTCGAAAATCATTTTTTACGAAAATCGATTATTGCCGATAATTCGGACTATCTGTCAAAGTTTCAAGGTCATGTCAAGTACCGTTTCGGAAATACAACAAAAGAAATTCTAGCTCAAGTGCATTTTGTCTTTAAATTTTGAAAAGTCTCGCTTAAGCTAAAATTCTAAAATTCTCTTTTTCAAGTAGGGCAGAACTAGTGTTTTCAAAAGCTGCTAGGATATCAATGAAACAGTTAAAGAACAGCTTTCTAAGAATAATAATTACTATTTTTAAAATAATTTGATTAAATTAACGAATTTTTCATGACATCAAGAATATCTTAAAATATATTAACCCCCACAAACATGCGCTGTCTTATAGAAAATTTATTAAAACTATTAACATTACATATCACATTCGACTACAATCCTATATAGCCAATATTAAGGCTCATCTTCGATTCAAACCAAGAATAATTAAAAAAGATTTCTCCTGTAAAATTTACTTTTTGGCGGTTATGGCACGATATGTACTTAAGACATACTGAAGCACAATTTTAGTTTTCCAGTTTTAGGGGCTATTCAGATATTACGTAACGCCATTTTTAGGGTTTTATTAACATGACATGACCTCCTACTTAAATTACTTAAAATAAGTAATGAGCTTTAGAAGAAAAATAATATATATTCGGAAAATACATCATTTTGATAAATTCATTCCTTCTTATTCTATAACTACATGTCTCGACGTTACTTTAACCCCACACCACAAAATGGGCACTTCTGTAATCGATGTCGATAACAATTAAGTACTATTGACAGCTCCTTACAATTCTCTAAGATCTAAAAAATGCAAAGAAAGATGACTTATTTACGCTTTTTATTGTTTTCAAGGCTTAAAATATTTTGTTTGAGCTTAAATTTGATACAAAACAATAGAAAAGTCATCTTTCAGTAGAATTTGTTTTTGAAATCGACCATTTTTCATCACATACCAGATTTGTACAGTTTATGCAAATTTTCATTTGTTTTTATATTTGAATATACTTTCAGTAAATACACACATATTGCGGGAAAATGGCATCAAAAGAACAAAATGGTCGCGTGGGAATGATTAAAAAACTACGGCGATCCGCGTCGGCCAGCGAACATAATATGAGTGAATTGCGTAATCGCAAGTCAACACAAAATCTATTCGATCAACACGGCACACCTATAGATCTAAGACAATTTCGTAAAGTTTTGGATAAGGAAGACAATGGCAATAATATAGAGAAAAAGACTCGATATCGGAGGACACAAAGTGTAACCCGAGCTGAAGAAATAACAACCAAAGAAGAAAAACAACGTAAAGAACAACCAGATAAACCGTAAGTATTAATTTAATGCGCTACATAAACTTCGTAATTTTCAAAATGTGTTAAAATTGCATAAACATTTTTTCAGCTGTCATCGGCCTAGGGATTCCTTATTTTCATGGAGTTCTGGTTTTAGCAATTTTACTGGTTTAGTTAATTGGGGTTTCTTGTTGTTAACTATCGGTGGTTTTAGACTGTGTTTGGAAAACTTATTAAAGTAAATATTATTTATACAATTTATTTAAATGTTCGAAAAACCACTTAAATGTTTCATTTTTATTTATATAGATACGGTATTAGAATCAATCCTTTAGAATGGTATTTCTTTTTAAGTGGTAAAAATAAAGGCGAAGGACATGCCTCATTGTTTTTAATTTTATGTAAGTAAAAACTTTATATTAACATCTCTTTTATTTCTGAATATTTAATAAACTGCAAAAATAACATAACCCAAAGGAAACAAATTCCAGAAATTTTCAACGTAAATTTACTGGCGAGGATTTTTTACTTAACCAACAAATGATCTTATGAAAGCTATAATAAGCCAGGAAACAATTTTGGCCGACATGTCTAACATCAGAAAAAATCTGAGACTTTACCAGACAATCAGCCGAGTTGTCTAAAAGTCCCTCAGACATTTGGCGGAACAGTAGACAGTTTTCTGGTACGACGTTTCTGCACATTGTCGGAAATATTATCCGATTAATATCAGAATAGTCTGCACATTACCCGAAGCTAATTTAATTTCTTTTAAGGCATTTAACAGAGTAGTCGCACATTTTCTGATCCACGTCTTACGACTTTTAGCAGTCACTTCTGCAAATTGTCTGATTTTAGTTTTCGTTACAATTCTCATTTATCTCTTGAGTTTATACGCACAAATATTTGAGTTTTTAAACTTATAAAATATGGATATATGTTTTCTGATGAGCTGCCATAAGCAGCACAACAATGCATGGAGAATTTTAAACAACATTTCTGATAAATTTCTAATTTTAGCTCCGACTTTTCTCTGATATTTAAGGAATCTCAACAGCGTTCTAAAATGTGTCTTATTATAACGACGTTTTAATTTTAGTCTTTTATTGTGGGGTTGGCAAGTTTGTTGTTTTTGTTTTGTGTGTAAATGAAATTTACCACCAGATGACAAGTTTAAAAGTCCAAGAAGCATGTTATTTTCAATGCGGCAATATTTTAAATAAAGAATTTGTGTGTGGTTTAAGTGTGTTGGTGTTTCTTTGGCTTGTTGATAGGTACCAAGCACTAACGTGCTTGTGTTGTTGTTTTGTTTGTTGTGTATTTTGAGTTCGTGTTCTATACATGTAAATAGTGAGAAATATTCGGCAAACTTCGTCGTTACTTTTATTACTTTAAAATGCTGTGCTTTGTATCGTTGCTCACAATGAAATTTTAAAGTGTAACGATATTGATATTTCCAAATTTTAAGATACACATTGTGAATTCCCTAAATTAATACGCCAGGACGTAAAACGTATCAGATAAATCGGAAAATTTTCTGATGTTTTGTCAGAAATTTTTCCGACATTTAAAAGACATGTCGAAAATTCCATTAGAATTTCCCTAGGAAATTCGTCGGAATTCGTACAGAATTCTGTTAGACCTTTTCGTATAGTTTTTAGAATTTCCTCGGCCAAAGAGAATCGGTTTCTTGTCAACCACTCATATGATTTTTGGTACGTTTTCTGACCGACATCGGATACGAATTCGGCATCTTGTGTAGACTTTCTGACCGACTTCGGACCGAAATCGGCAAAAATTGTTTGCTGGGTATGTATGTGTGTACCTCTTTGTCTGAGAAAGTTCTAAAAAATATGCCGAAATATCCAAGGGAATTCTGTACGAATTCAGACGAATTTTCTGGGGAAACTCTAAAGGAATTTTCGACATGTGTAAGCAATGTCGGAAAAATGTCTGACAAAAAACATCAGAAAAATTTCCGATTTATATGATACTTTTTTACATCCTGTCGTATTAATGTCGGAGAAAAGTCCGAGCTATAATTAGAAATTTATTAGAATTGTCGTTTAAAATTCTACATGCATTGTTCTGCTGCTTATGGCAGCTCACAAAAAACATTTACCCATATTTTATAAATTCAAGAACTCAAATATTTGTGTACATAATCTCAAGAGATAAATGAGAAGTATTAAGAAGGCTTAAATCAGACATTGTGCAGAAGAAGCTGCTAAAAGTCGTAAGATGTAGATCAGAATATGAGCAGACTGTTCTGTTAAATATCTTAAAACAAATTAAATTAGCTTCGGATAATGTGCAGACTATTCTGATATTAATCGGATAATATTTCAGACAATGTGCAGTTAACGTCGTACCAGAAAACTGCCTACTGCTCCGCCAAATGTCTGAGGGAATTTTACCCAGCTCGGCTGATTGTCTGGTAAAGTCTCAGATTTTTTCTGATGTTAGACATGTCGGCTAAAATTGTTTCCTTGGTATGTACTGATGTACTTCATCTTCGCCGATTATTAGCACTATGCTACAAGAAAAATGCCTATGAGTAGCATTTTTTTATGTGTTATGGTCCGTCCCTTAACTACAAAAACACTCGAAATTTTAAATTCTATGGATATTTTTTTTTCCAAATTTTCGGATTTTTAAAGAGGCTGCTCCACTAATATTATCATAACTTGCAAAGGAGTTGTCCAATTTTATTATAAAAGCCACTAAGAAATAAAATTACCTTTAAGCCGTTCTAAGATACATAATTTTTTTTATATACTCAATGGTTTCGGAATTATTCAAACCGAAATGCAGAAAAATATATTTTTTTATGCAAAACTAAAATTTTTTATTAATATATTATTATTTCGAACGTATTTGCTTGTGAATCCAAATTGATTAGTAGAAAGAATTGGGCATGATTAATATTCCAAGGAACAAGGGAAAAATTAACATCAACTTGATTGTTCAACGTACACAGCGGAATATAGCAGCGCTATTTTCGGAAACCGCTACACTTCCATCATCAGGGCTCGTGTGTATTTTGCTTATCACCACTTGTCAGGTGGCTCTGTTGAATGTGATTTCAATTCTTATATGTATATACAGTGGACGTCCAATAGTACGTACTCTCATTTCCACGAATTTCCAACAGTACGAAAGGTACGAAATGCAATTTGTTTGCATTGGCTGTTCTATAGTACGAATAAAAAGAAATTTTTGCTATTCGATAATACGAATAAATGTATATTTTGAAAGAACATGTATGTTTTTCTATATACAGTATTTTTCGGTTAATTGCACAACAAAATTTGCACAACTTTTTGTTCAATTAACCGGGGAACCAATTAGCCGATACCCGCTTAATTGAACAATTCGTTCAATTACAAGAATCCCGTTTAATTGAACAGTTTGTTCAATTACAGAAATCACGCATAATTGGAACTACTAATGAATTAAAAGAAATCGCATATGTGCACTTTAAGTTTTTCAAAATAATTTTTTTTTACCTTAAACGAAAAAAATGCAAGTAACAGAAAAAAATGTACATATATGTGTATACGCAGGTATTTATTATTGTAGGTACATATGTGCTATTAAATGCACTATTTATGTGCACATTAGTTTTACAAAAAAATAAAATTTAGTAAAATAAAATTAGTGGAGATGCCACCCAGTGTTTTTCACATATGATGTCATATATGTACATATGTGCAAAAATGCCAGATTATTTTTCAATAATAATGCAATTAACCGGGTAAAAGTAAGAGGAAATTTATTTTTGATGACATGAATTTTGAACCAATTAAGTGGGAAAATCAATTAACCGGGTTCAATTATCCGAGGAAATTTACATGTGTTTTCGTAGGTAATATTTTTTTGCCCGATCATGTGGTTCAATTAAGCGTGGAAACCAATTAACCGTAGGGTCAATTAACCGAAAAATACTGTATAAATGAAATTTTAGTTATACTTTGAAGTTTTTTACTTGGTTTTTTTCTGCGTTAAAGTAAAAAATGTAAAAAACCAAATTTTTTATATAAATGGAGGAAAAACGAAATTTTCCAACATTACGAAAAGGTCTGATATAATTCGTACTATTAGACGTTCACTGTACAAATTTTTCGTGAAAATAAATGAATACGAGAATTAAATCACTATCAAGTTGATATTAAACTGCGTTTTCCCAGTGTTGCCGTTGGTTTATTTTTCTTCATTTTTTTTTTTAATTTTAAAAAGTTGAAAATGGCAAAATGTTGGCATTATTACAAAAATTACGAAAACTTTAAACAAAACTAGCTATTGATTCTTTAATAATATTTTTTTTAAAGGAAACTCAATAGTTTTGGAATTATTCAGACCGCAATGATGAAAAATATATTTTTGTGGGCAAATAGAATATTTTTTTATTAACTTGTTGTTTAATGACCAATTGTAATTAATTAATGTTCTTATAGTAGGAGTTACCTTCGGGCTAGTGATGGTCAAACCAAAAATAAATAAAACTAATTCATTTTATTTTAAACACCCAACGTTTCGTTTGTTTGCTTCAAACTTCTTCAGGGGTATATTTTATTTATAAAATCTAGCAACAAAACAATAGCTTAATAAATTTAAAATTCAACAATTGTTTAGCAATTAATTTTCAACTTACAAATTCTTGTTTTACATGTTAATATTTATCACTCATTACTTATAAATAAAAAACTGGACTTCACGACACAGAATTTGTATAAATAAAAAATAAATAATTAAATAAAAACAATACTACACAAAATTTTATTTGTCAACCTTAACGCTAATATCACAGAACTTGAACTAAATTAAACTATTGCAGCAGAATACTGTAGTTTGGTGTTATCTTTATCCTCCTTTGTATTCATTGTCCTTTGTATTTTTTGTTGTATCCTTAAACTTTCGAGAGTGTAACGTTTATTTGCTTTCTTCTCTTTGTCCAATATTTTTATATTTTCTAAATCAACTATATGTTTACATTGTTTTGCGTGAAGGGATAACGCTGTCGCCTCTTTTCCCTTCCTTATATCAGCTTTGTGTTCATTTACTCTCGTCCCTAGCTTTCTTTTTGTTGTCCCAATGTAAACTAAATCACAGCTTTCTCTCTCATTTCCATTGCATTTGATTTCGTACACAACATTGTTTATCTTTAATTTGTCAAGTTTTGTTTTATTATTTGTGAATAGGTTTCTTAAAGTTCTGTTTGATCTGTGTGCTATTCTTGTTGTTGGATCTTCGATTATATTATGTAGTGCTTTTGTTTCTGTAAGCTTTGGAATGTATGGTACACTGTAAAATTTCATATTTGTTTTTGTTTGTTGGTTTGTGGAAGTTTTATTTTCGTTTTTAAGAATTTTATTAATTAAATTATTTATTATGTAGGATGGGTAGTTATTTTTTCCTAATGTTTCCCATATCGTGTTTATATTTTGTCTTTTGTATATTTTGTCACTTAATTGTAAGACTTTTTTGATGAAATTGTTGGCCGTATTCAGTTTCATTTGTAGCGGCTGTGTTGAGTGATAGTTCATTATTCTTCCTGAAGAAGTAGGCTTTTTGTACCAATTTGTAATAATTGTACCATTGTCGTTAATTATATAAATGTCTAAGTAAGGTATTGCACTATTTTTCTCATTTTCTATCGTAAATTGTATTTTATTATGGTACGCGTTTAGTGTTTTTAATATAATTAGTTCGTCAGATTTATTTATGACAGCAAAAATGTCATCCACATATTTCGCCAAAAACTTAATTTTAATATTTTTTGATTTTAATTCTTCGATTGCATCGTCCAAAAGGGTGTCAAGTACAATATCTGCTATAGTTGGGGATAAAGGATTTCCCATAGGCATACCATACGTCTGATGATAAAATTTGTTGTCAAAATTGAAATAATTGTTTTCATTTAAACAGAACTGTAGTATTTTTAGGAATAATTTCTTCTCTATTGCTGTGTGTTCTTTTAGTTGTTGCCATTTTTCCAGTATGTTCTTAATTGCTAGGTGAATCGGTATATTGGTAAACAATGATACCACGTCGAAGGAAACCATTACTTCGTTGTCATCTATTTTTATTTTCTCTAATTTTTGTTTCAATTCAAATGAGTTCTTTATGTTGTAAGTAGGCGATATAATAGTTTTTAAAATATTTCCTACGTATTTTGATAGATGGTAGCACGGCAAATTCACTGATGATGAGATAGGTCTGAGGGGTATATTTTCTTTGTGGATTTTCGGTAAACCATATAATTGAGGAGAAGCTGCTGCGTGTGTTGTCATTTTATATTTTTCAAATTTTGTTATAATGTTCTTTTTGTATAATTCCGTTATTATGATGTTATTTCGTGTTTGAAGTTTTTCAGTGGGATCTGTTTCTATTGGCTTATAGGTTTTTTTGTCATTTAGCATCGATCTCATTTTGTTTTTGTAATCATTTTTGTACATTATTACCGTTTTATTGCCTTTATCTGCTGTCGTTATTGTTATTTCATTTTCATATTGCTTTATGTATTTCCTAGCCCCTTCATATGTGCTAAGAATAAATTTCTCCTTTTCACTATTTTTTAATTTTCTTTTATAACTTGCGATTCTATTGGCGATCCTTGATCGTGTAATTTCTTTTTGTGTCTCATCTTTTATATTCTGTACCCACTGCTCAATGTCTGCAATCAGTGGGATTGGAGCGAAATTCCTCCTGTTTACAGGCAAAGAGAATTTGTTCCCTAGCGATAATATCCACTTCTTCTCTAGATCAAATTTTATGTCTGTAAGGTTGACAAACCATTCCTCGTTAAATATAATATTGTATTGTTTAAATTTTTGTTTTTTTAGTTTGTCTATTTTTAATACGTGTATTTGTTTAATTTTCGTTCTTACATTGTAGAATTTTTTCCATTGTTCTTTTTTATATTTCTCCCATTCTATTTCTCTCAGTGTATCTTTGATCTTTGTTTCTGTTTTCTTAATTTGTTCTTGAATATGTGCCGTATTAGTATGTGTCTCTTTTATTTCTATATTTAATAATTTTGTATGTAAGTTTGTTTCTATTTTTATTTATTTTTGGTTTGACCATCACTAGCCCGAAGGTAACTCCTAGAATATTTTTTTTAATTTATAAACAATCGAAAATGGCAAAAACTTGCAATTTTTATTAACTAATCATAAAGCCTCATATACCTAAAATGAAATATGCTTTATTTCCTAAAAAATCAATGGATAAATATTGATTTTATTCATAATAAAGTGAAATCACTTGATTTTTGCAAAAATTGCGAATATTTATACTCTACAACAAAATAATTTTTTTGTTTTGAATAACAAGGTTCTAATGGCTGATTTTGATACAGGCCACCAAAAAGATATATATACATGTATCGGCATTTTGAAAGTTTATATCTGGGACTCATTTTAGAGGTAGTTAAAACTCCGCCCCCGCCTCCTTCCCTTTTGCACATAGTTATACTGACGCGGTAACGTGTAATATGTGTTCACCTCTTTTATTTTATGTCACTTATGCTCTTTTATGCATATCCATGCACAAACACACACACACACACGCTTAATTTACGCTTTTATTAGCAATTAAATTTTAAAACAATTTCCTAAGCTCGCGAGTATAGGCTGTTGTTTACCATCAACTCACGTACACTGTGTGTGAGACACACAGCCTATCTATTTAGCAGCGAAGCACATACGCAAGCAAAGAATAAGATAGTGTATGTTTGGCCAGCACTGGTTTAAAATATCACATACAGGCATGTTCTGAAAATCACTTTATCGTAAAGTGATTTGAAAACACCGAAAAGGTGTTCTGCGCACTAAAATGTTTGAAATCTCGCGATTTGAAACCTGTCAGCTACACTCTAAAGGGCAATATACACAATCAACATGCTTGACAAACGTGGTAGTAGTATGTATGAAATTTCGTTAGTATTAGTGACACTGACGACGCTTGATGGAAAATCTACTTGGTTTTGATTTTTCGTCAAGCACACGTACACGAATCTGACATCAAGCTGATTGATTGTGTATTATGCCCTTAAGACACTTTTGTTGAAAATTAGGTCGATAATAGTAGGCAACACTTTACAGACTACTTTCGACCTAAAATTACACACGCATTATTTTTGAACAAAATGTTTTTACTAAAAAAGCGATTGGCTGCGTGCAGGTTTGAACCGCGACCTCCTGACTGATAGTCTGACGCATCTACCATTCAGCCATAGCCGTATTATACTTTATGTTGAATTTTTTCCACTTGGACTAAATGTTTAATTTGAAGTTTTTTTTTTAATAAAATAACTACAAAATCGATGTAATTTTAGACAAGAAAAAATTTTCAACACAAATTTAGACAATATATGATCCTAAATTTGAAATAATGTTTTAGAGTGTAACAGGCAAATCACTCAAATCACTTGATGTTTTTTAAGCATCTTGCTTTGAACTGTGTAATAATATGATTACATACACTTAATATGATTTCTTCTTTATTTGTTTTTGTAATAAAATTAATTATTTTACACAGACGAACCTTAAAATTTACTAATTTGGGATGACACTGTATATTTTGTGGCAACTTCATTTAGTTTTGTTTACATTTTTCGTGATTCGCTTTTCCTTTTTAGTAGTCAAACAAAGCAAATCAGCTGTTATCTCGTGATTTATAACAATGAAAATCACGACTAAAAATTAAAATTCTCGTGATTTTCAGAGCACCAAAAAATCACTCGGGTGATTTCAAAATCGTTCGTGGTTTGAAATCACCGTTATTTCAGAACATGCCTGATAAACACACTTTAAATGTTTTATTTATTTTTTTACTTTATAAAACGTAATCTACGGACAATGCTAAGAAATTTTCGCCCAGAAACGATGTGTCGAAAATTAATTCCTAGCTAGCGCAAATCGACATGAAATTTTTATATGAGTTGGAACTTACGTTTTTTACCCCCGACCAAAAAAGAGGGTAGTTACAAGTTTATAGTGTGTGTCTGTACAAGTCATTGTACAGCCCAAACGGCTGGACCGATTTTGATTTAGTTTTTTCTGTTGGAAAGGTGACTTGATCGAGTGTTTTTAGCTACGTTTGAAGAAAATCGATCCAGCTGGAAGATATCACATCTTTTCTAGATGTATCCTCTTGAGTCTGTGTGTCTTTGACACCGTAGCTCCCAAACGGTTAGATCGATTCTAATTTAGTAAATTTTGTTTCAAATGTGACATGATCCAAAATCTTCTAACCTATGTTTGAAGAAAATTGGTCCAGCCGTTTTATAGTTATCATCTATTTTCTTTTGGGGTTTTTAAATTTTTAATTTAATGTTATTATAAAATTTGGTAAGAATGACGCCCATATCACAATTAGTATTAATGCAAAATCTTAAGACGCTCCTTTTTCTGATTCGCCAAATATAGCGACTTTAAAATGGGAAAATTCAACAAAAATGTACTAAACCGATTTTACAAAATTATGTACTCGTACATATAGTCATTCGAATCCGGTTAAGCGAAAATGGAAAATTACAGGAACTTTGGAGCGCTTATGCGAGATTTTCAATAAAACGAAGTTCGGGCAAGTGAAAACCGTTTCATTACTTCAGCATTTTTAAAATGCCTCTATAAAACGAAGATATGGATGATAATACAAATAAAACAGTAGAGAGTTGATTTTCATATCAAATTGATTTTACAAACTGAAATACGTGATACGATTAGACTGAGATATTTCGTCGCCGTTAAATTAATATTTTTTCTTTTATGCGGTGTTTGTTTCATATAAACTTGCATTTTCAAGCATATGTTTCAATTAAAATTTCGGTTAAGCGGATTTTCTTTTAAGCGAACAACAGTGCATTGAAATTGGCCCAAACTAATAAATAAAAATATTTAATTTCAATTAACCGATTTTTTTAAATTAAACAGCGTGCGCTTATCCGAATTCGGCAATAAAGCGCATAATAATACGATTTAAAATAAGAGCTTATTGCAGAACAGTAAACGTATATGAAAGAAACTATACTATATAATGCAGGTTTTTAAGCGAGAAAGTTCCATATACTTACAGTTTTAGTGCTGAAAATGGTGATGATTTTCAGCGCTTCAAAAAACGCTTTTTGTATAAAAAATGTAGTATTCCAAACCGGGAACTCGCCATACAAAAATCAGCAGCGATATCGGCAGGTTTGTAAGGACTACTTTTATTCTCTCATAGTAAAAACCTGCATTTTTTAAGCTTGTTTTTACTGGATATATACTACTAATAATTACCTACTTACTCGAGATGTTCCATTGATGTATCATATTAAAGGGTACAAAGTGGACTTTACTATGACACATCTTATGATTTTATTTTGCAATATTCAGAGGTCAAATTATAGAGACATATGTAAAATCATTAAAATTTTAACTCAAAAGATTTAAAAATAAAATTATTAGATATGTAATTTTAAAGTCCACTTTGCGCCCGTTAATATAACATTACAGTAGAACATATAGGGAAAAAGGTAGGTTGAAATATATACATAATTTTATAGTCTGTTTAATAAATTTTTGTTGAATTTTTCCATTTTCAAGTCGGAATATTTCGCGAACCAGATGGTATATGAGCCAAGATTTTGCAACAGTACTACTTTCGCCAAAGGCATCATTCGTACCAAATTTTACAAAAATCGGAAAGGCAAATAAACTGGTTTATTGGTTTTGTTTTAACCTACATATCGCGACCTCATTGTTGGTTTAACCCATATGCCAAAAAAGTCGGAATGGAGAAAAACAACAAAGAAGATTTACATAAAGTTTTCTCAAAATATACCCGATAGAATTTTTTTTTTGTATTCTCAGCACTGCTTCCGGCATATATTTGGAAGAAATATGTAAATTTTTGTGAACTTTCATCAATCCGATTGCCACTTTTTTTATTTTATTTGTAAAAAGTAGCTTTTTGTGCTCCATGTGTATACACTAACGCTGTGTATTGAGTAACTTGTTACTGAGATGAAATTTTCTACTTTTTATTGAAAATAAACGTACAAATGTTATTAGAAAAGATATTTACATGGAATAAAAAGTTAATATTGATGAAACTTGGTATTTTACTTGATTTCTGATTTTTATTTAAAAAAAATTTTACAAAAAATTTATCAAAATTGATGATATCGAGCACAATGAATACTTGATATCTCAGAAACCAGGAATAATTTCGGGAAACAGTTTATGGATTCTGAAAGAAGGTATTCAAGGTATACCCCATACTTAACTCATTTTTATTTAAATGGTCGGTGGGCCAAAACCGGACTGAGGTCGCGATATGTATATATAAAGCTTCATGTCGATTTACGCGTGTGATGGTTTGTTTCTAGGTGAAAATTTCTTAGACGATACGATTTTTTACTTTTTTCCCTTATACAAATATCGACCCGATCTAATGTGCATATCGTCATATGAATTGATAAAAGGCCTAAGCTACATTGAAATAATTTTAGAGGAGAAGCAAAAAAAAATCTTTAATATGAAAAATTAACCCATGAATACTTATAATAAATTTACATGGAGTAAAGCTTAGGAAGAGAGTCGTAATAACATTTATTTTGATACGTTGCATCATAATTGATTAAAAATTCGGTTTTGAATTTTGTACTTTTTGGAAGTCATATGACGATATAACTTACATATATTAAATGCTAAAATTTTAAATATCTATTTTCAGATTCTATTGTTCATTTATCAATTTGTCTTGTAATCGAAAAAGGACTAGCTATGGTAAGTATAAAATGAAAATTATACAAAAATGTTAAATAAGCCAAATCACTGAAAATTGACACGTTCCTTTCATAAAAAAGTTAATCCCCCTTATTCCGTAACTATTTGTCGAAGTCACGTCAAGACAATACCAAAAAATTGGCACTTGTCTACTCACTGTCGACAAAAATTTACTACTATTAACAGCCTCTTCCCATTTTCTATGCCTTACATAGTGTCCACACTTGATGAATTTTCATCATAAAGCTAGGATCCCACTAGCGTCGCAATGCACCGATTTTCGTCGGCTCACTGCAATGAAGCCATAGGTAATAAAGCAAAATGGCCTTATTTCTCAATTAATTGCGAAATAAGGCCGTATTGCTTTATTACCACTGCAGTGTAGTGCAATTACGTTTTGGTTTCTCAATTAGTTAAGAAATAAAGCTATTTGGCTTTAATATCTATGGCTATATTGCAGTGAGCCCTCGAAAATTGCTCTGATAGTTGATAAATTTATATCATGACGTTGATAAATTTATACCATGGTGAATCATATTTTCTTCTTCGTCGTACATCTAAGATCGAACATTTAGACCTTTATATGGACAACAATAACCACAAAAAAATTAAATGCATATTTTTATTATAAGGGTTTACTTTCGTTAAAAATATTTATTTCTTATAATTTTCACTAATTCTAGTCAAAAAAATAAACGACAAAGTAAAAACAGGAAATGAAATGACGTTTTATACCATAATATATTCATCTGAGCTTGAGCTCTGATGATTATATCATAACGCTGATATAACATTACAAAATTGAGTCTATACGTGATGAATTTTCATCATGATATCAATTTGACATTCATCACGATATAAACTCATCAGGTGTGTTAGAGAATAGTAACTGGCTGTCAGTAATAGTAAATTGTTGTCACTGGCGAGTATAAATGTGCCAAATTTTTGGTATTGTTTTGACGTGACGTCGACAAATAGTTACGGAATAAGGGGTAATATTTTGCTTAATAAAGGACAACATGCCGCGGAAAGTGCAAAGTAGAGTTGTGTCGTTACGGAACGAACTAGTTCCATGGAACGATTCCCCAAATGGAACGGTACGGACCAATCCAAACGTTCCTTTTTATTGTTCCTCGTACCGCAATTGCAAACCGTCTTGAGGAGTAATTAATTTGCTTTGACAAACGTTCTAGACAACACATTTGTTTCGTTCACATATTTGTGTACACTTTTTTGTATAGAGAATGATTTATTTATTTATGTTTATGATAGATTTTATTATTTTCAAACATTTATTGCTTGTTGTGGGCTATTGTTTTTTACAAATATTTTACGAAAATAAAGAATTTTATCGTTGTCAGAAAATGAAAATAAACAATGGAAAATGTTTGTTTACGTTTTGAAGAGCGACAGAGACATTCCTCTCGTTCCTCGTTCATTCACTGTTCAAACAAAAAAACCGGAACGATGAACGAAAAGAGCGACATAGTTCCTTTAGTATTTCGGATCGGTGGAATGATTCCACAGAAGGAAAGATTTTGCCCAACTCTAGAGCAAACCGCCCTATCTAGCATTTTGAAAACCAAAAGACTTGTTTAAACCTTTCGGTATTTTTGATGTCCTATAGCATCGTGGGTTTTTCTAGGATTTTCAATTGGAGTCGATAAATTTTTTATGCAATATTGCACTTTGAAGTTTTGAAACAATAGTGTATTCAGTGTTTGGTGCAAACGATCTTGCGAAAGTGAAAATGTAAAATATTGTAGCTTTTTGATAAAATCCAACAACAAAACACACATACATAGTTTCCGTTAGATTTCATAAAAAAAGCTATAATATTTTGCATTTAAACGTTCACAGCCAACTTAGCCCTTTTCGGGCTAGATTTAGCCCGTTTTTAGTTACTGAAAACGCGAAAAAAAATGTGTAGCCCCAAACAAAATAACGCGCAAATTTAACACTTTTTACAATTATCGTTTAGCCCTTTTAGCCCCTTTTTACTTTTACGTCAACATGAGTACATTTTTCGTTTTTGCGAACTATTTCTTCCTTTATTCTAGCAATATCGACTTTTACTCATTTTCTTTTGTTAGTTTGCTGTACCAGTAATAAAAAGAAGAAGAGAATAGAATAATCTTCTATTTCTTTAAAAATTGGTTGTGATTTTATGTTGGTCCCAAAATTTAAACGTGTTTTATAAGTTGGCCCATTTTTGCGCTTTTTCGAAAAATTTTAGCCCCTTTTTCAAACGTTTTGTGTTCCAAAAGTTGGCATCACTGTTCACAAGATGATTTGCACCAAACACTGAATTCCGCTAATGTTTAAAATATATATGTATATGTGTATTAAGGTAGATTGTTTCTCAAAAAAATTGGTCGTATCAGACAAAAATTTTATGGCCCCCCGAAAATAAACTTTAGCATTTTCCTAAGAGTATTCCGTATTGTGTGATAGTTTGTGTTTTGCGATAACCGTTAGTGAGCTGCATCATTTTTAAAAAAGTTCTGCTTTTTGGTTTTTTCAAGATACATACATATTTTCTTTTTTTCGTTCCAAGAAACTGTATACGAAATGGGTATCAAATGAAACATCTTTTTAAGATGCATCTAAAAATATATGAATCATGAATAAAAAAGATTAAAGGATATATATACTTTTTGCGAAATGGCCCATGCATTAGCAACGACAAAAAGCTCTAAAACAAACTTTTCTCGTTGCTAATGTATGGAATTTCGTTTTTGTTGACGATTACGCTGTATGCCGAAACGAGCCTTTGTTTATTGCACAATTAATGAATTTACGAATGTAGCCATAATCTCCTAGCATGAGCACCAATCAGACAGTGACTCGTTATGTCCGCCAAAAGTATGCGTAGCTCTCTTGGCGGCGAGTCCCCAGTATGGTTGCATATCTTACGAAGTCATACTGAGGCCCACTCATACTGACTTAGGGTACACCCTTTGGCTAGTTCGTTCGCAATTATGTTAAAGCTTGCGATCCGATTAATTACAAAACGATGTATGTACAGATGATAGAGCAAGGCCTAAGCTTTAAAAATGTTGAAATTTGTGCCAGCCTGTGGACTCACACGCTGTTAAGCTACAGGGTGCCAACGTTTACTATCTCGGGCATGATAAACTTTGTTGACCTTATATCTTTTACAAATATTATCCGATTTTAATAAATTTAAACTTGTTGTAAAGCTTTTAAGAAACAAAGAAAGTACACTTTGTTTTATTAAGATATCCTTAATATTTTCAGAGATATTTAGCGTGGAATTTTAAAATTTTGTTTTTTGGCCGCGAATTTGTTCCCAATTTCGTAAATATCACCGGTACCAGAATAGCCAAAATTTAAAAAAAAATATTTTATAATTTTTAACGAAATCCTTGATAATATACAGAAGAAATTTTTTTTTAGTTATCAAGACTTTGAAATGATGGTGAAAATGGCTAAGTTTTGACAAAAATAGAGGTTAGTGTTGGACGTTTTCTTACAAATTTTTCAAAACTAAAATTTTTTCTTTTCAATATTTCAAAAGAACCGATTGATTAAAGCATGTACGCTACATCCACCATTAGACGAATATAGTGAATTTTTCTACGAAATTCTATATTAATCGGTTAAGAAAAAAAAGGCCATCGAGTTTTTTAAATTTTCTTTACGCTGTCGAAGAATACTCCTACGATTTTGGGGCTATGGACCATAGGTATATGTCCGCCATCAACTGAGATTGCGTCCTTATTTATTTGGTCTAGGTAAGGAAAAAGAGGAACTGCACGTTGGCACAATTTTAAAAAATCTTGTGACAGACAGACTGACGGACAGCGTAGCAAACACAATAGGATTTATTTTCACCTTTGGTGTACGGAACCCTAAAAATAAGCGGACGAAATTAATAACGTCGTTGTTTTTTACTTTAGACGAGCAAAAATCAATACCCTGTGGTTTTTTATTCCATTGTTATGAATTAAGTAATTCACTTAAAAAGAAAATAAATTAAAGACACAAGTCCAAACAATTAAATATTAAATATAAAGTTTTCGTCGTAGGTTTCATCATATTTACGATTATCCTGTGCAATATAATACTTGCGATTTAGATGTAACATATTGAGATCAAAAATTAATTAATGTTTTTCAAGCTTAAACATTTATAAATAATAAAAAGAAATATTCTCATAAGACTTACCCTTTTTGTACACGCGCATATTCTCTTTAAATTATTGAATCTTGAATTTTGATTTTAGCAAATCTGAAATGTTTTAATATATAAAATTTTATTTTCCTCCGTTCTTTTACAAAATTTGCAGTAATAATATAAAAGAATTTATGCCAAAAGTGAATAAACGGTTGAGTATAAAGTTAACAAAATTTTGAAAAAATAATATGTATAAAAAAACAGTAGAAAATGATAAGGAGAAACTTACACAAAAACAACTTAAGGAATACGTACGCCATATTGAGCGCAATATTTTTGCAATGCCTGTTTATGGTTATCACCAATAGCAGAAAGCATTTTGGGTACTTCACCAGGAAGTGTTTGAGCCAATTTAGCTAGAGAATCTGCTAAAAACTTACGACCATCCGACACTTCAGCCAAAAAGTCTTGCGGTTTAGGTTGAGCAAAACTTAGCTGAGAAAATGCAGCCTGGTAACCAGCAGTATCATCAGGTTCAAATTTATCGCCTTCTAAAGCTGTATTATCTGGTGGCAATTCAAAAAGCTCTACTAAGGCCTGCAATAATCTGGACCAATTTTGATTATAAGGTGGAGACAACATAGCAGGGCATTCACACAGTATTTTTGATATTCCCACGGCAACAATTTTACGCTCTAGTTCATTGGAAACTTTAGCCATGTCTGGAATGAATACACGATCGACCACCATGCCAAACATATTGGCTTGTATTTGATCAATAAGTTCCACCAAAGCAGGTGCACCCAATTTCGCAGTGTAATAGCAGAAGAAAACGATAATACCCTTAAGGTATTTCGTAGTCTTGGACAATGACAATCGCTGAAACAACAAGGCGAATATTTGACGCATGCTAGCCTGTAAATCGTTTGGAGGATAATAGGCCAAAAGATTTTGTAAAAGATAAAAACCTTCATGATCATTGGCTTTAGAAGCGATCATTTTTTGAAATATGCCCAAAATGGCATTCTAAAAACAATAAATAGTATTCAGTAAAATATAATTTATAAAAATATGAGTATAAAAAACATACCAATTTCTCCATGGCTGCGATTTGTGCCGAACCCTGTTTAGTAAATGCACAAATTAAACGTATTAATGGTGTTACATTTCCCGATCTATCCCATAATGGTGGGGCTAATAGACAGGGAAATAAGGCCCAATAGGGTTCTGGTATAGCGCCAGAACCTTCACGCATTTCCAATAACAAGGACAACATTTGGAAAACATATGGCATGAATTCCAAAATATCTTGCTGTAAAATTCCTTGAAAAACTGGAAACAAAACTTCTTCAAAAGAACTAACAGCTGAAGCTTCAGTTTTGCACACAATTCTAGAAAGATTGAAAAGGAAATAAATTTTAATTCTGTTAAGCTTTTAACAATTAAAAATAAATTACTTAATGGCCAACGATATAGCTTCGAACAAATAATGATTGAAATGTGGACGAGAAGGATTTTTAGCCACCATTGTTAAAATTTCAGTTAAACGTGGCAAAGCCACGCCCATGAATGGCAAAGAATGCTCTTGTAATGACGAAAAACTTCTCATTATGGCTTTCATAACATACTCATTTTCATTTGAGCCGGGTAAAGCCAAGGTTGCAAATAAACCACTTAAGAGATTATTAGCCAAAGGTGCCAAATGTTGAGGTCCAATACTAGAAATTTATATGAATTAAAAAATATATGTTACAGTTAACGAATTTTACTTACATTAACGCGTTAGACGGATCCCTCATCGTGAAAATTCTTTCTAAAGCGCAGGCAGCATAACTATGGACTACGACACTTTCAGCTGGTAAATGGCGTATCAAAAGAGGCATTGCTGCCAACAAAGTTTCTTGGCCCAATAAACTACGGAATACCATTATAAATTTAAGAGCAGCCGATTTTAAAACGGGAAGTTCATTAACTAAAATAAATAATTTTTAAAATAAGAACTATGAAAATATTAATAAACATCACATACTGTTTGGCCTTTCCAACTCGGGCACAATCTGTTGGGCACAAAATTCTGGCAAAGGAACTAATTCCGATGCTTGAGTTATACCATGCTTCTGAGTACCACCTCTTGAGGCAAATGATGTCACCAAATAAATGGCAGTATCTTTCGCACGCCAATTAATAGCAGGATTTTCTTTATATTTAGCCAACAAAATTTGTAAATATTGACCAAAAATGCCGAAAATCTTTGCTTCAAAGTTTTGCGACAATGTTTTCACCAAATCACAAGCAGCACGACGTCTTGTGTCGATATCGGATCCCTCAATGTCACGACGTATGTACTCTTCTGGGCTATCTTCAAATAGTTCTTCATCCGATTGGCGAAAGTCTAAATTGGGTATTACTACCTTTTCACATATATTGGCCAAAATTTCTGGGTTTTCAAAAATCTTGCGATAGTGTGAACGTTCTGCTACCACAGACAGGAATTGCAACGCATTCGACACTAACTACAAATATATTTTGTTTTAATCTTGAAACCTGAAAAGCAAAAACTAAGCCTTACCGCATCATATTTCGTTTGCATTCCAGTTTTAACTAATAATTCCCACACTGCTGTTACAAATGTTTCCATATATGGCGCAAACTCTTCATCATACTTTTGAGCATACATGCCAATATTTTCACATACTTGTGAACGCAAATATTCCAATACACCAGCATCTTCATCATCACCCGTATGCAAGCACGGTACATCTACAGTTAAAAGCTCATGAAAAGCCTTCATCCAAGTTGACATATTATCTTCAAAAAATTCAGGCAAATCTTGCGAATTTAATGAAAAAAATACTTTGCATACTAACACTAATGAGCCGTAAATAACTTTTAATGCCTCCGTATTATTCTCATGTACTTTAGTCAGCTGCATTGTGGCTAAGAGTAAATCAGTCAATGGTTTTGCCATACGATCCAGAACTAATTTAATTTCTTCCCATAGATGTTGTGACTTGAATTCATAACGATAACGTTTGAAAAGGGAATGAGCGGTTTGCAAAACTCCATTTATAACATTAAAGTCGCCGGTGGCAAATTTATTAACCATTTCATCGATAAGCTGAGGCCACTTTTTGGGAAAATCATATTTTCCAATAATACTAACAGCATCACTGAGCTGTTTTTGCAGAGATGGTGGAGAACGTAACATAAGTGTAACAATCAGCGTTTTGATAGTGTTACGATCATCGATGTGGATTTTATCGGGAATTTCCGAGTCCTATCAAAAAGAAAACGAATTTATTCTAAATATATTTCTACTTCTCATGTTTTCTTATACACGGTCGTCCAGCTGACGAACGGTCATTGCCACACCCCTAAAATTTTCCCAAAAACATGGGAATATTACAAAATTTAAAAGTGCCAGCAGACAAGATATCAAGAAATAAATATGATTCCCTTATACAAATCATCATTTTTCCTTGATTAAATATGTCTCACATTGCTTGTTTCCATACTAACCTCATTTATTGCCCAATTACGTTTAATATAGTTTTTAAAAGCAATGGAACCAGCTACTCGTATTGTCATGTCTACATCAGCCTTATCTATTAAATTTAATAACAAAACAGCATAATTGCGTTGAGTTTCTGTAGATTCTAGCAATTTCTCAGCTGAAATGCGGAAAAAGTAAAAAATTTTATGTTTCATACATTCAGCACATTAGATACAGAAAACTTACCCGGTCTTCTTATGTTAGGATCGGGACTCAGAGTTTGTTGTAAATAACCGGCTAACAATTGCAAATTTTCATTATTTACCTCCATTATAAAATTATTGGCTACTAATTGCAGATTTTCGATACCTTTTAGAACATACAAAATTTATATTTTCTATCGTGTTTTTAGTTAACAATTTGTTTTTCTATGTGTATTTGAGTATTTTTATTAATTATTCTTTTTTATATATTAATTCCTCTTAATAGATTTTTATTTTAGTATTTTTATTAATTGTTCTTTTTTAATAGATTTTTAGTTGCGAAAAACTGGCAAAATTTCTTCTTTTCAGTATTTTTCTTGGCAGCGTATCTTCACACAATGCCACCAGAGGGCGAAGTCGAGTTAAAATGTCCGGCGGCGGCGGTTTCATAAGAAAATATCGGCGGCGGCTTGAAGCCGGCCTACATGCGACTGCCTCCAAGATAAAAATAAATGAATTAAACGGTTATTCGAGAATAACAACAATGTTGCAGATATAAACAGACTTCCTGCCTGTTCAAAAATTTCGAAGGAAAACGAGTTTTAACGTAAATGATTCTCCCTTATCGTGGTTAGCGATCTTGTGCCGAAAATCAGGCGTTTTGACAAATTTTAAGTTGAAAACACCAGCCACGATAAGGCGCATTATTAAAATGAATAATTGAAAACTAAAAATTTAAGCCGACATAAATCGGATGCTTCGGCGGCGGCTCAATCAAATATAATAGATTCGGCGGCGGCTGTGAGCCAGCTCGAAGCCGATCGACTTCGCCCTCTGAATAGAACACACATGCGAGCGGGAGAGTAGAAAGAAGTAGCAAATGATAATTAAAAAATCCGTTTTCATACACTGAAAAGCAACTCTGGTTAAAGTTTTTACACACAAAGTCTTTGAAATTTGGCAGCACTTAATAGTTGTTATGTTCCCATACTGTACAACATCAAGTGGTAATCTTGTATATAAAATTTGAAACTGTTATCGATATTGTTTCAAAATTGAAAATTTAAAAGCACCTATACTTACTTCTTCGTTAACTATTTTTAAAGCTATACTCACAATGTGATTGTTTTGTTAAAAATGCACTGTATGTGATATATATATATATATATATATATATATATATATATATATATATATATATATATATATATATATATATATATATATATATATATATATATATATATATATATATATATATATATATATATATATATATATATATATATATATATATATATATATATATATATATATATATATATATATATATATATATATATATATATATATATATATATATATATATATATATATATATATATATATATATATATATATATATATATATATATATATATATATATATATATATATATATATATATATCGTGTTGTTATTACTGTAATACAACTTTGTTATTGACCAATTGGCTATATGTATTATAAATGAATTAAATTATATTTTAGGAAATAATTTCAGACGGACTGGGTATGTTTATACAAGTGACTAATATTATTGTTGTAGTGGTCTTACCAGTTGTTATAATGCATTTAAAAGGACATCTTTTCAGTTTAAGTAAGTAAATAGTAAAATTTTTTTATTTGCATATGACTTTATCAAGCTGATTTTAAAAATTTACAGTGGGTGCCTCAACAGTGTGCTTCTTTTATTCCATATTATTTCTTAAGCTGTGGAGTTATGTTCAAGTTAATATGTGGTGTCGACAAACATATCATACTAAAAAGTATAACCCACGAAAAAGGCGTCCTAGTATCACATTGGCTCAGCTAAGTAGGTTTCTTTTTAACGAATAAAAAATACATGTATACATATACTCAATTTATCTGACTTCAACTAGAGTAAAAAGCTTCTTTAATCAATTAAAAATTATTTGCTAATAATCTTGCATATCTTTCCTTAGAGAACGGTCAATTAGATGAAGTTGATGAGAAAGATGATGATGTTCCAGTATTGGTAAAATATCCCGATAATTTATGCTACAATGACTTATTTTATTTTCTATGCGCTCCCACTTTGTGCTATGAATTAAATTTCCCTCGTACTACGCGTATACGTAAACGTTTCCTATTAAAACGAGTTTTGGAAGTAGTTTTTGGAGTTAATGTTGTTATGGCGCTATTCCAACAATGGATTATACCATCTGTACGAAATTCCTTAATACCGTTTTCAAATATGGACGTGTTTTTGGCCACAGAACGTTTGTTGAAACTAGCGGTATGTTTAAAAATAGGAATATTGGTATTTTAAAGAAATATTGTATTGGTTTTCTTTTATTTATATTTTAGTTACCAAATCATTTAGTTTGGCTGTGCTTTTTCTATTTAACATTTCATTCATTTTTGAATTCCATAGGCGAAATATTACATTTTGCTGATCGTAATTATTACAATGATTGGTGGAATTCTAATAACATTGATACATTCTGGAGAACTTGGAATATGCCGGTCCACAGGTTAAAATAATTTTAAGGAATATTGTTTGAATATGCACAAGTTTGCAAATAAGTATGTGTATTAAATATAGTTTTCGACTATTTTTTTGTTACAGATGGTGTGTGAGACACTTGTATATTCCTGTTGTTCAAATGGGATACTCCTCAAGGCAAGCTTCCACTATCGTTTTCTTGATAAGCGCATTTTTTCATGAGTATTTGGTAAGTTCTATTGTCATTAATAGTTAAACCTTTATTTTTATGTTTTATTTTAAGGTTTCTGTTCCATTAAAAACATACAAAATTTGGGCTTTTCTTGGCATGATGGGCCAAATTCCTTTATCGGCTATTTCAAAATCTATAGAACGTTCATTGGGTCCACGTATGGGTAACATTATAGTATGGGCTTCAATAATACTTGGGCAGCCGTTGTGCATTATGATGTATTACCATGATTATGTTATAACTCATTTCACAGATGCTTTAAATAGTACCATTTACAAAGAAGTATAGAAACAGCTTTTATTTTTGATTTTGGTACTTACCGCAGGAATTAATTATATATGTATGTAAAATAATGTTTTTAGCCTACTTAGAATGTCAACTAATTGCATTTAATTTTGAAATTATTTTACCATTTTAAAATTGTTACATATTGGAAATGAAGTTAAATAATATAAAATGTCAATATAAATGAAAACGATAATTGTAAAATTTACTTTGTATGCAAATAAATTTTTCAAGTGTAACAATTTTTTAATTTAAAATAAACTGTAAATATATAAAACAAAAAATTTAAATAAAATGCATGCTTAAAAAATTATTTCAATGGATTTTCTTTTACTGATAGTTTTGACTGATAGTTTTGACTGACATCATTGATAGTTTTGACTGACATCATTTTCACTTATTTTTCACTGGCCCACTGTATACCAAAGCGAATTAATACCAAGTGGGCTTAACATTAAAACAGCACACAACAAAGTTGTTGTAGGACTATTTTTATTTGTACGATGACAGTTTGGGTCAAAGTTTTTCTCTTTTTTATATGGAGTTTAGCTGATGGGGTGCAATCAGCTGTGCTGATAAGGCTACCTGATACTGAATGCTCGTCCACATCTATAAGCTCAAATTTGTGCCGCAAGTATGTCTCGGTTCGCACTATGAAATTTTCTTTCATGAAATTTCTGAAATTCTCTTTTAAAATTTCACTCGTGTCTGCACACTGAAAGTTAATTTCATGAAACTTAATATTTCTGTTTGTTTACTTTCACATTATTTTTCTTCTTTGTGACTTATTTTGCACTCTAAAACAAATTTTTGTTGTTACTACCATTAAAAGAATATAAAAATAAGGTAAAATCAAAAATAATGGTACAGCCAACTTCATGTTGACAATTAAGAATTACAATACAAAACAGAATTTCAGTGAACATGAAAGTGTGTACCCGACACCATTCTTCTCTCCCCTCTCACCAACAAACTGCCACTTTCATGAAATAAAATTTCATAGTGCGAACCGAGACTATTTTCGGCGAACACGTTCGGCGCAAATATTTTTAGTTGTGGACCCATGGTAGAATAATATACAAGGAAGCCGCATAACTAAACAAATGTACATTTGAGGTCCGAAATGTCAAACATTAATAAAGAGTGTATGTGTGTGTTTGTATAACAGAAGCACCAAACATACGTATTGTATTGTGTGTGCAACGTAGTTATTTCACATATACACAACATTTAATAGTTCGTACCACGAAAACAAATAATCAGCTGGCGTTCCAAGGCTACCTTGTATATTATTCTACCATGTGTGGACCCATCTTTATTGTCCGCTGTCGCACACGTAATGTATGTTTCCACCGGCATGATTCATAGTACGTTTCACTATGAGCAAATTACGTAGATTTGGGAAATTACTTCGAAGTGTTTCCACTAAGCTTGTGAGTGATTTGGTGCTCGAATATATTTATTAATTTATAAACAGAGAACAAAAAATGTCTAAATTTTCTTCTAAAACTGCACGAAAAGTTAAGCCAAAGCTATAAAAATATCGAATTTCACATTGTCGATATTTTTTTTAAATATGTATTCAAATTGCAGGTAAAAACATCGACGATATATATTGATATATTTTAGAGAAAATATCGATATATTTTTTCCAGTAAATATCGGTATTCTTTTGCCATTCCTAATATGTACCCAGTTTCGGGACTAAATTGTCCCTGGTTTAATTTTGGGCCAATATCGCTAAACTACTAATACTTAAAAAATCGCCGCTGCCGCGTTTTTAATCCGCCGTCAGTGTGTGCAAAAATATTTGTTCCCGAAAAAAACAATTGTTTTTAACAAATAACTTAGAAAGTGTTTTAATAATATTGTTTTTATTTATTTTGGTGGTGTGCAAAATTTTATAGAAGAACATAATGTATAAATAGTGAAAACAGCTTGCAAATATAGTGCTAAAAAACTTCAATATAAGGTGAGGTTAGAGTTTTTTCCTCTATTTAGTATTTTTTCGATATTTAGAAATGAATTACCCACATTTGTACGCGCAAATAGATACATCAAACATATGTACACTCATGGTGAAATAAGTATATAGGTGACCGCATAAGCGAAACAAATACAACAAAAAATAGATGATGCTTGTCAAAAATATATACGTGCTGGACGTGGATTATGCACAAAACTAACAGAGCAAAAAATAATCAGCTGACGTTATGCTGCCACCTGTATCCTTATTTCACCATGTGTACACTGTTTATATTATGTGCGGTAATCAAAAAATGAGTAACTGTTGTGTGAATAAATGTATCTTAAAGTAGATGTATATCCCGTGGTACATAGAATGAAGTGCATGTGCTTATCAGCCCTTCAAAAACCGGCAAAAAAAATATAACTTAAAATACATACATAATAAGAAATATGTTGCTAATTTCCAGAAAAGTTATTCCACAAACTAAGCAGCCAATTAAACTAAAAAGTATTTTAACGACACCACTAAAAACACATCAGATTTTGGTTGCAAATAGTTATCAAATATTACGCCAAAAACAGGACAATTACTTAAACAAAACCACAATTTCATCTGCTATAGGAAAAACTGCTGATAGTCACGTAAGTTAATTAGAAAAGTAATTTCTGTAAATTTAAATACAATTTTCATGAAATATTTTAGATCATGAGAAGTCAACGTAGTGGCAATAGTGGCCGTTTTGGTAATAGCAATGGTGGTGGAGGTTATGGAGGCGGTGGTCGTGGTGATTATAATAACTATGGTAGTGGTGGTTACAATAGTGGCGGTTATAATGGCAGTAATGGATTGAATCCTTATGGCAATAGTAAGTAATTAAAGAAAATATATTTGCAATTAGTTGAAATGTGAACAACTTGATTTGACTACACGCTGTAACAGTGAAAATACTCGTGAAAAACGACTTAGTGATGCTTGTAGCTGTAGTTGAGATCATTTTGCCATTTTAAAAAATTGCAATACACCTCAAATCGAAAGTTATCGATAAAAACGATTTTTCTGAAATTCACGGACAAAAAAAAATTCACATCCTTGCACGGCGTGAAAAAACCGTAAACGTGTCTGATTGGAGATGAACCAAAAGTTATTTGTATTACTTTTCTTCCTGATTTTTGTAATCTACATAATATGTTATATGTATATTATATTGAATATATGAGAAACATATTTTTGAAATAATTCACCCCTCCGTTTGATCTACAGCCTTACAAACAATTTTTTTTATTTTTATAAACTATTTTTTATTGCTGTATTGAAATTAAGTATTTATCTGCCGAATGAAATGAGTTTTTGCAATCACAGTGATCATAACTATACCATTATGCAGCAGTTCAAATTTTGTTTCTTCTGTTTAAGCGGCCCATTCATTATTCAATATTATTGCGTATGTTATTGTATTTATTATTGTCGTTTTGACCTATACTATGCAATAAATGGCACAATACTTTCAAACAATATATTGCTCAATTTTCCTGACAGTGAAAAAGTAAACATAATATTGAAAAATGTTGCAAACACATTAAAAAATTTTCTTTATTGTACAATAAAAATCAAGTCTTGTTTTTTGTCAATATATTGTACACATACACATTGGCGATATTATTGTACAATTCCACAATTATATTGCTAGTGGGGGCCGCTTTATATATCCATAGATATTAACATGCGCGTTGTCAACTTTTAATAACCAAAACGCGCTAAATCGCAGTGTTGACAAATATTTATAACAAATATTTATAATTCCCAAAGGCCCTAATTTAAATTTGGATAAAAGCCGATGCATAAAATCCAATATTCTTGAAACAAAATAAATATCTATCCAGCAAACGCGAAATTCAATGAAAAATTAAAAGCATTCACAAAATCAAAGAGTGAAAACATTAGTTTTGTCATATAAAACGTTATGGATTTAGAGAAAACAAAGAATTGATCCGATAAATTGGAAATGCTTTTTAATTCATTCTTAATAATGGGAGAAAAAAATATCTATGAAATCAATAAAAAGCATTATTTTTTCTAGGAATAATGTGTTGTTTCTAGAACCCAAGCAATCGACTAGAGTAGAAAATTTGTATGGAAACCACTCTAAAAACTGAGTGCTTTTCATACAAATTGTTCACTCAATTCGATTGTTTGGGTTCTATAAACAGCAGATTAATATATTGATTTTGTTCGATTATTTAATGAATTATCCTGTTGTGTTCTGTTCTCCATGCGAAATGAAAATATTCGGAATTATAAAAGAAATACTATGCAAATTGCGATTATTTTTATTGCACATTCAGTACAGAATAGGTATGAGTATTATTAAATATTTCGTGACGCAAAATTTTTTCAAAGCGAAACATAGAATAGTGAATAAAAATTTTAAATTATCAGTTTATGATCTAAGTTTATGTAGAAATATTGTTTTTTCTTTCGTTTTTATTATTCAAATTATATAAAAACGAGAAAAACTTGATTTGTTTTAGTTTTGTCCACAAAAATTTACAAAAAACCGAGTATATTCAAACATTTTCCGATTAACTCGAATAATTTTTAGCAGTAAAGCTTACTCGAATAACTTGAACGAAATAAAACTTTTGTTTGCTTGTTCGAGTAATTTAAAAACCTCAATTTCGATTAATTAATTAATCGAACAATTGAAAAGTCGATTAAAACGAATACCCTAGTATTTATCAAAATAACTAAAAAAGAAAAATGGCATTAAAAATCATTGTTAAGGGCCCTGGAGACTATCAAAATAAGGCATCAAACATTGCATATGTGTGGGTGTCGTGTGATTGTAGCATTTGAAAGAGACGTACAAATAAAAGCTTCAAACACAATTTGTATTTTGCCGTTGTAGTGAACATATTGAAAAAATGTCGGACGATGAATTATTATTTACCTTTGTGAAAATACCAAAGCAGAATTGAAAATTTTTTATATTCAAAGTTTTTGCGGTAAAAGCACAACACAATTGAAAAATATTTGCTTTACTTGCAATATTATATTTTTTATTTTATTTATCTTTTTATTTTTTAATGAAAAAAGAACACAACACAGGTGAAAAACACAAAACAAATTATTTTTCTTTTACTGTTTACCCGCGATGTTGTTGCGACGAAAAACACAGAAAAAAAAAATTTTTTTGTCAAACACAAATGGAGACGTACAAAAAATCAGCCGTCAAAATAAAAATCAAAACTTTTTGATTTTCTTCAAACAGAGCCGACAACAAATACGTGTACCCGAAAAACAACGACCGCACGCACACAACCTTGTGTTTGATGACTTTTTTTGATAGTCTCCAGGCCGCTTTAATTTTTATTTTTATGTTTATTTGCACAACACTTTCATCTAGTTTTTCGGGGTAAGAATTTCGTTTTTTGCGTTCCCGTACTTTTGTACATTTTTGCCTCAATGAAAAAATATTTGTTTACTCTCATTTTACCGAACTTCACCCAAAAAGTAAAGAAGCACAATTTATATCTATAGTAGTGTTTATGAATACAATTTTATATTCAGCAGTTTTTAGCCTGAAACTTTGCAATAACAATTGTGAATCTTAAACCTAAAATAAGAATTTTTTATGAATATGGTTTATAAAGAACGAAAATGGCATATGAGCGTTTTTTGTTCTTTACAACAACAAATAAATAAATTGTTTACCTCAAGGTAGATCAATAAGGTATAGTCATCGGCGAATTGATACAACAAAGTAACTTTTTTCTTCAAGCAATTGTCAAAACAAATTAACAAATTTACATAAAAATTTTTTTCAATTTATTTAAATAAAAAAATTTATAAGGAAAGTTTGGCAGTTCCTTGAACAATCAGAATCAATTGAAAAAATTTGCATACGGTTGAAACCATGTCAAGTTGACAAAGAAAAAATGCCATTCTCGGAAACATCAACTCCGATTCCGATGATATTCGCCACAAATGTTAAATGTGCAGACCTTTGGACCCCTCCCGTTTCTCAAATATACCATAATGAAAATTGGAAAATTTTTTAAAATTTGAGTAAATTGGCCATAAAAAACCCATCTATAACTTCTAAACTGAAAAAGTTGTATTTGCTATTATTTTGCAGGCTTAAATAATGCTTTTGAAATGATGTACATCTCGATTTTTTCCGCGAGTAATTCAAAGGTCATTTGTGGAGGTCTTGAGGTCAAAGGGCTATGTCTCAAAAAAGTTTTTTTTTAAATCTTAAAAAAATATATGTCAGTTATCATGGTAGTGCCGCTTCTAGTTTCGGAGTTATAGAGGAAAAGATGGCCCAAAGTTGGATTTAAGTTTTATAAATACAATTTGCGTTCCAATTTTTTATTTTTGAAATGTTTAAATTTTTAATATATTTTTTTTAAAGCAATTAGGATGTGCTGAACACGGGAAAATATTTTCTTCTTCAGTTCGGCCATTGTCCAGATAACGAACGGCCCATTCATGCTTTTCAATCTGCACTTGTTTTTAAAGCGGCATCTAGAGTAAAAGGCTGACTCAATTATTATAATTTCCGTTTTGCTCAAAAGGCTGCTAAATTACGCTTCGAATAATGGATCATTTGCTTTGATCGGATAAAAAATGACTAGGTTATATATAGTTGATCATATTTAAACTTTTATGAACTTTTTAATGATTTTCTCCAGGGGCCGAATCGTTGATTTCGATATCGAGCTGATTCGATCGGGTTTTCTGCGATTGAGATTATGGCATTCGCTAGCGAACAATATAAACACATTGTTCGATATCGAATGTCATAATGTTATCATTTCGGAAGATGCTTTGTGCCACAAATAATAATAAAATCCATAGTTTTATAATTTTATTGCATGGCCAATTCGATCTAAAAAAATTAAGTCACAATGGATTGCAATCGAAAAAAAGTAAAAATGCTATAATGAAAAAATGGAAACAAGCATTTAAATTTATTAGAAAATTATTTATTTATTTTTTAATTTATTTTTATTTTGTTTTTATAAGGGATTTAGACGCTGAGTTTTCAGACAAGACTTTTTCTAAATTTCCTTTTAAAGTTGCTAATGAAAATCATAAACATTTATACGATGATTTTTTATACGAAATTTCAGTTTTTATCAATTTCACTCAGTAAATGTTGAATAAAATCAAAATTTGTCTACTAATTTCAATAAAAAAAAGGCTCATTTCTTTTGGAATATATTTACCTACATGCTACTGGTTAAAAAACTGGCTCGCGATGGTTGTATTTTTATTTTTCATGAACAAAAATGTTATCAAACTTTTACCATATCTCTGAAACTACTATGAAGATTTAGCAACTACATATGTTTGCACGTCTTAAATATAATTTTGTTGTAAAATTTTGTTTTTTTTTTTATTTTACTTAATAGGGCAAGTTATGCTAATATACATACACATGTATGTTGTGCAAGTGCTTTATTTTTGACATAACGCTATATCGCACAAATTAGAGCTGGTGCAGATTACCGTTCAGCGTCCCAAATAACTAAAGAAACAACTTTCAGTTTTAGGGGCCAAAAAAGTTTATTGAAATTTGTAAACATGTGATACGAGTATCAACTTCCAATTTAAACAGAATATTTGACTTTTTTATTTTTGCAGTGCCTAATAACATGTCTAGTAATGATCTTATGCAAATTATGAATGCTATGGCCAGTGGATTTAATATGAATCCACCTCCACCACCTCCTGTACGAATAGGATGTGGCGATTTGAGGGCTCATCATGCAGGTGTGTTTGTAGAGCTGACAGGACGTTTAATTAAAAAACGTGTAACACGTTTTATGGAATTAAGAGATCGTGGTAATAGTGCATGCCAACTAGTAATTTTAGAAGATCGCGTAAGTAACTTAAACATGAATTAAAATTCACACAGATCATTTTTTTCCGTTAATGGCAGTATCCCCGAGTTGCTCGTCGATTAATAAATATGCCAGAGAATACTGTGCTTTCAATTGTTGGTTTAGTAACAAGACGTCCTAGAAATTCTTGCAATCAAACAATGCCTACTGGAGAAATTGAGGTGGAAGTACAAGATATACTAACCATCGATTTTAGTTCAAGTTCAAAGAGAGCTGGCGATAAACGTTCATATAGTACAATGGCGCAACAAAATAGTACTGCTATAACCAGTACAGAATATAAAATTGCAAGTAAGTTCTGTATACATATGTCGGGTATGTATTCCTAAAATAATTTGATTTTTTTTATTGAAGAATCTGAAAACTTATTAAAATACTTTGAAAATCGTGATTTTACCTGTAATGATCTACGACGTCGTGATATTGGAAAAGATATCACATTAGTAGGCTGGGTTCCTGGTAGTAAAAATAATAAATTTATGCAATTGAAGGACGGATATGGTCAAACACAAATAATAATTGAGGATCAATCTGTAAGTTCGTATTTAACTTTAGTAGTGCTACTGAATTCTTTATAGACTCTTTAAAGATGCAAGATACTGTAACTAGTGCACCTGAGGGTACGGTAATTCTAATTTCTGGCAAAGTTTTAGGCAGACCAAGGCAAAATATAAATATGGTAAGTATGTATGTATATAAAAATACGTAAGTATTTATATACATTTTCTAATTGAGAGCTTTTTAAATGTAAAAAAGCTTTCCTACTAAAAAAAGGAAGAGATTATCATCAGGTCATTTATTAAAACAAAAATGTTTCATTATTCATTTATTTATTAGAAATACGACACGGGGGAAGTTGAAATTATGGTTAATAATGTTAAAGTTCTTAATTCTGAAGATCCCTATGATGGTCCGATCAAAGCTAAAGACAATGTGAAGAAACTCTCCATCAATGATATTGATGAAAGTGTTGAAGGTGAGAGCAGAAATGGTGAAGCCATGGATGATGATGGTAACATAAAATCTAGTGGTTCTGGAAATGCTGTTAAAGTTGCAGACCTAAATAAATTTGCCAATCGTACTCATACGTGTGGCGAGTTAACAAGTGATAATATTGGTGAAAAAGTAATCATATGTGGTTGGGTGGAATTCCAACGTATGGGTAAATTTGTCGTACTACGTGATGGTTATGGTCAAACTCAAGTTCTAATAGTTGACAAAACGGCTGGACTAGAAGATAAAGAAGAAGGCATTACTCTTGAATCTATTGTAAAAGTAGAGGGCACTGTTATTCCCAGGCCGGCTGCAACAATTAACCCTAAAATGAAAACTGGGCATATTGAAGTTGAAGCTGAAAGTATTGAAATACTAAATCCAGCTAAAAAGAATTTACCCTTTGAAGTGCGTAAATTTAATAGAGCTAATGAGCGTTTACGTTTGACACATCGTTATATTGACTTAAGGTGCACTTTTTTAGAATTTAAATGTGTTTAAGTTTAAAATATGTTTCCTTACAGATTTTCCGACATGCAGCATAATCTACGTTTACGTTCCCAAATAATTATGCGCATGCGAGAATATCTTATAAACTATTTGGGCTTTGTAGAAGTTGAAACACCAACCTTATTTCGAAGAACTCCGGGTGGTGCTCAAGAATTTGTTGTACCTACACGTAAGCCAGGTCATTTCTATTCTCTTGTTCAAAGTCCGCAACAATTCAAACAAATGCTAATGGCTGGCGCTATAGACCGTTATTTCCAAGTTGCCCGCTGTTATAGAGATGAGGCTACTCGTCCCGATCGTCAGCCAGAATTTACACAACTTGATATAGAACTGTCATTTACAAACCGTGATGATGTAATGCAATTGATTGAGGAAACTATACGTTATTCATGGCCGAAAGAACTCACAAAATATCAAACACCTTTCAAACGCATAACCTATAATGAAGCAATGGAAACATTTGGCACCGATAAGCCAGATACCCGTTTTGGTCTTGAAGTATGTATTTCGCAAAATTTTATATATGTATAGCATACATTGTATACATATCGTTAGCTTAAATGAAAAACGATGTAACCGAAAAAAAATTAAAAATGGAAAAGTTCGGAATTGTCATAGCATTGTTGTTTTAAATGCTCACCCTTATCGTGATTTTCGACTTCGACATTTTTGTAATTTTTCAGGCCGAACCCGAACTTCGGTAGAGTTTTTAGGACCGAACCCGAACTTACTTACATATTTGTTTAATAAATGAGTAATTTCATTTAGCTGGGTGTGGCCATTTTACGCAATTTTTTTTCTTATAAATCAAGAATATAAAATTTGTTACTTAAAAAGGCTGCAACTGCGGCTGAATAACGGGTAGACAATAAAATAACACGATTTATGTTCAGAATGGTCTTCAGAAAGCTGCGACGGGTGTGACCTTAAAAATGTTGCTTTTAAAGAAATGACTTTCAGTATAAATTCTATAAAATGTTTACTATAAAGTACACAATAATTTTCGCGTAGCTAATTGATAAGTGTTTTTGAGAGTATTAAGTATTTACTCTGTGACAAAAAAATCATTTTTCTTAAAAAAAATATTTTTAAATAACGATGGGTGTGACCGACAGGTGTGACCTTGTACGAAAATTTTAGAAATTCGAAGAAATAATTTTTTTTATGAATTTCATTAATATAAATAATGTAAAAACATAAGAAAATAATAAGACATTAAATTACTTGCTATCCATGCTATTACATACAGCAGAATACTATAGCCTATTATTTTTAAATTCAATAAAAAGCAGAAAAAGTATAGAAGCAAATCTGAAAAAAATATTAAACATATAAAGAGGGAGAGCAGTGTTTTTAGTATTAAAATATTAAAAGTGGTTCAAATTGATAAATATTGTATTTTTTATTTGTCTATAATTGTCATTATCTTATTGACATCAATTGAGTGATTTTTATTAAAAATAAGAAAAATAAATACACACAACATCAATAAGAAAAATATTTTTTCTTCCGTAGGGCAGTCCCACGTGGAATTGCTCAAATACAAAATGAGCAAATTTATTGTACGTTTTTTGATATTCTACAGGACGACATTTTTTGTGTATCTTTGATATGTATATAAAAAAATTATACAAAGTTCTCTTACCGAACATCTACCAAACCAGCACCGAACCCGAACATTCGGTCGGACACCACTAATTTGTAATAACAATCCTTTGATAATTCCGAACATTTTCTTTCCGCTTGAAATACCGTACAGGCCTGCTAATTACACTGATCTGCAGAAAAAAATCGCTTTTGAGTAAAAATATGTGGAACATACAAAGTTTAATGCGCTAAACTCAAATCCGTTTGAATTTTTTCTATTATGTACGGATTTTTTTAATGGGCATTACTAATATTTCCTTTAGGTATATCCGTATATTTCACCAAGAACGGCTTGCTCGATTGGAATAAATAAATCACCAAAAGATGCGGAATAAAATTCCCTTAAAGTCATCCATACATAACGTTGTTTATATTTCTAACTCTTGAGTTATTCAGAAATAAGCAGCGAAAATTTACTTTCTTCATGCAAAATTGAACTTTTTTGTTTTCAAAAACTCGTAAAAAGATTAAGAGAGTAAAAACTTTACATTTTTATCATTTATTAGAAAGATATGTATATTAGAAATTGAATAAGCCATACATTTTTTAAATCGATGGACAAATGTCGACTTTACTAAAAATTAAGTGAGAGAAATTATGGGTCGATTATGAATGGCAACCGAACTTCAGTTGCGTTGCCAGCCGTCAACTGGAAAAAAAAATTAATTGAAAAAAATAGCGATATTCATACAACACATTTACACACACAATTTTTCTGTTATATGGAAATTGTAATTTTTTATTCCAAATATACCCAGCTTTCTGATAAATGATAAAAATGTAAAATGTTTAATCTCTTAATTTTTTATGCATTTTTGAAAACGAAAAATATTTTAATTTTGCATGAAAAAATTTTTCGCCGCTAATTTCTAAATCACCCTTATCGGGAAGAGGCGAAAATTTTTTTCATGTGAAATATTTCTCTGAACTAAAAATAGTGAAAAACAAGGAACACTAACTAACACAACTACAACACAAAATTGGCCATCACAATTTTAGGGAAAGGGAACACATTTCACGTGAAATTTTACTTCCGATAAGGGTTACATATTCACCCTCCGAAACAGTTGAAAATATAAAAAGTTATATATATATACATATATAGATGACTTGAAGGTAATTTTATTTCTCATCTTTTGATATATTTATTTGAATCGAACAAGCGTAACCGCCCTATTTCAGTTGCCATATTAGCCACGCCAGAAAACGCTCTAGAATTTAGAGCATTCAACTTTGCATATTCCACATTTTTTTTATTTAAAGGCTCCAAAAAATTTTTGTTTTGCAGAGTAGTGTTATTATTATTATTATATTACATATTGTTATTATATTTTTGCAGTTAACGAATGTTACCGAAGTTATTGAAAAGAATGAAACGTTTGTTGAAAAATTCACAAATTTAAGTGCTTATGCTTTGATAGTACGAGGTCATGCAAGTTTCTGGAATGGTGCTGCCCGTAAACGTTATGATGCACTATCCAAAGAATTTTCAGGCACTTTATTCGTGCGAAAGTTTTTGGTATGTTAAACAATTTAGCGTTTTCATGTTATATGTGAGTATTGTTACAACGTTTGTTTTTTTTCATTTTTTTTTATAGCAACATACAGATGTAATGGATCGTTTAAGTAATTTATTAACTGGGGACATTGCGTCGGAGTTAATTTCTAAATATGAAATAGAAGAAAATGTCTTGTTGTTTTTAGGCATTGGTGAAAAAGTTGAAACGGTAAGTTTGACGGTATTATTATTGCTATTTATTACACATTATTTTCAAATTCAATCGAACTGAGCAAGACTATAAAATCAGAAAATTTTTCGGTTATATAATTTATTAACTGCCTGGCGCACGATGCCGCCAAGTCGAGCTCGTTCTTATATTTATATTGAGAACAATAATAAAAAAATTAAATTTGTTTTTGTTTTCAATATAAATATGAGAACGAAGTCGACTTGTCGACATCGTGAGCCAGGCAGTAAAGCTTCAGGTTAAAAATAATTTCCATATTATAAAACTTGCATAAGCCACGTTGAAAAATTATCGAGTATAACTTTAAATTTTATAACCTTTGTAAGTGTATACAAAGCAGACCTACATAATATGTACTTGATCAACAAGAGAGTATTAACTCAAAATGTTTAAATTTTCACTTTTTGCAACGTATTCCAATTACTCTTTGATATCGAAAACCACATTTGAGACCATTTTCGTGATAGTGTAGTGACTACCTTTATATCATCAACAAAAATGTATTATTTTGAGTTAATACAATATTTGAAATGGATGTGCATCATATATTTTCATACAAAAATTTATTATTTTGATTTAAGGCTTTATTCAAGTTAAAAATAATCAAATTGTATAAAACGTTTTATTTAAATTTGGTTGTATTTTGAGTTGATACTGTTTTGTTGATAAAATTTGTTTTACTTTATGATTTTAATTCAAAATATGACTCTTTTTATGATAAAATTGTAAATTTTTTTTTTTTGAGTTGTGACCCTTTTCATAAAATAATTCAATCCTTCTTTAATTATAACCATTTTCATGCAACAATTGGAACATTTTTAAAGAAAAACAATGTAAACATATTTTCAAATGGAATTTGCTTACTATGATGTATTCGGATTTTGAAATTCTCTTAAAATGTAACCACAAATTCTTTTAAAATGTAACATCTACTGAAAAATTAAAAATTTTGAGTAATACCCTCTTGTTGATCATGTGCGATATGTATATCGAAAGGGAATAAGAGGCGAACATTTTGTTCACGTGAAATATTTCCCATGAACAAACAGTGGTGAACAAAATGGACAAAATAGTACAGTAACACAACAACAACACAAAATTGGCGATCACAATTTTAGGGAAAGGGAACACATTTCACGTGAACTTTTATTCCCGATAGGGGTGAATGACAACGGCTCGGATTTTATGCAACTAAAAATTCATATTATTTAAAACATATTATTTTAAACGAAAATCAGTAAATTTTTTAAAGAAAAAGTAACTCGCTTACAACAGGTTGTTTACTGACAAATACTTTTTGTTTAATTTAAAAAGTGAATCTCTGTTAAGATGCAGGAAACTACCGAAGCGAAATAGTATTGGAGCTAGTCACGCAAAATATTTTAGACTTTTTGTAATAAGAATAGGAGGGTATGGCCCCTACTCATGCAATGCATTGTGCCGGAACTAGGAAAATTGGTTATGTTAAGGAGGATAGGGGAAGCAGTGTTTATGTACATTTGATTTGAATTTTCCAACATTGAAAGTGGCAGACATTTGCTAACAGTTCATTCTGCATACGAACTGTTCGGCTAAATAACGAACGTATGATGATGATGAACGTATTGTTCGCAAAAAATCGTGATTATATGTATCATTAATGTTTTACCTCATCGCCCCAACCTTTGACAAGCTTGGCCTATTACTGAATGAATATGAATAGCAGATGCTGATATCATCTGCAAAGGAGTAAATAGGATTAGAAGTTTGACAGAAGAGGTCAATAAGAAAAATAAGAAATATTGTAGAAAAAAGTGCATATGGGTATATCCACAGGAAAGTCCACTTTCTGTCACGTTCGGCCCCAAGCACTTATGTAGATTTTTCAAAGCAACGTACGTTTTTTTTACTTCTTCATATATTTGTGTAGGCCGTTAGTAAAAGTTTAGGAAAAATTTAACCACATGGTTCTGAAAAACAACCGTACTTTCTTGGTGTCGAACGTGACAGAAAGTGGACTTTCTGTGGAAATGCCCATATACGTATTTCGGAAATTAGCATAAACGAACACTGGGACAAGAGGTTTCTATATATTAAGATTTAAACTCAGCATAAGAAAAGTTATATTATTATTTTGGAGTTGCGAGGCTTTTAATTTAGGGCCTTATTTTGTAAAACGCAACGCCAAGCGTTGATAAATTTTGTATGGAAAAAATGTAATTTGCAAAAACAAAACACACAAAAATTAGTTAACGCTTAGCGTTGCGTTTTACAAACAAAGGCCCTTAATGTATGATTTTAAGCAAAAAAACGTGTTAACGGATTAAAGCCCTTATGACACTACATTTTTTCTTCATTTTCCAAATTTTGGAGAACAGTGCAAATAGAATATAATAGGTAATTTTACCAGGTGCAGAGTTCAGCTATATTAAGATAAATACGAAATTGTCAAAGCTTTTACTAATGTTATCGATAAAAAATGGGGGCCTGTCAAAAAAATTTAAAAATGTTCAACTTAAAATTTACATTTCAAGCTTGAAACATTAAAGTGCTGCCAAGTTAGCGGTTTATTCACGAATTCAGCGACTTAGCGCCTCTTTTTTTCAAATTTTTTTCTTTTGTCGTTTTATTATAAATAAAAAGTAGGCAGCACTTAAAGAAGCCATTACGTTTTGTTTACATTTTCTTGAGTTATGAATTTTTAGTCGAACTGTATGGTTTTTATCCAAAGTTATTAAATTAGTTTGGCTTAAGTTCATTTTAAATTCTAAAGCATGTAAATATTGAACATTCAAAGAAAAATTTTGGCTGTACGGAAGATTGAACTGACAGTGGCAACAACACTGTAGCGAAAATCATACTAATATTAGTAAGCTCAACTATTTTAAGCTTTTTCCATTTCGGTCTTTCTTTCTTTCTTTCTATCATTTGCTATTTCTTTCTTTCAATCCTATAGCAAAACAATGCAAGGAAAATGTAGTGTCATAAGGGCTTAAGGACCATTATTTTTTTATTTTAAAAGCATTTTAAACAAACAGAAACCGTGAATCGATTTGCTTGTCTGCGGAAAACATTCAGGGTCTATAGCGGCAACGGAACCCACGACATTTGGACTGACATCGCTACCACTCAGCCACAGGAGCATCATGTCAGTGCTCACGCGTATTGGCTTATCACCACTTGTCAGTTGATTCTGTTGAATGTGGTTTCTGAATTAAACGTTACGAACCTTAGCCTAATAATCAATTTGGATTCACAAGCAAATACGCTCGAAATAATCATATTAATAAACAATTAGCTACTGGCTTGAGCTTTTCACATGTTTACATGTTCCTATATGTATAAAATCAAACCAAAAAAGTTTGTCTTAAGTAGAACAAAAAATCAGAAAAATGGTAATGAAGAAAATTAAACCAATGGCAACACTGGGAAAGTGGAGTTTAATATCAATTTGATAGTGATTTAATTCTCGTATTCAGTTTTCAGGAAAAAATTGTATATATAAGAATTTAAATCACATTCAACAGAGCCAAAATACACGTGAGCACTGACGATGAAAGTGTAGCGGCTTTCGACAGTGGCGCTACTCTGTTCTGCTGTGTACGTTGAAAAATTAAGTTGATGTTAATTTTTCCCTTAATCCTTGGAATACTAATCATGCCCAACTCTTTCTAATTTAAACGTTACGAACCTTAGCCTAATAATTAGAGTCCGACCGAAACCAGTTTTTTTAGGCCGAACCCGAACCGAACCTAATATTCGGCAAAAAGGCCGAATATTCGGCCGAATCCGGAACTTGTCGAAACTTTTTTTAGCATTAACTGATATTGATATTTTAAAAACTTAACAGAACTGAAAAGTCATTTATTTTATTAATGGCCCTTTTCACAAATGTGATTAAAAGTTAACGTGGTCTTTAACGGCGAATTCGGCATACAAAACTCTCCGTTAAAGTATACGTTAACTTTTAACTGTACACAGTGTCAGTGCAAAATTGCAGAAGTAACTTCGATTGCGAAAAATCGATTTATTATAACATAAAATATATTTTCGACTCGAATCGAAATCGGTTTGCCATTCCCTAGTTTATGCTATTTATTGTGGCAACAAACAGTTGAATACTTTATGTTATTATGTATATCTTTTGGTTGCGCTTTATAAAACCAAGTAAAATGTTCATTCAATTTGAAAAGATATGGGAGGGGAAAAAACAGATTCATGGCGGTGACATATTTTAAATTTGGAAAATACTATTTCGATAACTTCCTTATTTAAGAGAATAAAAAGTTTCGGTTTCGGTATTCGGTCAAAAAGTTGACCTAAACCGAATATCAGCCGAAACTACAATTATGGACGAATCCGAAACCGAATATTCGGTCGGACTCTACTAATAATCAATTTGGATTCACAAGCAAATACGTTCGAAATAATCATATTCGCCCTTATCGTGTTTGGCGATATTCGATATCGACATTTTTCTAATCGATTAATGAAGTTGTAATAGTGAAAAGCTTTTTATGTCCAATAAAATCCTACCTTTAACTAACGCCGATTTGTAATAATGGTCCTAAGGTGAAGAAACGATGAAAATTAAAGTTTTAACCTGGTGGTCGAAATTCGACCACTTGATCCGTGACCGGGTTTGTTTGTAACCGGGTTTTTAAATAAAGATATATTGTGCATATCTGGAGAAAAATACCTTTTAAACCATATCAATATTGGTGGATAATAAGACATTTAAAAGTCTACGACAAAATATTGTGTGGACTATTTATATATAAGAGAACTGCTGAAAAAAGTACAAATTTTTACCCTCTTACAACTTAAGAAGTACCCTATACTTTAATCTGTCCGTATATCCATTAAGCGGTTTTCGCGTGATAGTGGAACAAACATCGAAACATACAAACTTTCTCATTTATAATATTAGTAGGATTAAAAAAGTTTTTATTAAAAATAAAAAAAAAAATCTTTGTTTTTTCTTTACATAAAGCAAAAACTGATGGGCAAAATCCGTGTAGATTATCAAAACTTTTTAATAGAAAATGGCAAAACACGTAAAAATTACGATAATAAATTTGTGTGGGTTATTGATTTTCCAATGTTTGAAGAAAATCCTGAAACTGGTAATTTAGAAAGTGTACATCATCCGTTTACGGCACCCCACCCGGAGGATATGGAGGCTTTTATAAATTCCACATCTGAAGATCTAGTAAAAGTACGCTCTCAAGCATATGATTTGGTTCTGAATGGCCAAGAAGTTGGAGGTGGATCCATACGTATACACGATCGTGATATGCAACATTTTGTTTTGGAACAAATTTTAAAAATACCACATGATCATTTGGCACATCTACTGAGCGCCTTAGAGTCGGGATGTCCACCGCATGGTGGTATTGCTCTCGGCCTGGATCGTTTAATTTCAATAATTTGTAAAGCAGTATCGATACGAGATGTAATAGCATTCCCCAAATCTCTCAATGGCCGTGATCCGTTGTCTAATGCGCCTGTGCCCATTTCGGAAGAGGAAAAAGCTCTCTATCATTTGTCGATTATTGAAAGTAATAATGGGGACGAAGAAGCTCATGGACAAGATACTGACCCTGATGCTGAACGCCCACCGCCATCACCCTCTGCTATCGATGAAGATCAGCCAACCGCGATCGATGATGAAATGGTTGTGGATGAACCAGTCAGAGTCGAGGTAAACACTGTTGAAAAGAGTGCGCAAAAAGAACAAGCACCTAAACCGAAACGTGCTGTTAAGAAGAAGCTGTAAACGTACCTTGTTTACAATAACACAAACATTTCCTGTAATTAATCACATTTTAAGAAATATCATTTATTATTCTCCTGTTTTATTAAGAATTCTACAATACATTTAAAAAAAATCAGATGCATGTGTGAAATTTTTCATATACACTACACATACATACATACATACCTTGAAGTATCTATGCATGTATGACTTTTTTATAAATAATTTTATTTATTATGTATGATTTTTTTATAAATTAATTATTTTTTAATTAATTTAATTAAAAATTTTTTGATTTGATTTTTTTTATTTGTTGTTTTATAATAAATTATCTTTAAAGTATATATGTATGCATAATGCTACATATGTATGTTAACGTTGTGTTTATTGAAAATACATTGAAAATTAATTATAAAATATGTATAAATATACGTTTTATTTCAAAGTAAAAGTTTTGTTGATTGGTTTCCTAATTGTGTGATTTTTAATTGAAGTTATTTTAACTGCTGTTTTTGTAAATAAAATAAAAATTTTCGTTAGGGACTTTGAATTGAAACCAAAATTAAATTTGAGTTATTTTTTATTCTTGTTTCAATATAAATTCCCTAAAGGGCCCAATAAACTCACACACATGAATGATATACTTGAAAACTGACAAACATTGGTTTTTGTCAGTTTTTCTCCTCACACTGTTCATGGAAACTGACAAACATTTATTTAAATTTTTTTCAAAAGAAAACTGAAAAATTTTTCCAATTTTCAATCATATTTAAACTAGATAAAATTGCTACAAAACCAATTGTGATTTCAAATTTGAATTGAAAAATATAAATAATTTTAAAAAATATGTCTGTCGCTGCATATGAAAAAATCTAAATTTTTTACGTTTTCCTTTGATATTTACATTCAAGTTTGTCACTCTTCCCCTTACACCATATGAAATGTGTGAGCAAAGAAGAAATTATTAAAACTTTTTAATATTCGTCCAACATGTATGTCATACTAAAAATTTAACCATACACAGTCAGGGAATCTGTCCAACATGGCATGTATGTCATACAAATATATGTGAGCATAGGGTACCCTTAACGAAAATGTTTATTATATTATACTTAAAAAAACAAACAGTAAATCAGGCTTGAATTCGAGAATATACAAATTTGAATAATTTTCTTTTCAAATCGAAATACATAATCTCACTGGTTATTACATTGCGAATCAAAAACATTTTCTTTCAATTGGAATTACACAGTAAAGCCCAGAGGTTACTCTGTATTGCCATGTGAAAGGAAAACTGTTCGCATTTGAATGTTATTTACATTGCAATGCGAAAGCATTTCTTTCAATTCTAATTACACAGTAAAGCCTGGTACTCTGTTGAACATTTCACGCGAAATTCTGTCAAAATTCATATAAAAAAATTTGCATGAATTGTTCATACAAAAACGTTGCAGTTTTAGTACTCTGAAAGCATGATAGAATACAAGATTGCGGCATCCCGCGTATAAAATTTAAATTTTCAGCGCATGTATCACCAATAACGTTACTCAAATGTGTTCCATTAGTTAACAATTTTCAGCTTTGATTTTAATTGCAGGGCTGCCACAAAATCGCATACATTGTTTTGCATAAAATTATACTGGCTTAGGGACACATTGACTTAGAAACCTCTTGAAATGCTCCAACTACGTCATCTAACGGGAAATCATGCGCATGTCGCAATCTTGTATTCTGCCATTCTTGGTACTCTGGTCATCTTGAGAAAAGCATGAAATGAGCCCATGAAAATATGCTACAATTTCTTACAATTGTAAAAACCCTACGTGTTTGTTGTATACTCCATGATAAACAAATGTCACTCATATTCGCCTATGTTCTGGGGGGTTACTCTGTAATTCGAAGCGAAAGAAATGCTGTCGCATTGCAATGTTAATAACATACAAATGCGAACAGTTTTCCTTTCGCATCGCATTACAGAGTAACCCCCCTGGCTTCCGAATACTTTTCGAAAATATTCTTGTGAATTCGGATGCTGAAACGCATAATACACCAGTTTAAGTTTAAGAAAAATAAAAAAATAATAGCATATGTTCTAGCATCTAAATTTACAAGAAAAAAAATTTAAAATGAACGATTTAAAATATCTTTGATATTCTCGTTTTTACTTTTGAGCAAACAAACTCGTTTTTTTCACTTAAAAACAGTCTTGTGAAAGTAAAACGAAACGAGAAAAAAATTGAAATCGTCCGTTTTAACATTAGTTCTCGTGAATTCGGCTGCTAGATCACATGCTATTAATGTTTGTTTTCTTAATTTCAACTTGAACAGGTGTAGCATGTGTTTTAGCATCCCAATCAAAAACTAATGTTGCCCAAACTTTTATGATTCAGAAAAATTACTTAGCGGAATTCTGGATTTTGAACTTTGATGAAAAAAATTACAATAAATAATTGTTGGCGAATTTGTTCTACTTTTGGGGATTTTATTTTATATAAAAACAAAAGACGAGTGGTGTCTTGGGGACGCCTGGGGTCTAATCACGGCATTCGATATCGAGTACACTATCGTATCGAATAATATTTCGATGCGTGTCGAGTAAGCAAATCACCGCATACGATATGAATCGAATCGTAATTTTCTTGCAAATTGTAATAGATTTACGAGCATATGTTTTCCAAATGTAAACAAATGAAAAGAAACAATCAACTTTAACAAAAATTGTTTGCGAAAAAATAGATTTTAATTAAAATTAAAGTGTTTTAAAACTGGGGCCGAATTACCGCATACGTGATCGAGCAAAATTGTTCGAAATTTTTCTTTTTGGGATTACAGCATGCGATAATCGAGTACCTGTTGCTTAAATTCCAGTCGTTAGCACTAGAGCTATCGAAAACAATATTTTCTTTTATTATCTTTGTTTTGCAAAAAAGCATGGAACATTACCAATTAACCTTATTACAGTCGTCAAATCGACTAGCTTAAAGAAACACAACATTTTTCTTTAATGTATTACAAATACTTATCCGATTCAATACCTAGTTGGGGCCGAATTACCGCATAAGTGATCGCGTAAGCTTTCGTATCGAATAAAATTTCGTCACGTATCGAAAGCTAAAGTATTGAAATTTTTAAAAAGCGTGCCAGATCAGAAACAATGAAAAGAAGCAAATACTTTCGTCTCTTAAGTACAAACGAATCAAAATAAAGAAATTTATAAACTGTAATAATAGGGCGTGTCGATTTAAAAAAATTTTTTTTTTCAAAAATGAGTAGTTTTGGTTAGATATTCACAATTATATTTGCAAAAACTGGCAATTATATTGGTTTACTTAGTAAATAGCTACTTCAAAGTCGAGAAATGTTTATGTATGGGAGCCCCTTAAGGAATGGAGATGGGTAATAGGTATGTTTAGAAAGTGTTCAAACTAGAAAACTAACAGGGTTCGGCTATACATTTGACCCGTCTAGGGGCCTCCTAGGAGCTTCAGGGACCAAATTAACAATTTCGTTAAACCACCATATATTATCAGGTCTGTCAGAGAACTTGTACGGAAGTGAAAATATTCACATTTTCAAATTCGTAACGTTTTGGTTTTGCTTCTTCAGCTTTCACATTTTTTCATAACAAAGTTCAAACACAAAAAAGTTACATACCTTAAGACGCCACTATGAACATACAAAACTTACGGAGCTAATATTAATTTGTTTCTGCCAAAAGTAGGCAAAACGATTTTTTTAATGCTGCTTTTGTTTGTATATTTTCAAAATATTGGGTCTGATTGTGTAAGGCGTTGGCGTAAACGCCCAAGTCGCTTTTTAACGCGTTTGACTACAAACCCTGAGGTCTTGAGTTCGAGACTAGTTTCAGGCAAGCCAACAACATCATGCATTTTTCTCATGTGCATTTGTGTGTTATTGTGTTGGTTGTTGTTGGACTGTTAAAGTGACCACTTTGGCAGTACCGGCGGCGAGTAATACTAACATATCCTAATGCACTTCACAGCACCCTCCTTCGTCGGTTTTGTAGCAAAACCGTCGGCGAAGTAAAAGAACTAATAAAATGGCTACACAGCTTAAACAACTCGATGTCTCTACTTGACACCAGAGTGGCTTGCAACACTGCTCTACATAAAAAAACGCACAATAGCAGGGTTGTAAATGAATTAAGCTTTCTATCTCTCTACCACTTCACCACTTGTTCTCTCTACACTATCCCTTTCCCAAAGAAGGTAACACATTAATTAATTGGTAGGCATTAATTGCCTGATTGTGTTACTTCTCTTTAAAAAAAAAAAAAAGATTAAAGATCACGGGTTGTGTGTTGCTTTAATCTATTACAAAAAAACGACATAGATGTTTACGCCAGCTTCTTACACAATCAGACCTATTATTTCCACTTTTTAACCGACTTAGTCACGGTTCACACTATGAAAGTTTTCTTTCAGAAAGTCTGAGTATTTGGGTGAGAGAAGATTGGGAAGGGGTACACGCTTTCATGTTCTTTGAAATTCCCTTTTGTTTTGTAATTCGTAATGGCTAACCTTATGTTGGCTGCAGCCTAATTTTACATTTTCTTTTAAATTTCATTGAAAAAATTTCAATGTGTAGACATGAATGAAAGTTTAAAAGAGAATTAAAGAAAATTTCTGAAAGAAAACTTTCATAGTCTAAACCGAGACTTAAAAAAAGGAAAAAGGTTATCAATTCGTCATGTATTGTTTTATGTATGTTCCCTCAAAACTCCGCCATTTATGAACCGATTTCTTTTCTCTATTCAAAAGGATGTACTTCAAGATGGGCCCGTTTAAAAATGAACCTTCTGTTTAAATAGTACATCAGGATCAAAAAAGTGGGCTGTGCCACGCCCATGCAAAGTAAATATTATTTTTCAACCACTTCTACTAAATCGTTTTAACTACTTCTACTTCTCCGACTCTTATGAGTTCGCACAAACAATTAGCTCTCATAAAAGTATATGCTAAAATATGGGGGCGGTGCCACCCTTATATTGTAGTCGGTTTTTTATTTTTTTGCAAGAATTATTTATTAGTAGAATTGAACAAAAAATTTCGTACCAGTTTCTGTGACACACTTGTATAATATACATGTGTGTCACCACTATATTATAGTGGTTTAATGAAATTGTTAAATTTGGCCCCTGAAGCTCCTGGGAGGACCCTAGACGAGTCAAATGTGTAGCCGACCCCCTTAAGTTTTTTTGTTTGAGCACTTTTTCTAAACATACCTATCGCCCACCTCCATTCCTTAAAGCTGTTTTTAGACTATTATACAAGCTGTTCGACTTCTGCACAAAATGCTACCCTGATATGATGTGTTGTTATTGCTTTTTTAAAACTTTCCATAAACTCATTAGATCAGGGTTGCATTTTCTACAGAAGTGGAACTGCTTGTGAGATAGTGTAAAACAGCTATAAAGGTTATCCCACACATAAGCATTTCTCGACTTTGAAGTAGCTATTTACCAAGCAAACTAATGTAATTGCCAGGTTTTGTAAATATAATTATGAATATCTCTAGAAAAGATCTGACAACTCTGAATAGAGTAGTACAGCATGACTTATTTAGACCCTGTCCAGACTATGGAACTTTTGTTGCAGCAACTCTTGTTTTGTGTGAGAGTGATGAAATAGAAATATATACATTTTTTATTCCTCTCTCGCTTATTCGCACTAGAAAATAAAAAGTTGCAAGCAATCTGGAGGGGACTTTATATTTTATATTCGCTGATGTTTTCAACTTACATTATTTCTCTATTCTGTTTTTATTTAAAGACTTATTTACAGTTATAATTAATTCACATATGTACATCATAAATGATACATAAGAATAACCGATTATGGGCCCTGTAAATCACGAGATGCCAAATCATGGTGATTTCAAAAAATTAATAAAGGCTAAATTATTGCTTTCGTTAATTGGACTATTTATAGCGTTAGAAGTTTCAGTAAAATGTTCTATTGTAAATGACAAAAACTTAAAATACAATAACAATCCACTTACAAATCAGTTATTAACAGTTTACTTTTGAAATTACGTGATTTCAAATCACCGTGATTTTCAGAACATGCCCGTATATTAACATTTAAAACTACTACAAAAATGTTTGACTTATACATACATAATTAATTTTTTACTGTCACTGAAGCTTTTGCCGCTTTCTTAGCAGCTTTCTTTGATGCTTTTTTAGCTTCCTTACTTTGAGCGTCAATAACGCGACGTTTCTTCTTTAATAACCATTCCTCTTTTTCCTTTGATTGTTTTTCACGTATTAACTTGCGGAAAAGATTACGATGTCTGGGCTTGACCATGCGTGCTTGCAAACGATGTTCGTCCACCTCACTTTTTCGTAACAAACGTTTGTTTTCTTTGTGTACTTTTCCGGATTGTACAGCCATTTTCTTTTTCTAAAAAAAAAAACAAGCAAGAATATCAGAAATAAATTTTTTTTCTTTCGATTATATTTCTATTACCTCCTGCAAACGGATTTTTTCTTTTTTGTCCATTTCTTCGTCTTCTTCACTGCTTTGCTCTTCATCCTCTACCTCATCTTCATTTACTTCATCGCCATTATATTGCTCAAACTCAATTTTTTCCTCTTGGTAGGCTTGCTGTAATTGTGCATCTAACATGTTTTGATTTTCTTCATTATTATCTAATTCTTCTTCATTTTCTGATGATTCGGCATCACTTTGTTCGTGTGTCTCTATTAATGAAGGGTCATGCAAAGACTTCTCCTCAGGAGGTATGTAGGAATCACGGCTAGCTTCAACAAATGGTGATAAATGAGGTGGTAATACTACACCCATGAAATATTTGTTTGTTGGCAACAATTGGCGTCTATTAACACAATCAAAAACCCACTGTGGTTGAACATAATCTCTTGAAATATATTGTTTGTCAAGGCTAGGACGATCTACAATCTGGTGGGTTATGCTCTCATCATTCTCGTCGAAAGTAGCACCCGTGAATACACTAGAATCCCATGAAACCTTTCCACCAAAAGAACGAATTAGAATAACTAATGGTTCTCGTGGAACTTCTCGATTTATAAATATTTTAAGTCCCTTAAAAAGATTTCGGAGGCGAGAAATCTCCTGCGCTTCTTGTTTCATCTTCAGCACACGTTTGGAGTCTCCGTCTTGTTCTAATAGCTCTAAATCCATTTCATTTTCCTCTTCGTCGTCTCCTACTTTATCGGTACGCATAAGTTCGAAATTTAATGCAGCTATACGGTCGGATACATAAGAGCTTTCGTCTTGCAGTGTTTCTTCAGTATCAGCTAAAACACCGGTTGGAAATTGTGGCGGATAAGCAAGATTAATGCTGTGATACAAACGAAAATTTACGAAACCCAACATGACAGCGTAAAATTCCACGAAAATAGACATCACTTTAAAGTCAACTTCTGCCTTAGAATGTGGTTTAAATGGATAGTAATGGGGTACTATCCAAGTAACTTTTTGACCCTTGATATCCGCCTGGAAGTAATAACCTTTGATAGAAATAAAAACCTTCCTTAGTGATTTTGAAGCGATGAGATAGTGCAAGAATTCAACTGTCAAACGACGACATAGAACTGACTGCTCGCGTGGTATCAATCTTAGTGAAGGAAAAGTACTGAATAGAAACATCAAAGTCAGACAGTCATCCAAATCTTTGATAGCATCTATAAACGTAGGATAGCGTTCTTTAACGATATGGTCGATTTTCAGTTCTGGAAATTGTGCCAAGCGTCTTCTCAAATTACGGAAATCTTTAATAGCACGATCTCGTCCAGTCTTCTTGGCAAAAATCTATTAAGGGAGAAATTAAAGTCAAATAGCTTCTACGTTCAAGAAATTTGGCTAATATGTATGTACATAAATGTATTTGTACTAACCTTGTAGTCACGCAAAGTCCAAACCACAGGCTCGTGCAGTAAAAACCTAATATCTTTGGCATGATACAAGATTTTAATATCTGAAGAACCTTTTTGTGCTCGACGGCGGTGCTTAGGTTCTCTGGGATAGACACCTTTAACAATGCACAAACGGCGAAAATCATTCAGAGATAACTGAAGTTTCCGTAGAGCTGCCCTGCGTGTAATATATTGTGTAGCTTCACCGGACTCGTACTGTAAAATTATAAAAATTTTATTTCTTGTTTAATATATACATTATTATTTAGTTTTAATTTACCTTTTTGGGACGACGCATTTCAATTCTTTTCAACTCTTAAAATTTTTTACAATAAAAAACACGTGTGCCGTTCAGAGAAACAAAAACAATCCGAAATTGTGTGATTGCCGCGGCGTCAAAAATTTCGTCGGCCTTGATAAATACCCTGTAGGAAGTTAGGGGATAAATGTCGAAGTCACCACTTTTGCCGACAAGTTTGGCGACATTGTCAACGAATCGTATACACTTTCTATTTAGTCTTTAATGGGAAGAGAAGTTTTTGACAGCGAGAAATTTGTTTTTATTGTCCCATATTGTTGTGCTGAAAATATATGTAGATGCACGCAAAAATAAAAAATTTCATAAAAAATACAATTTAATTGCCTTACCTAGTAAAAAGTTTCATATGTGTGGACTAGAATCATCAAACTGCAATAGTGTATCTCTGCTACCAATGTCTCCATATAGTCCCATAAGAACCACGTATTCTATAGCAAAGCGTATTAATACCAAGTGGCCTTATTAGTGCAACAACAACTTTACTTTATCAATCTGTCATGTTAAATGCATACATAAAAAGTTGTTGTTTAGTTTTTTTACATAGAGTTTGACACTGGTAAAGTCAGCTGATGCCCATTTTTACTAATAGGGACACCTGTTATCAATTCGCCTTGTTCTATAGTAAGTCAACAGTTCAGAGGTCAGTAGTGGAATCTCAATGACAAGCACATGTTAAATGTCTATAGCACAGAACATTGCCTGGGGAACAATTAGTCAGTAGTGCTGTTGACAAATTCAATAGTGAATCAGTACAATTTTACTATCGTCATTTCCTGCAGGGTATGTTGTACAAGAGTAGCCACGGTAGAATAATTACAAGGTAGCCATGGCCAGGGTGACCGTTGCCAAATTTTTAAAAAGTGGCACAAAAAGGGGATTTTGAGGAAGAAAAGTGGCAGCACAAAGGGGACTTCGAAAAACGGGGCAACTTTTTAAAAAGGCAATAATTAATGAATTTCTAGGGCATATAATGCTTTTGAAATAAAATTAATAAATTTTGATGTTTCTTCTATCTAAAAAAGAAAGAGCTTTCAGCACCAACGAAGTACGCCGCTTTCTAACGAATTATTTAAACAACACATGCATACATACGTAGTTATACCTGACTGCAAGCAAAGAGAAAGGCAGCCAGATAACAAGTTCAAAATAAAAATTTTAAATAGTGGACCAAAATGGTCTATAGATGGCGGAGTTCTGAGGGAGCATAAATAAAAAAATACAAACCAATTCATAGTATTCTCCGTTTGTTGGTATCGGTCAAAAATAATTTTTGTTTTTGTGTATAAGAAATGTTGCCCTGTCACACACTTTTTAGTGTTTTTTAAGTTTTAGGACTAATATTCGTGTGAATGTTAAAAATTACTATGGTTTTAAATAAAATCTTTATTGGCTATTCTACAAGGAATGTTTTTTGTAACATGAATGATTATTTGCGAAAACCAAAGATATATGCGGAAACGGCTCATTAGTTTCATTATAAAAATTCGTCAATCCAATTTTTCAAATTGCGTACAATTTCAAAACGGTATTATTACTTTTGTCTTAGGAGTTGCTGTAGTAAAAACAAATCTAACGTTCACTCAAAATTTTGCATGATAATCACTTTAAAAATATTTAAAACTGCATGCTTTTCATACAAAAACGTGTTGCTAGTTCTTGTTCGTGTAAGTGAACCAGGGTGTTAGTTTCTAATAATTTTAATGAATATTTATAGATCTCAACTCTTAAACTATTTCAAAATTGTATTTTTCATGACTTTATAAATAATGGACTCAAAAACACATTTTTGTCTTAAGATTTTTTTTATAAAAACACTTTCGTACCGTAAAAAAAACTCATATTAAAACAAAAATTATCACTTCATAAAAAGGGGCATAATGTTATAAAATATGACAGAATTATGTAATTTTAAAAAAGGGGCACTAAAAGTGGCACGGCAGTTGAAAAAGTGGCAAATTGCCACTTTAAGCGTAGTATGCAGCTCTGCCTGAAATTCAGGCTGCCATAACAAGTATGTGCAAAAAAAAACAAACTGAAATTCAGGTTGGTAAACTTCTTAAAGAAATTTCCGTTTACTAGTACGGTGTTCCAAAAGAAAAGTACACGGAATTTTGGCATTTATTGTCATTACAGGCATGTTATAACAATAAGTGGAGAATTTTTCCATCAACTGAAACAAAAATTAATGTTCAGACACTTGTTTGGTCACGAAATTTTTGACATTTCTCATTTTTTGTATATTGTTATTAATTTTTAGTGTTTTTGTGTGTTGTAAATTAAAATATATATAAATTTGTGTGTATGCAAACAAAACTCTGTATAGAATTCTACACGATTATTTTTCCTTGTAGAAATAAATGCAAAACTCCAAGCCTGAATTTCAGTAAGAACCGCATACTACGCTTTAAGCGTATTATGCAGTTCTGCCTGAATTTCAGGCTCCGAATTTTGCATTTATTTCTACACGGAAAAATAGATGTGTAGAGAAATTTGTTTTCATTTACGCAAATTCACTTAAATTTATTAATTTAAACGTGCATAATATAAAAAATTATTCACAACACTACACAAAAACAAAATGTCTAAAATTCCGCGAGCCAACAATTGTCTGCACACTAATTTTTGTTTCAGTTAACGGAAAAAGATCTGCACTATAGAGCGGCCTTCAGACTATTAGATTGATACAAGCTTTGAGATTTTTATTAGATTTTGTAAGACGAAAATCAAATCAAAATCAGTCTGACTGTCAAAAAATCTCAAAGAAAATCTTCTCCTTACATTTTGTTTCTACACTATCACATTCTAAGTAAAACGTAACATAAATACTTTGCAATAAGGCAAATTTTTTCGTTCTTCTTTTTCTTTATTTATATCGGCAAACAAATACACAACTGTTTTTGTTATTCCTATGTTTGTTTCTGCAAAAGACAACCCTGATAAAATGAAAAATGTGATTGTTTAAAAATTTCCTAAAACTGACGAAAACTATAATGCTGTCAAATTTCTTTACGTGTTAGTTGACAGATCATAACAATTTGTTTTCACACTGTTGGATTTTTACTTAAGATTTTAGTTTTTAACAAATATTAATACTAGATCTAATAGTCGGAAGGGCGCTTTAATCCATGCAACACATCCTATTGATAACAACTTGAAAAAGTAATTAATTTAAAACGCTATTTTACAGTCGTAAACGTAAACTAATATTTATAAAAAGTATTTAAAAAATTTTTTTCGAATATTTGGCAAAAACGGTTTGAATAATTGTTTATTCTAAATTGACAAATTTTGTTATTTCGAACAAAAATTAAAAAAATTGTTCCAATATTCGAATAATTTTTATTCGAATGACAACACTAATTCATACACCGAAAAAAATTCATGCAACATAGGCACGAAAACGCTCATACATTTTACGAAATATTTCGTAATGTCACGCCAAGTAATTATTTCGGAAAATATACAAAATGTACGTAAATAAAATAAAAAATAAAAGTGAAAAAAAACTGAGGCTCAACCGGGGAATGAACTTTCAATCATGATATTTCAAGGCAAGTGGCGTTTATGCGAATTTTCAACATTTTCGCGATAGGTGTTATTCCAAATTTCTGCGTTTTTAGAGTTTAAGCGACTTCTAATCAATTTCAAGACTTGATATCGATTTTTGCATTTATTAGCATTTGTTTTCTTGCAAATATTTATAATTTTTTCGGTGTCAACATTTATGAAAGTGATGTTTTCCCCAGTGAATGTTTGTATAACCAGGTATCGATGGACTACAAAAATATCCATAGCAAGGCAGAGAGTAGAACTGTTTGTTCGTCAAATTTAATTGTGTTTCAAAAGATGAATTTACGCAACGAATTCTCGTCGTCCCAATTGTGTTTATACCATAACTTGTGCGTACTATTTCACAAAATGTTTTCCCTCTCCTATAAAATTAAAAAAATGTAGTTACATGGTTTTAAGTTTTATATGACGATATGTAAAATGCATACATGGGCATTAAAGTGGTTCGGCCTCCATATAAAATAAAAAAGTTGAGCCAGTCACCCCCTAGGATCAAAGATTAGTTGAAAAAAATTCCAGAAATATTTTTTTTAATTTTTTGCCACGCCCCTGGATACCGCCCTTTAAGTTTTTTGTACACTGCGTTGCCATTTATGGTTCAATAATAACATATTGCATATCGTTATTCATAGCTTGAGTATGGCTTCATTTTCGCCTCTGATGACCTTTTAATCCGACATCAAATTCAGGGCGCCACTTATGATATCTCGGATCCTTCCCCTCTTATATCCACTTTTTGGCACATGACAAGAAAGCCCTTCTAGAAGTTATTGTATCTAGTTTTTAATATACTCACTTTTATGCCACGCCCCAGTAGTAAGCCCCTTTTTTCACATATATATTGCATTTAAGCCCGGTCGATCAATATATAAAACAAAACAAATTTGCACCAGTCACTCCTTAGAATAAAAACTATATCAATAACATTACTAGAACTGTAAAATTTTTTTGCCACGTTCCAAAATATAGCACTTTGCTGGTTTTTTATATACGGCAAGCGATATAATAAGTATGAGTAAAGGAAACATTTACTTAATTCAGGGGCGTGGCATAAAAGTGGCTATGTTAAAAAGTAAACATACAATGTTTTAGAAGGGCTTTCTTGCCACGTAGAAACGTCATAGAAACGTCATTGATGTACCCTTCATTCTACGATGTAATTTTTTATTTTATTTTGTTTGACCTGGTTTTATGTAGTATGTATTTGAAAGAGAAAAAGGGGCTTACCTTCGGGGCGTGGCATAAAAGTGAGAATATTAAAATATAGACATACTAAGTTTCAAGAGAGCTTTTTTGCCACGTGCAAAAAATTTTACATTTGATGTCGGATTAAAAATTTACCAAATCAAAAATGTAGCTATAGTCAAGCCATGAACAAAAGTTTACTGAAAAAATTTCAGTATCCAGTAAAAATTTACTGTAATTTCTGTAATGTAAATATGAAATCAATATAATATATCGAGGGCCTATTATCAAATAGTGCTATCTGCAAAATCACAACTTTGTAGGAGAGAGAAAAAACAGTTTTTTTTGTTGATAGCACTTTTTACAAATTGAATTTTCATCGATTCGAACATTGAAGTAAGCAGATAGCACTATTTGAACAGAATAAAAAAAAATTCATAACTGCCACAGAGCAGGTGATTTTAATTCGAACGTTCTCGAAAATTTTAGTCTCATAGATCTTTTCTCTTCAATTGGCTTAACCTTACCTAATACCAATATGCCCACACATTTTACTTCAACTAAAAACACCCTTTTCGATTTATTCCTGGTATGTAATGAATCCAATATCCTACTCTATGATCAACTTTCCGCGTCGTGTTTCTCCAAACACGATCTAATTTTCATGATCTACAAGTTCCAACTAATAGTACCAGTTCAGAAAATAACATTTCGTGATATTAAAAATATTATTCTTAGTTTCTTTAATATCGAATGGAACAGTTTATATTATCTGAATTCTGCTGACGATCAACTCTCATTCCTCGAACATAATATAAATAATCTCTTTGATTTAACGGTTGCTCTTAAAACTAAGATTATTACTCAAAAAGAAAACCCCTGGTTCTCAAATGAAATAAAAGAATATATCAACCTAAGGGACTTTTCGTATGATAGATGGAAAAGATTTAAAACTGCTGAGCTTCGTGAAATTTATCGTATCGCCAAGAGATAAACATGGCAATATATACGCGAAATTGGTGTTGGTAAAAATATTTCTCAAGAGCCATGCCCAATTGACGCTGACAGCATTAATGAAAATTTTTTAAACATTCCACTGGTAGAAGCTGATGAGAATTATTACTACAATCTTCCTAGCAAAAGCTGTGAATCTGTTTTCCCCTTTTCTTTCACTGCTGTTGATCAATGTGATGTCTTGGCAAGCCTATTGTCAATTAAATCCAATGCTGTAGGTGCGGATGGAATAAATCCAAAATTTCTAAAAATTCTATTACCACAGCTGCTTCCGTTACTTACTTTTATATTAAATAAAATACTTACCACAAGTCAATTCCCTTCGAACTGGAAAATAGCTAAAATCATACCCATTCCAAAAACTGGTTCTGATCATAGACCAATTGCCATACTACCATTCCTCTCAAAAGCCTTCGAAAGAATTTTGCATAATCAAATCACTCGTTTTCTAGACACTAATAATTTGCTTACAGATCACCAATCTGGCTTTAGGAAAAAACCTAGCTGCATAACAGCCTTATTAGATGTTGCTGAGGAATTACGAAAGGAAGTTGATAATGGTAAAACTTCCTTTCTAGTGTCATTAGATCATTCCAAGGCTTTCGATACTGTGAATCACAACATTCTTTGTAGCAAGTTAAGTAAGTTTTTTTAATTTTTCTTCGACAGCCACTCAATTATTGTCAACATATCTTTGTGAAAGATACCAATATGTTGAAACACATAGCAAAAAATCAATAGCACTTCCCGTTACAAGAGGAGTTCCGCAAGGATCAATAGTTAGCCCTCTGTTGTTCTCAATGTGTTCAAATAATCTACCTAGTGTATTAACGGACTATAAGATTAGAATGTACGCTGATGACGTTCAACTCTATACTAGTTGCAATAATAGCATGCTTGATCAATGCATTATGCATTAAATCAGCAACTTAATCGTATTAATAATTGGGCATCAGTTAATGGCCTTGGAATCAATCCTAAAAAGTCGAAATGCATTGTAATTCAGAAACGACTAATGCAAAACAATATTACACCAAATATATTTATTAATAATCAAGCAATTGAAATCGTGAATCACGCGAAGAATCTAGGAGTTCATTTTAACAATACACTCACTTGGTCCGATCACATAAATTATGCTTGTGGTCGTACTTTCTCAATGCTAAGAACTATTTGGCCAACTCAGCATTGTACACCTATTAAGATACGGATTCTTCTTGCAAAAACTTATTTAATTCCAGTTTTACTGTACGGATGTGAACTGTTCGCTGAATGTGACTCCGTTAGTAAGAGGAAATTAAACGTCGCATTTAACAACATCATTCGTTGTGTGTATGGCTTGAATAGGCGTTCTAGAATATATATGTTCTCATCACGGCTGTATGGAATATCCTTTGAGAATTTGCTTAACTTAAGAGTCTTGCTCTTTATGCACAAAATAGTTCATACGCACCAACCAAATCATCTCTTCAGAAAACTCTCCTTTGCAGATAATTGTAGAGGTAAAAGAATAATATTCAATAGAACACTGAAGATGGCACATAGCCGAAACCGGTCTGTTTACAAACCAAATTTGACGTGGGATGACGGAAAATCGTTCCAAAAGTAAAAGAATAAGATCTATTGGATATAAAAGTCTAATATCGAAATGGCATTTTCACATCTCCGCGATATCTCTCTGGAACTCAATTCCTTATAGATTCCAACTTTTAAGTAACGCGCGACAATTCGAAGACAATATTATTAAACTGTTTTCAGAATAGATTTTTTTTATTTGTCATTTTTTTCTGTTTTTAAAAATATTTGGAATTTTTGACAGTGTTGTCAGGTGTAAACGCTGAGTTAAACCGTTTGCTTATATTTCATGTTTGTTTTTCTTTTTTTTTTGTAACATACATATTTTTTTTCAATAATTTTTACATTGATTTACTTAAAATTTTTTATTTTTTCATTAGTTTTTAAGTTTAAATAATGATTTGTAATTTTTTTTATACTCAGTTCCACACTGCAAAATAAGACCTAAGGTCTTGTGAGTGGAACGTTACCAATATATAAATAAATAAATAAATAAGAAAAAAGTTACTCCTAGATGAATAAAATGTAAGACCGGCCCCCGTAATTTTTCCTTCCCAACATTTTATCAGAACATTCCTACCCCCTATCGCCATTCCTTAAGTGTGCTCCTATACAAAATTTATAATGGAGATAAATAAAAAAAAAAACAATAATAGAAAACAATTTTCATTTATAAATTATAAATGTGAAGAAAAACAATAAGATCTTTGATTAAAATATGCCAAGTAGTAAATAGTAAAGTATACAATTCATATACCACAGAATATTAAATTTAAAAAAATATATAAATTTGGACTACCGCACACCAACACTGTATTTGTAAGCGACATACTTTAAAAATAATAATTCCATAAATTCTTAGTTCATTATTTTGCCAAAATTTCACGAATGAATAATTTCTATGATAAAAGTGCATTATTAGTAAAAATGTACTGATTACTGCATGTTTTCAGTAATCAGTAAAAATTTACTGCTTGCTGCAATTTGTTTCACTAACCAGTACAAATTTACTACTTACTGCAATATTTTTCAGTAAGCAGTAAAAATTTACTGGTTACTGCAAATGTTTTCAGTAGCCAGTAAAAATTTACTGCTTACTGCAATTGTTTCCAGTAAGCAGTAAAAATTTAGTGATTACTGGAAGTTGTAATGCAGTAAATATACAATGCAGTATGCCCATGTATGGTAAAATGATTGCTTTCAGTTTTTCATATTAAAATATTAAACAAATAAATATTATTGTCTACCCACTTCTGGTATTCTAAATATTCTGTTGTCTATAAATCCCTGAGATAAGTTTCTTTTGTACTCATCCCACTCATACCGTGGATGTTCTGTACCAGTATGAGGATATTTAACATTTACATATTCTGCCACATCTTGCTCCTCAACCGAGTTATTTATAATATCTGAAGTATTTTCGTTAAAATAAGTCCAGTTTTCTCCATAGGGATCTTGAGAGAAAGGTGTTGGCTCTTGGTGATAAGCGTTATTAAAGCTATAATCTAATTTGCCCCATTCATCAATATTACGCAAAAGAGGATCACCCTTTTGAGGCGGTGGTCGAAATGTCATTGAAATGCCTGATGCTGTAGATGGTCTCTTAACACCTAAAGTAGGTAAATCAGTCCATTTACCCAAAGCAAATGGGGCTGTGTCGTTGGTATTAATTAAGAACATGCCTCTAGTAGTTCTTTTAACATTTTCACCAGCTTCTACCAAATAATTGGTGGCGGGACACATGCCAAGTAAATAAGCTATATAGGAACTACATGCCCATCCCCAAAAGCCTTTTGGTGAACGTATTGATTCTAAGAAGTATGTTGTTGCTCTCTGATGGCTACATGCAAAAGGATCTACACATAAACAAAAAAAAACTTTAGAAGACAAAGAGCTCTAAAATATGTAATTAACAACAGGAAAATACCTACTCAATGGATTATTGTTTGTGCAACCGGGCTGAATTATGCCGCCATTCATATAAAAATCTGAGTGGCCACAACGTTCTAGTTTTCCTTGAACCATAGCATTAGTGTGTATAACATCTACATACACAGCATCGGATGGATCTAATTTATCTTTATCGGAGGCCGTAGCAAATAAAGGCATAGCTGGATCTAAGCCTAAAATAATCAAAAAGTTAAACAAAAAAATAAAAATATATGTATGTATGTATGTATGTATGTATGTATGTATGTATGTATGTATGTATGTATGTATGTATGTATGTATGTATGTATGTATGTATGTATGTATGTATGTATGTATGTATGTATGTATGTATGTATGTATGTATGTATGTATGTATGTATGTATGTATGTATGTATGTATGTATGTATGTATGTATGTATGTATGTATGTATGTATGTATGCATGTATGTATGTATGTATGTATGTATGTATGTATGTATGTATGTATGTATGTATGTATGTATGTATGTTTTTTTTTTTTTTTTTTATTTGGCGGGATGGAATCATCGAAAGACCCTGGCAGTGATGGTATTTGCCAGGAGTGCGAGACTTTAACATGCTAAACCACCCCGATACACTGACCCAACGTTCCCAGTGGCACTGCCGCAAAGCTCTCCGTCACGGGGTGGGAAAGGTACTATTACCCAGTCTATTGGACTACGGTCCTATTGCGGACCCTCTCTAACCTACGGAGTTCAGTAAGAACCAATTTCGCAAATTCACATACATACTCCCATTTTTGCAAAGACGACAACATAATACCTACTATGTTATCCCGTGTAATACTACACCCTATGCTATCTTCTACATACGCCCTTTCACTATTAAAACGTGGGCAGGAGAAAAAAACATGTGCGGCATCCTCCTCAACGTTACCACCACAACTCGGACAAAACGGACAGCTGTCATGTCCAAATCTGTACAGGTATGATCTAAAGCACCCATGTCCACTTATCATTTGTGTTATATAATAGTCCAAGTCACCATGCGTACGCCTAAGCCACGGACCTATTTCCGGGATAAGTGAGTGTGTCCACCTCCCCTTTACGGATAAAGACCACCTTATCTGCCATTCAGCAACTCTGCCCTCCTCTGTTATATTATTTGAATCCCTTATTAGGAGATCGATGGGCATCATTCCTGATATCACCAAAGCCGCTTCATCTGAGACTGTTCGAAATGCGCAGCTAACTCGTAGGGCGGCCAGTCTATATACCGGACTAGTAATATTTCTATAGGTCTTTAACTTAAGAGCTCCAGACCATATAGGCGATGCGTACATGATAACACTTTTTACCACTTCAGTCAAAAGCCTTCGACGTGGATATTTAGGACCCCTAGTATTCGCCATTATACGAGATAGAGCAGTGCATGTTCCCGCGGACTTCTTAGCAGTATATAGGAGATGATCTTTAAATGATAGACGGTGATCTATCATTACACCAAGGTATTTAATTGACGGTTTTGTCTCAATACAGCATGATCCAACATTGAGTTCTATGGTCTCAATTGATTTGCGACTAGATATCAAGAGCGCTTCGGTTTTGTGGTCAGCAAGTTTCAGTCCGGCCGAATTTAGCCACGAGCGAACAATGTCAATACTTGCGTTTGTAGTAGTTGCAATTTCTGTTAATTGTTTACCAACACTTATTAAAGCAATGTCGTCGGCAAAGCCGACAATTTTTACCCCATTCGGCAAAACTAGTCGGAGAATTCCATCATACATCACATTCCAAAGCAAAGGGCCGAGAACCGAGCCCTGTGGTACTCCACCTGTGATTTCATAGCGTCGTAGCCCCTCTTCGGTGTCGTATATCAGGATTCTTTTGCTGAAATAATCCTTTACGATAGCCAGCAAGTACCGAGGGATATTCATACTTGTAAGGCATGTTACTATGTTTTCCCAGTTTGCTGAATTAAACGCATTTTTGACGTCAAGCGTAACCACCACGCAATACTCCTTCGATCCGTTTTCCCATCTTTTACCTTCGATCGCCTCAGATGCTGCATTCACAACCACGCTTATAGCATCCACGGTTGACTTTCTTTTCCGGAACCCGAACTGGTTGTCGGACAGACCTCCAACTGTCTCGATGAACTCTTCCAGTCTCCTGCAAACTAAGCTTTCTAATAGCTTGCCAAACGTATCAATCATACATAGCGGACGGTAGGACGAGGGATTTTCCGGCGGCTTACCCTCCTTTGGTAGTAGCACAAGCCTTTGCCTCTTCCACATGGTTGGAAATGCTCCATGACTTAAGCATGAACTCATTAGCTGAATTATTTGGTTGGGACAGCGCTTAAAAGTCTCCTTCACCACAGCGTTTGGGATACCATCCAAGCCAGGAGCCTTCTTGTCTTGGAATTTATTTACGGCAGTTTCTACCTCCATATGTATGTATGTATGCATGTATGTATGTATGTATGTATGTATGTATGTATGTATGTATGTATGTATGTATGTATGTATGTATGTATGTATGTATGTATGTATGTATGTATGTATGTATGTATGTATGTATGTATGTATGTATGTATGTATGTATGTATGTATGTATGTATGTATGTATGTATGTATGTATGTATGTATGTATGTATGTATGTATGTATGTATGTATGTATGTATGTATGTATGTATGTATGTATGTATGTATGTATGTATGTATGTATGTATGTATGTATGTATGTATGTATGTATGTATGTATGTATGTATGTATGTATGTATGTATGTATGTATGTATGTATGTATGTATGTATGTATGTATGTATGTATGTATGTATGTATGTATGTATGTATGTATGTATGTATGTATGTATGTATGTATGTATGTATGTATGTATGTATGTATGTATGTATGTATGTATGTATGTATGTATGTATGTATGTATGTATGTATGTATGTAGTATGTATGATCAATAAAATATATGAATGTACATAATAGGTATGTATGTATGTACATTTTTTGTTGGCAAAAAAATTTGGCATTACACCACTTGGTAGCCGATTTTGTGAAAGCTATGAATATTTCGCACGGAACGTGGTTTCTAAAATAAAACTGAAATGTTTCTTCAAATTTTTTTTATTTTAAGATATCGCTCCTTTATTGCTACTTATTCATATCTTCAAAACCAACATTTTTAAGTCACTAAAGCAAAATTGTTCCTTAATATTAGGGTATTCATTTAATCGGGCTTTTGCTATAATTGGCTAATCGCTCGATTAATTAATCGATGTTTTGGCTTAATCGGTTAATAATCGATTAATTTCGGTATTAATCGGTTAACCGATCAATAAAGTTTTTTCATAAATCAAGTAATTTTAACAAACAAAAATGCATCAATTATTTATTATTTCGAGTTTATTAGAAAAAAAAAAACAAGCGGCGAAAAAAAGCAGGCCTTCTGGAAGCCCTTATTTGCCAGACACAAGGCCTTATTACCCCATTCCATACTCATACATTTTTTACACACGATGTCCTAGCCAGCCAAGGCCTTCTGCGTTCCCTTCTTCCACAGGCCTGGTAGAAGGCCATCTTCAACAGTTTACTTCTTTTATTCTTTTCACTTTTTGCCAGGGACTGAAACCATGAAAAAAATGGGTTCAGGTTCGGGTTAATAAAAATAAAAGTTCAGGTTCAGGGTTTAAAACCAGAAATTTAAACACGCGCAACTATTTTGTTTAATAATAAAATATATATGCAAATTAATTTTACATTCACGTTTATACGTTTAAACAATATATTCTTCTTTTAATTTAATTAATTTAATATATTTAGCTTTCAAAAAAAACTGTTTTCAACTTTGTAACGTATTGTAACCGCATTGACATAAGAAAATATACTTCAAATTAGAAATTATTAGAAATACTCAGAACACGAAAAAGCAAAAATTGTGGCAACCATTCGGCACTTGAAAATTGCAAAAAATAGTCAGCTGTCGGGGTGCTGCCACCTGGTATGAATTTGCCTTGGTCGTTATTTTATTTTGATTTTGTTTTTAATTTTTTTGCATGCAAGAAAAGTAATGTTTTTTATTATTATTAAATATTTCTCTATTTTTTATATTTTTGAACCTTGCTGAATTTTTGGGTTCAACGGGCTCGGGTTCAAAGTCTTTATAAACAGCGAACCTGAGCCCGTTTGGGTTCAGGTTCGGGTTCGGTTTCAGTCCCTGCTTTTTGCATTTTTATTTAAGGTTTTTATATTTGTTGTTTTCTCTTTGGAATGTGACTTTTTTGTAATGGCTTATCATATTTGTTGCTACAAACGTAGTACGTGTAAGTATGTATGTGTACTAGGGTGTTAATTTAATCTGGTTTCTGCTTTAATCGGTTAATCGCTCGATTAATTAATCGAGGTTTTGGCTTAATCGGTTAATTTCGGTATTAATCGGTTAACCAATTAATAATGTTTTTCATAAATCAAGTAATTTTAACAAACAAAAATGCATAAACTATTTATTATTTCGAGTTTATTAGTAAAAAAACAAGTGGCGAAAAAAAGCAGGCCTTCTGGAAGCCCTTATTTGTCAGACACAATGCCTTATTACCCCATTCCATACTCATACAATTCTTACACACGATGTCCTAGCCAGCCCTTCCCTTCTTCAACAGGCGTGGTAGAAGGCCATCTTCAACAGTTTACTTCTTTTATTCTTTTCACTTTTTGCATTTTTATTTAAGGTTTTTATATTTGTTGTTTTCTCTTTGGAATGTGATTTTTTTTTGTAATGGTTTATCAAATTTGTTGCTACAAACGTAGTACGTAGTATGTATGTATGTGTATTTACACATAATAAAAAAAACAGCCTATCCAGAAGGGAGTATGTAGGCCTTCCTGAGAAAGCAAGCGAGCATGAGTACTCTATCTAAAAAAGGGTCTAAAGGGCAAAATACACCATCAATCAGCTTGATGTCAGATTCGTGTACGTGTGCTTGAAGATAAATCAAAACCAAGTAGATTTTCAAGCAAGCGTCGTCGGTGTCACTAAACTAACGAAATTTCACACATACTATTACCACGCTTGTCAAGCATGTTGATGGTGTATATTGCCCTTAAGAAGGTGTTACAGAATACCTTATAAATGAAGGCCTCCGAAAGTTCGCTGCTGGGTATATTTAAATTTGTTTAACTCACCAGTTATTCGTGGTAACTGAAATGTCCCCAGGTTTTTAGCCATATAATTAGCCATTTGAGCTCCTAGTGAAAATCCAATCACATGTATGTCTGAACTTCCCAGATCCAAAATGCGTTCCACCAGTTGAGCAGCACAACTCCCAGCATGTCGTGTATTATGTACAGCACTAATATAACAAGGACCTGGTGCCAGTTTACTCCAATCGACATAAAATATGTTATAGTCCCCTTTTGCTAAATACTCTTTGGGAAAGATAGAAACATATTTTTACGAGGAATTTTAAATCAAGTTTATGAACAAACCTATTTTCATCAATTGTAATGGATGCAAAAACATGTCCGAATTGTAGCCATGTATTATTATCTTACTAGGATGTTTACCATCATAAAAGGAATTTGTAAGATTTGAAGTATCTAAGCTATCACCAATTTGTAGGTATTGTCTGTCGGATGGATTTTTGCGCGTATAAAGATAAAATGTTATATCCTTATCTGGACATTTCCTGTCGATAGCCCATGTACATGGTCCAATTGTTATATCTCGATTTGCCAATTGAGGTGTTTTTGTTGTTGATGTTGTTGATATTTCAGTGACATCATTATATGCTGTTGTTACTGGACCAGCAGGTTTCAATGACGTATTAAAAATTTTAATTGTTTTAGCATTTGCTTGTGTTGAGCTGAAGATCAATACTTAGAAGTTGGTAATGAAAGTTATAAATTTTTTTTATTGAAATATCATACAGGTATGTGACGAAAAACGAACGATTCTAAAATTATCGCTTTTAATATGTTTTTTATTATTTATCCAAAAATTACTGACTTTCGAAAAGCAAACAGAAGATAAAATAAAATATTAGCAATAGGTGTTCGAGCATTTTTCCAGTAACTTTTGGATAAATAATAAAAAACGTTCGTATTTAAAAGTAAGCTATTATAAAATAATTTTGAAAAGTTCACAGAAAAAACTATAATTCGTATTCTATTACTAAATTCATAAATTCAAATATTTATTTTACAGAAATGGGACCTATCACGAAATTCGTAAAATTAAACACTAAAATTCGTAAATATTTAATAAGAAAATTTCATTTTTTTTCTATTAAAATTTTGTATTGGAATATTTAAAAATCAAACAAAAAAATTATAAAATTTAAAAACAAATTCAAACACAGAAAAAAGTTTGAACATAAATATGTATTATGAAAAAAGTTCATAATCTATTGTTCATATATTTTAGTAATTTATAAATAAAATACAGGAATTTTTTCATTCCCAGTATGAATTTAGTTTTTAATAAATAAATTTATGAAATCGAAGTTGCTTTAAAAAAAATTTTCAATATTTTGTCAACAAATTCTGAAATGTGTTTTTTATCAATATACTGTACAAATACAGTATATTTCAAATAATCTGTTTGGCAGAAAGGAAAGAGTTGTGCCTAGTACAACAGGCTATACAAGTTCAATACTTGAATTTTTTTTAAATATTTTTATTAAGAAATATGAATTAATTTAGGAAAAAGTTCCTAACGTGAATGAAAAAAATTTGGAAAAAAAATTTTCATGTTAGATTCATAGCATTTATGAAAAAATTCCTTGGATATAAGTAATTTTTTTTCTGTGCACATGTGTGTTAAAATAAAAACCTATGATCATTTTTTCTTTGTAACAAAAGAATGTACATGTTCAAATAAACTGAACAAACATACATTCACACACTAGTACATACTTGTAATTATCAATGATAATTCATACTAGAATAGAGAAATAACACTGCGTCTTCACGAGACATTAACTTTGATATAACATGAGAGAGAACGTTGGCAGAACAAGAGAACTAAAATGTCGAAATTTCTCTTCATGTCATACAGCAGGACAACGTATTTTTCATTTTGTTAAGAGATTTCATTTGTTACGAATGCTCATTGAGTTAAAATGCAATCTTTTTGCGTAATTAGTAGGTTTTATTTATGATTTTTCAAACAAATTTTAATCAAAAAATCAATTGAACAATTTTAGATACACAAACTCTCAGAAATTTTATTAAAAATTTTCATTTTAATTTATTTCAATAAACACAAACACATAATTTATTTATTTTCATATTTTTTGACATTTCATATCATAAGATTGTTGTGATAATATTTATTATAACAACGCCCTCATAATAATTATTATAACATAACGATAACACTAATTTGAAGTCTACACGTAACAGAATTCTCTCTGCGATTGAATTTGACGCTTGCTAACTGAAAAATATTTGATATTATGTCTCGTGAAGACGCTATGTAACAAGAAGCTTAATTAACACAAGCCATAAAGAAAAAAGTGAATATCAATAACTATCAAATGAAATACAGCTCTAAGAGTGACAGTATGAATTGATTAAAAGTACATGATATTCAACTCTTGACTGCAACCCACCGACTATGGTCGAATGGTCTACGCGGAAAAGAACTCTGAAGAGATTAGCGAGAGCTATCGAAACGTCCGTTCAACCCTCCGTGCAGTCAAAACTTTCGTTGTCTACATGCTTCACATTTATCTCTAAATAAAAATATAATTTAATTGAAAAATTAAATTAAAACCGAACTCAATCCAAAATAATTAAATTTCTTTGGATTAAAATTTGTATTAAAAATACATTGAAATTAGCTTTTTTAAATTTTTTTATATTTTTTTATGATTACACATATTGAAAGTGTTTGATTTTATAAATTGAGTGTAAAATTCTGAAATCCCGATTCCCGTGATTTACAAAAACCAGTTCCGTTTGGCATCTCTAGTGCTAGTGCAGTGCTTATTTCAGTCAACATTTAGTGCATTACCCCCAAATATGGCTGGAAATACAAAAAGTCAGGGAACTATCAACCTGCTCTCGTATGTTTAAAAATTCAATAATTGTTTGAATATTAACTTTTGTTTCAGTTGACGGAAAACGTCTCTACTAATTGTTATAAAGCATATGTATTAGGCAAACATTTAAATATATGTATGTAGCAGATAGTATCCTTTTCATTTATTGACCCCCTTTTTAACATGTTCTAATAAATATAACATCAAGTATAACTTATTAAAAAACTCTTTCGAATTATAAAAATCATTAAAATAGTCAATTATGTATGTAAAACTGGACAAAAATTGTTTTTATCTTTTATTAAAATATTTTTATTTTAGTCACGTTTAGTGTACCTGACCTATGTTTTTTACTAAATTATTGCTGAAACTTTCTATTTTTGCGCAAAAAATTTATGTTTGTGTGGATGTACCTATTTATGTATGTATGTATGTATGTAAACATAATTATTATATTATTTCTTACCGTTTATTAATATAAATAATAAGCCACAATAGCCATTGATATTTTCACGACATTCGGGAAAAATCATTATGGAAACAATTGGGATTGACAACAACAAATTACATAAAATAATAAATTCCTTTTATTGCAACTATTATGAAATAACATCACATGTTTTTATAACAAAAACTTTTTAAAATGTTTACACTTAGGTTTCTTTTTATTTTCGATTATGTGTTTTATTACATTATAAATATGTATAAGACAATAAATAATATTTTTAATATCCGTAACAATTGTCACACACAAGAGTTTGTTATAAACTGAACTGAACTGTCTAAAAAACCACCACTAACAACTGACTATCACTCTGTGTCGGTCAAACATTTACAGTCAAAACTATTTTTGGTAAAATGATCGAAATTCATAAATAAATAGCAACTTTTTCATATGGATGGCTTTATAATAAGTGAGAGTTAATTTATTTATTATTAATTTTAAATAAAGCACAGCAACAAACAGTAACAATTATGGAATTCTATGTAATCTAATATCTCACACATAATCTTAATATGTAATAAATTTTGCTTATTTATTATTATTTAAGCATAAGTATTATGATTTTTATGGCTGTTTTTTATGTTCAAACGTTTTCTCGGTGCCATTAATTTATCTACAAAACATCTTCGTTTATGCAATAGAAAGGCACTTTTTACACTTTTTTAATCAGTTATTTTTATAAATTTCTTAAAAACTCATAAAAAAATATATTATAGTACGTGAAGGTAATTTAAAATTCACAACTACATATTACGTATCTACATACATAGTTAGTATGTTATTTAAATTTTGCTGTTAATCTGTCAACTACTCTTTACTTACTATTTATTAGTAGCAACAATAAGAATGAATAAACGATTGCCTTTTTTTAATAAAAAAAATTCAAATTTTTATAGCTCTACTAAGCTGCAAATACACTGTATGGCTCAACTGTGGCACTATGTAGCAATTTCATTGTTTTGGTAACATGCCGTCTACATTATATACATATTTTTAAAAATTAGCATTTTAAACCGCATCCTTTAATCGGACAAACCGTTCTCGAGATATGGTAAATATATTGACGTTGCCGCCATACACTGGATTTCATATTTGTCAAGCCTATTACAAAAAGTGATAAAAAATTAAAACAGATTTTTAAATTTACCGCATTAAACTCTTTATAATTATATACTTACATATGTATTTATTTTCATTTAAGGTGCATTTTCATTTTAATGCAGTGTAATCGATAGATGCAGAGACTTTATGTTTACATATATGTAAATATATGTGTATACACACAATTATAATTAAAAAATTATAATTATATTAGTGATTTTTCTCCGAGTTTTAATTTAGTGATTTTGAACCAATTTCGAAGCTGTCTCTCTCACTGATAGTTTAAATTTTCAGAAAATTTTCGATTTTTTACAATTTTGCTTTCGTAATATGTTTAAAGATCTTAATTTGCATGCTTTACTTTCAGGTATTGTTGGTATTAAAATCTAAATATGTACATACAGACGTATGATATATCATAATTAGCTAGTGTACTTGTTAGGCAGCTTTCACTAATTTTTAGGGCTAATAAATCAGTGCAAGTTAATCGCTATTTTTGTTTTTTTGGGTCTTTTGGTTCAAATCTATAAATAAGTAAACATTTAAACCATATATTAAACTCATAAAATTGAGCGTTTAAGTTACCAATACAACCCATATGTTTTTGATCGATATTCCGCCGCAAAACCAGATATTTCTGACATTTACCGTAGTGCTGCCACATTGTTATTGTTTAAACTAGGCATAATACATGGGTAAGTGATTTACTGCTGTTAAGTTTAAACTGCAATCAAATTTTAGCTTAGTTTAACTAAACTAGTGTTTAAACGTTTACTGATTTATTAGCCGTTAGTGATAATGCAAAATTATTATACTCATTTTGTTAATGTTTAGTCACGAATTATCAGCCTAAATAAACATTAGTGATAGTATTTTAGTTCAAAAGAGTAATCTTCAGTTTATTGCAACTTTTTCGTTCTTCACTAATTTTAGTGCAACGTGGAAATTTTGCACTAAACCTTAAGGTCAAAGTTTAGTGAGAATATGTTTAAATACAAATTTTTACGTAGTGCTGGTTCAAATTTTGCACTAATTGGATGTAGTACAGATTTTTGCACTAAATCTACGTTTAGTGGTAATGAAAGTATTTGCACTACCACTAAATTAGTGGTAGGAAAGAAATGTTTTTTTATTTAGTTCAATGCATATTTCAGTCAACATTAAGTGCACTACCCCAAGTATAGTGCAAATGCATGCTTACCAGCTCTGCTACACACATAATGACGCCACTGTAGTGCACTGTTAACAATAAACTAAAGTTTGCAGTTGAAGACTGAAATAACATCAAGTAAATGATAAATGTTAACTGACACAAATTACTATTTGCATTATATCTGTTATCTTTATTGCAAATCTGGAACATTAAGATTTATTTGCATATTTCCATACATATGCCTATGTATGTATCTATGTGTGTACCTGTTTTATATATGTATTTTCTTTTGATTTAATTGCAGTAAAATATTTTTTATTAGAGTTACGGCTTTTGAACAAGTTGTTTAAAAAGTAAAAGCTTTCTTCTTTTTCAAGTTTATTCTCGCTTTTTTATTGGATTATTCTATTATAGCGCCTGCTAGAGTCTAGCAGCTAGACACATCAATTTCCAGCTTCAATATACTTACATACATAGAAAAACAATTAATTTGTTTTTGTAATTATAATTAAATAATTAATTAAAATTGAACCTACAACGAATTTTGTAAATCCCAAAAATAAAATTTTGGAAGCTAAAGAAAATAAATTTTTTGTTATATCAACAAAGTGAATTGTTGAATTTCCGATGAAAATTAGATAAGTACAGGCGCGGATCCAGCTTTTTCCAAACTTCTTTTAGAAAATCTATAAAAAAAAACCCCCGTCGGAAGAAAAACACAACACTATAAAAATTTACTCGTTTGTGGGGGGGGGGGGGGGAATATACCGCCCCCTCTTGTATCCACGCCTGGATCAGTATGACTGTTATATCAAACATATGTTTGGTTGACTTTTAGCAATTTATATTTGTTAGATTTTAATGTTATTTTAATTAAAATTATTGTACTATTAGCACAGGAAGTTATTGAATTTCCGAAGAAAATCTGATTATGTATCATGATTGTTGTATCAACAATATTTTTTTATACACTCAAAATATTCTGTACTTAAAATTAACTGAAATTGTGATATAAAATAAATTAAAATTCAATTAAAAATCGGTCTACTTATTTTTCATTTAAATTTAACAAAAAATTTATTAAATTTTAAATAATAAAATATTAATGATTTTTCTTTGTTTAGATCAAGAACTAATCGCAACTTCCGTAAAAATAATAGATGTTTCCCTTGTTTCTGCTATTTTTAGTGTTAAGTAATCAACCAAAAGTTCCATAAAAATAAATGATTTTTGCTATATTTTTAAATGTTAAAGGCTTAACACGAAGTTAACATAAACTTACTAAAAAAAAATCACACGCATGGTCTTGGCTGAAATTGAATATGTGACCTCCCGGTTAATAGTCGAGCACACTATCCACTACACTACTGATTTGAAATGAATATTCATTTAAATTACAATTTCACCTAATTTTAAGTACATAATATTTTGAGTGTTTTTTGTGTGTGTGTTATTTTTATGCATGTACTATTTTGGTACTTATAACATAAACAACGGATAATATTGAAAGCAACCGAAAATCCGTATTAATGTGTCCTTTTTTTATTGAATGCTAGAATTAGTTAAAAATAAGATTGCATAACATTTTACATGTTTATTAATTTAAAAATGACTGCACTGAGTACTTCTTGAATAAAGTACATTCCGTTGCTGTAATGATATTGTGAGTGGACACAACCACAACCCACGAAGCGATTTTTTGGTTGCCTGCGGCCGGAATCGAAAAGGTGACCTCTGGACTAGTAGAGTAGAGTAGCATTTTTACCTACCAGCCACGGCGCAATCCGTTATTCAATAAGATTATTTTTGTTAACGTTTGCGAATTCTTGTGCCATACATATCAAAAAATTTAATTTACTCAGTTTGTTGGCAAAAATATTTCTTTGTCTGTCATATCAAAAATTTTATTTGTTACAGCCCCTTTCATAATGTACGATTAAATTTTCCACGTTAACTTTTAATTGCAAATTGTGAAAAGGGCCGTTATATTAACTAATTTTAATTAATTATATTTATAAAGAATTTTAATTGTCGGTGGTTAAGCATTGTCTATATGCATTTAATTGGTGCTTAACCAAATCGCCAGCAGACTTAAACCACACTATTGAACATGTACAAACCTCTTATCTTAAGTACAAACTTTCAAAAACCAGTTGAGAGCTTACAAGTTATTTTCAAAAATGAGCATAATAGGCTTTAAAGCTTATACAAAAACCCAACAAATAATTTGTATTCGATATGAATCTATTTTATTTTTCTACACCTTTATACAATATATATCAGAAGGAGCTCTATACAATTGTTTTAATAAAATTTTCGCTAAGATCAGTAACAATAGCGTAATTACGCTTTTAAGAAAGAAAAAAAATCGCTGAATTTTCAAAATGTTTTTGTCTATAACTTTTTAATTGTACAATTAATTGTACAAAAATGTGTTTAGTGGAGTTGTAGAAAATATTGTTATCTAAAAGAAAGCATGTTCATATTCCGTGTATTTTACGAAATAATCTGAGAAAACTAGACACACCTTTAATTTCAAGATAGCGTGCACTCCGCACCTCTACGACCCCGAAAGCTCAAACTTAAGCTCACGAGCCCATGCGTATTTAAAATCGCGAAAACAATGCCACCCTGTATGAAATGCAAAGTGATATGCTTATTTCACTTGTACTACTTTCTGACTAAACACCTTAATACGTAACGTCAAAGATTTATTATCAGCTAATTTTATTTTGAATATGTAATAATAATGGAATTCACAAGGTGTACTAACTGTTATATTGGTTGTATCTGTTAGATTGTCCAAAACTCCAATTGCCTGTACATATTTAACCCCCGACCAAAAAAAGACGGTTGTTATAAGTTTGTAGTGTGTGTCTGTATATATCGACGGCTGGATCGATTTTGATTTACAAGCCCAATTATGAATTTTCCCGGGGAGTTTTTCTCTTCCCATTATTTTGTTCCCGGAGAAAAATTCTCCTATTCTAAAAAGTAGGGGGAGTAAACAAATAAGGGAGAGCGAAAAGTCTGGATCAGCTGTTTAGTGTTTACATTTTATTCTGCACTAACGCAAGAGTTCAGCAATAGAAATTAATAAAATTTTTATGTTTTCGTGGATAATAAGATTGTGTGTTAATGTAAATACATGTTTTTGCTTAATTAGAAACTAAAATGCGCAGTGAAAATTACTAAAACAAGAGAGAAATATAACATTCCGTTGTTTATTTAAACTTCTCTCTCCCTCATATATAGAATACTTGCTTTTTTCCCTGGGAGTTTTTTCCCGAGGAAATTGTAACTTAGAATAGGAGGAGTGGAAAAGGGAAAATTTTCCTGGGGAGATTTTATTTAAATAGGGGAATAGGGAAAAAAACTCCCGGCGAATTGTTATTCATAATTGGGCTGTTAGTTTTTCTTTTTCTTTGAAAGGTGACTTGATCGGGAGTGTTCTTGGCTATGTTTGTAGAGAATCGTTCCAGGCGTTTAAAAGTTATCACCACTTTTCACGCTGTATCCTCTTGAATCTGTGAGTCTGTGGCACCGTATCTCCCAAACGGGTCGATCGATGTTAGTTTAGCTTGTTTTATTGGAAAGGTGACAGATCTCAAATCTTCCAACATATGTGTGAAGAAAATCGTTCCGGCCGTTTTGAAGTTATCATCCATTTTCTTCGGGGTGTTTTAAAAATTTTAATTTAATGTTATTTGCTTATGAGTTTAATAATTTATTAGCCACACTACACTCTGAATTTTCTAAAACATTGCCGCAACAAGACCAATGGCGCCGACCGGGGTGGCCGCCATGACCATGACCACATCCATTAAAACCCAGCATACGACCATCGCAGGCACATTTTATGCTTTTATTGCCCTTGCTAGAGCAAAAAGCACAACAATGATAAATGCCACTATGAGGACGTAGAGTGCGTGCCTGAAAGCTGAACGGACTTCCCTAAAACAAATAATAGTTTATACATAATCGCAATATAATGTTAATTTCGAATTTAGTTTACCTTGATGGGCTTATCATTTATAGTTATTGTCAGTATAATAGTGCCCTGGGAGTCTGGTGTAAATGAGATAATATACGAACCATCCCGATTATCAGAAATCTTGAAAAAAATATAAATTAAACTAAAATTTTAACAAACAAATAAATAAATCTTATATGTATAGTAAGATGGATGGGTCGTTTCAGAAAATAAATTTTAGTAGCACTGGAAATTAAACTGGAATTTTCTAAGAATATTACCGAAATATTTCGGAATTCGCGATAGCCATTAGGTGAGCAAGATCATTTTTAAAAAAATGTATACTTTTTTATATTTTACAAGATATTTTTCTTTTCATAATTGAGTTATGAATTTTTAGTCGAACTGTATGATTTTTATCCAAAGTTATTTAATTAGTTTGGCCTTAAGTTCATTTTCAATTTAATCTTTCGATCAAATTATTTTTTATTTAAGAAAGAAATTCTAAAGCATGTAAATATTGAACATTCGAAGAAAAATTTGGATGTACGGAATGTTGAACTGACAGCTGTTTCGAGACTACCACGGTCTACACAGTAAACAGCTGTCAGTTCAACCTTCCGTACATCCAAATTTTTCTTTGAATGTATATATAAGGCACTTAGCTAAAACATGAATCTGTACTGTTCCAAAAACTTGGATAAAATAAATATTCAAAAAATCCCAGCATTGAGAATATCGATGATATTCCACGCTGCTTACATGGAAATGATAAAAGCTCAAAATAGTTGAACATACTAAGAAAAGACAGTTAGTGAAGTTCCGAACATTTAGAAAAAGTTTATTAATAGGTGCGACTCGCCGCGAGATGGCGACAGTCTGTTAATTGAACTTACTAAAATTAGTAGGATTTTCGCTACAGTGTTGTTGCTACTGTCGCTGGTAGTGTAGGTAAAGGGCTCTGATGAGTAGACTGTGGTAGTCTCGAAACAGCTGTCAGTTCAACCTTCCGTACATCCAAATTTTTCTTTGAATGTTCAATATTTTCATGCTTTAGAATGTCTTTCTTAAATAAAAAAAAATTTTATCCAAAGATTAAATTGAAAATGAACTTAGGCCAAACTAATTAAATAACTTTGGATATTTTTCTTTTCGTTGCAAGAACTGTATACAGGAGGGGTATCAAATGAAAAATCTTTTGACAACGCATCTAAAAACATATAAATCAGGAATAAATAAAAAAAATTACATATGTATGTACATATATTAGTGTGTCCGTTATTTCTTAAAGTAGAAACATTTTTTGTCTCCCCCTCAGAAATCTGAGGCTTGATGCAAAAATGACTCTTCCAAAATGTCGCGCCCATGGGACCACACTTTCCAGTGTCGAATTACGGCTGAAATTTTATTCAATTACACTCATACGGCATGATGACCCAATTCACACAGTATGACAAGATCATGAAATTTTTTCTTCTAAAAAGTTCTCTGTCAATTTTCCAACAGCTTTTGCCTTACGAACTTTTATCGAAATCGCATATTTAACAAAATAAACAGCCAAATATCGAAAAATCCCATAACTGTAGTTATTTTAATATACATATTAAAATAACAAAAAAGCCCATAAATTTACAAATTTCGATAAACTTTTTCGCTCTAGTTTTCGAGATATGCTGTTATGTCAAAAATGAAGGCACTTGCACGACATATCACGACCTTACTATTGGTTTTAGCTCATATGCCAAAAAGTCGTAATGGAGAAAAACAACAAAGAAGATTTACATAAAGTTTTCTCAAAATACATCCGATAGAATTTTTTTGTATTCTCCCCACTGCTTCCGACATATGTTTGGAAGAAAAATGTAAAATTTTGTGAACTTTCATCAATCCGGTTAGCAATTGATTGTGCTCCAGTAGCCACTTTTTTAATCTTATTTGTAAAAAAGTAGCTTTTGTTGCTCCATGTGTATACTAATGTGTACTTTCCACAATGCAAATAAGCGCTGCTTGTCAAAAATTTATATGAAAAGCACTCAGTTTTTTTAGTGATTTGCATACACATTTTTTACTCAAGTCGCTGGTTTGCATTGTGGAAACAGTACATAACTGCTGTGTATTGAGTAATTTGTTATTGAGATGAAAAGAATAAAAAGTTAATATTGATTAAACTTGGTATTTTACTTGATTTCTGATTTATATTTTTTTATTAAAAAAAAATTTTTTTACAAAAAAATGTATCAAAATTGATGATATCGAGCACAATGAATGCTTGATATCTCAAAAACCAGGAACAATTACGCGAAACAGTTTTTGGATTCTGAAAGAGGGTATTCAAAATATATATATATACACCATACTTAACTCGATTTTTTTTAAATGGTCGGTGGGCCAAAACAAGACTGAGGTCGCGGTATACATATTAGTATAACTAGAGAAGGGTTGCCCTATTCAATAAAAAGGAAAAGCCAGAACTCGCCACCAAATTATGTTTAAGCCCATCAGTTTCAAAGATATCGTAAAAGCTTGAACCTAAAAATCAAAAATTTTATAAAAAGTTTTAAAATTTTCGTTTTTAAAATTTCATAAAAACAAGACATAAATTAAAAAAAATCAAAAGACCCGACTGCGTAAAAAGTAAAAGAAAACAACTTTAAACCGTCACAGATCCTAAATGGTCATTCGAAATTAAAAATCATAAGAGAAACCTAAAGATGATTTTCAAATGCCTCTTGATACCCGTTTTGATATAGTTCGCCGCCTTTTTATTTTTTTCGTATAAACAAAATGGCGTCTGTTGGCCGCCATATTGAATGTTGACTACTGTAATATCTTTAGTGACACTCCCCGAATTAAGACGAATCGATTGACGTAAGAATCGTCAAAATCGGTCGACGCGTTCGGGTTATATAGTGCCGCAAAGGAACACACATACATACATACATACATACATACATACATACATACATACATACATACATACATACATACATACATACATACATACATACATACATACATACATACATACATACATACATACATACATACATACATACATACATACATACATACATACATACATACATACATACATACATACATACATACATACATACATACATACATACATACATACATACATACATACATACATACATACATACATACATACATACATACATACATACATACATACATACATACATACATACATACATACATACATACATACATACATACATACATACATACATACATACATACATACATACATACATACATACATACATACATACATACATACATACATACATACATACATACATACATACATACATACATACATACATACATACATACATACATACATACATACATACATACATACATACATACATACATACATACATACATACATACATACATACATACATACATACATACATACATACATACATACATACATACATACATACATACATACATACATACATACATACATACATACATACATACATACATACATACATACATACATACATACATACATACATACATACATACATACATACATACATACATACATACATACATACATACATACATACATACATACATACATACATACATACATACATACATACATACATACATACATACATACATACATACATACATACATACATACATACATACATACATACATACATACATACATACATACATACATACATACATACATACATACATACATACATACATACATACATACATACATACATACATACATACATACATACATACATACATACATACATACATACATACATACATACATACATACATACATACATACATACATACATACATACATACATACATACATACATACATACATACATACATACATACATACATACATACATACATACATACATACATACATACATACATACATACATACATACATACATACATACATACATACATACATACATACATACATACATACATACATACATACATACATACATACATACATACATACATACATACATACATACATACATACATACATACATACATACATACATACATACATACATACATACATACATACATACATACATACATACATACATACATACATACATACATACATACATACATACATACATACATACATACATACATACATACATACATACATACATACATACATACATACATACATACATACATACATACATACATACATACATACATACATACATACATACATACATACATACATACATACATACATACATACATACATACATACATACATACATACATACATACATACATACATACATACATACATACATACATACATACATACATACATACATACATACATACATACATACATACATACATACATACATACATACATACATACATACATACATACATACATACATACATACATACATACATACATACATACATACATACATACATACATACATACATACATACATACATACATACATACATACATACATACATACATACATACATACATACATACATACATACATACATACATACATACATACATACATACATACATACATACATACATACATACATACATACATACATACATACATACATACATACATACATACATACATACATACATACATACATACATACATACATACATACATACATACATACATACATACATACATACATACATACATACATACATACATACATACATACATACATACATACATACATACATACATACATACATACATACATACATACATACATACATACATACATACATACATACATACATACATACATACATACATACATACATACATACATACATACATACATACATACATACATACATACATACATACATACATACATACATACATACATACATACATACATACATACATACATACATACATACATACATACATACATACATACATACATACATACATACATACATACATACATACATACATACATACATACATACATACATACATACATACATACATACATACATACATACATACATACATACATACATACATACATACATACATACATACATACATACATACATACATACATACATACATACATACATACATACATACATACATACATACATACATACATACATACATACATACATACATACATACATACATACATACATACATACATACATACATACATACATACATACATACATACATACATACATACATACATACATACATACATACATACATACATACATACATACATACATACATACATACATACATACATACATACATACATACATACATACATACATACATACATACATACATACATACATACATACATACATACATACATACATACATACATACATACATACATACATACATACATACATACATACATACATACATACATACATACATACATACATACATACATACATACATACATACATACATACATACATACATACATACATACATACATACATACATACATACATACATACATACATACATACATACATACATACATACATACATACATACATACATACATACATACATACATACATACATACATACATACATACATACATACATACATACATACATACATACATACATACATACATACATACATACATACATACATACATACATACATACATACATACATACATACATACATACATACATACATACATACATACATACATACATAGGCTGATAAACACAATAAATACCCTTCTTTGCGTCGCGCAGTCGGGTAAAAAATTCACCAACGATATAATTTTTTGTATACTATCATTTAGCTTAATATATTCCAAAAAATTTATGCACAATTTAGTGAGAGAACTTTCAAATTTTTTTATGAAATGTTTAGGTTGATAAGGAGCCTAGTTGCAATAAAATATGCTTCCAAAAATTCTTTTAAATAGTTTTCCTTATTTTACTGCTTCCATGTAAAGGTAGTTTTGAATAACATATGTTTTATAAATTGCTTTATTGCGATTTTAAAAGCTATTACTGTGCAAGCAAAACACTGATTTGGTCAGCTTTTATTGCTTTTAAGTTTTGTACTAATCCTAAATTCCGCCACCCTAATCAAATTTGCGACTACTGTTAAGTTAACAGTGTTAACTGGTTAACTGGCATACTGCAACATAAGCTATGTTAAAATGGTTTGCATTTATGTTACATATAATTTTATGACTGTTATATTTTTGGAGGAAATACTTTCTTACCTCTATTGGTAACAATTTTGTGTGATTGTCCTTGTATTTTATTTGGCATTTTAATTGAAGACCACCATGACATAGCGAAGCACCATCAGCATCTCGAGATATAAGTATCAATTCAGCTTTTTTGTGAAGACGTAATTGAGATATTCCTTTAAGAAGTACGTAATAACAATTATATTTTATGCGAACTTATTATTAGTAAAATTAAAAATTAATTAAACTTCTACTCGAATACATACTACACTATGCTATCGGCCCTGTTCTGTAAATAGAGTCGATATAAATCGAGCGATTACCAAACATAAATAATGGCCCCATTGTGCATACAAAACTTTGAATTGAATTTTCACAAAGTAAAGCGCGACTTTAGTGTTTAGGCCATACAAAAGGGAATTGTAGAAAAACTACACATAATACTAAATAATACACAACCACGTATTTATACCACCTAGAAGTGTCTACAGTATTCTATGGTTACTACGGTTAGATAACTAAAATTAGTTGTGAATCATAATACAATAAAATGGTTAAGTTGGGTCGTAACATCGACAACTCAATTTGGTTGAGTGGTGAATCATAATAGGGGCCTAATATTCCTATATCAGCACAACTACAATAATGAAGCTCTTGAAATTTTATGTGGTGTTTAGGTTTCAAAGAAACCCAAGACACCTGAATGCTGACGAAGTGCGTTGCGGCACAGAAAGTACGTATTCCGTTCTGCTGATGTAGACCTATAGTCCATAAACTCTACTTTGGTACCGCCAAACAGAGACAATTGCAATTTCCGATTGGAGCTTGTTTATGGCTTGGTTTTATCAGAGGGCGGAGACGCGTACCCCCATACAAAGTAATTATTAATTGTCTTATATCTGCAAAGCTATAAGAGTGAGCTCTCTAAATTTGATGTGGGTTGCTATTAAAATAACGTGAAAACCCAGCGAAATCTTGGGTGTGTAGGAGGGGTAAATTGTCCCCCATACAAAGTAATTATTCACCCTTATCGGAAATAAGAGGCGAACATTTTTCACGTGAAATATTTCCCATGAACAAAAAATTGTGAAAAACACTAACAAAATAGTACACTAACGAAAAATTGGTGATCGAAATTTTAGGGAAAGGGAACACATTTCACGTGAATTTTTATTCCCGATAAGGCTGATTAATATTTCTACTCGTATATCAGCACATCTACAATAGTGAAGCTCTGGATATCAGAGAGGAGAGACAGGTGCCCCCATGCAAAGTAATTATTAAAATTTCTATATCAGCACTACGCCATAGTGAAGCGCTCAAAATTTGACGTGTGCTATTCTTAGAATAAAGTGCTTTAAAAAGTAACCAATACTTTCATAAAATACCAATACACTGAACCAAATTATTTTATATAATTTCAATGAATCTCATTCATTGACATAGATTTATTAATTTTTTGCAAAAATAGGTTGATTCAATGTACGCATACGTTGTTTCAATGAAAACATTCATTGAAGTTCAATATGAAAAGGTTCATTGAAAGTATTCGCTGTTGTTATTCTTTAACAAAGTTGATGAACCAGTTCATTGATTTATTGTACTAGTACATTAGATTAAAATTAATGAACATTTCGTTGAAACATGAACTTTTTCCTTGAATTTTTGGTCACTAGATGTGTGTACTTTAACGTACTTTACACTGTCTTTTTTGTCCCTGCTTAACATCGTAGGTCCAAATCAAAACCTGCGAGCTGAGAAATACGTGCACTTACATCTAATGGTTCGCCCTGAAAATCCAATCTGTCATCATCCTAAATAGGTTTATGTATTGCTGCCTAAATGAAAAAATTACGTAAAAATAAAGCCACACAGTTAACTGGAAAACGCATTCAGTTGAAGGTTGCAGTGGCTACAATCATACCTAAACTAGGAAGGGTCACACAAGAAATATGTCATATAAGCCTATAAATCTCTTACAGTAGCGTAAACACTTTCGGGAAAACTACTTTTCTTAAGTCGACTTCAGCACTTATCCCTTTTTGTCACAGATATCATGAAAATCGATAGACAAATTTTGGCCCTAATTGTCTAAATCATGCCACCAAGTGAAATTTATATAGAGAACAAAAACAAAATTTCAAATGTTTTATTTTTCATACAAATTTTAAAATTTTTGACAGGTAAAGCAACGATTGAATATCTATGCGTTTGTTTGGTGAAGAATTTGTATGAAAAAAAATAAGTTTTTAAATATTTTCAAATTTGGTTTTGCTTTAATATAAATTTACTTCGGTTATGTTATTTACACAATTAAGGTCTTTGTGTTTGAAAATTTTTTTACTGGGGAAAGAGTTGTTGTTGTTGCACGAAATTGATAAAAATCAAAAAGAAATGTGCCAGTTGCATATTATAAAAATTATGTAACTGTATAGTGATGTTTCTCGTTCAGTCGTCTAAATAATATATAAATTTGTACCTCAAGTATTGCTGTTGGATAATTTAAAACGTAATTCAAAAGAAATTTTTTCCAACCCTCTATAATGTAGTAATTAAATATGGTCACAAGCCTTAACCGCTACAGATGTTTCTTTATGGAAATGTCTAATATTTTCACTAGGTAGACCTATTTCCAGAACGGTATGCCCGATTTCGATTAAAAATGCACCATGAGATAGATACATAACAAAACTACCTTCAAGCTGTTTTAATGTAGTTTTTTGATATGATCAATGTTTTCGGAGTTAATCTAAAAAGTTAATTGAAAAAATGGCTTTTTCATGCAAAATAAACAAAAATGTTTCTTTATAAAAATTAAAAAAAAACAAAATGTAAACTGCAAAAACTTTTTTAGCTATTGTTCTTAATATATCTGTGACAATAAGGAATAAGTGCTTAAGTCGACTTAAGAAAATTTTGCTTTAACACTGTTTTACATATTCCTTAAATATTAACGCATTTAGTTGAAGGCTGCAGTGGCTACAATTATACCTAAACTAGGAAGGGTCAGACAAGAAATATATCATATAAGCCTAGCAATAGCGTAAACACTTTCGAAAAAACTACTTTTCTTAAGTCGACTTAAGCACTTATTCCTTTTTGCCCAGATATCATGAAAATCGATGGACAAATTTCGTGTTTGCAATATTTTTAATTTTTCACGAAAAAACACGTTTTTTCGACACTACTTGTGAATAACTTCAAAATCAAAAAACTACGTTAACACAGCTTGAAGGCAATTTTGTCGTACATCTTTTACTGTTTTTCTTATCGAAATTGGGCATACCATTTTCGGGTTAGGGTGAAATATACTGATGTACCTAGTGAAAATATTAGACAGGCCCATTAAAAAAAAATATGTTGGTAATAAGAAAGAATTGAGGACACAGTAGGTTTTAGCACATTAAACTGCTTAGAAATTTTGTAGTTTTGTTCAAAAAGTTTTTCATCGTTGGCCGGTGTAATTTTTGTCTTAAAGAATTTACAAACTTGAAAAATTGATAACGAGTAGATGATTTAGACATGAATGGACTCGATCGCACCATAAACTCAATTTTGTCCTAACTCGACATAAGCGGTTAAGGGTTGTGACCATAGATTTATGCATTCATCATAAGAAAATTGTTCAATCCTTACCATCCCACTGCAATGTACACAAAGATGGATCCACTGTTTGCATTGTAATTATGCCAAACAGTGGTATGTCATTTTGATTTTTAGTTTCTGGTGCTCTGATTTTTGGTAGAAAATGTAACGTATCTGAAATCTAAAAAGTAATGAATAAATAATTTTTCACAGCTAAAATATTCAACCCTTCACCTTGGGATCGATGGGAGCTTTGAATTGTTGACAATATTCAAATTTTTTTAAAAGAATTTTCATAAATGACAAAATTTCCACATCCGATGCAATATCTGTTAATTCTTGACAAAACTTGACTGCCATCAGACCATCTTGAGTTCGTTTTTCTGTCATAAATTACAAAAAATATTCAATTCATATTTAAACATTTCTGTTGCAGTTTTTTAAATACCCAAATCTATTTGTTGCTCTAAAATCATTTCAACTTTAGATTCTCTCGCCCTGTGCACTTGCTGTAACAGTGTATTTTTGTGAGCTTCAACAGCTTCAAAATAGCTGACCATGAACTCTTCTACTTCTGCCTGAACCTCGTCACATTTACGATTTATATTTTTAGCAATTTCATTAAGTTTTGCTACTGAATGTTCGGCATAATTGCAGAGAGGTTTTGTTTGTTCAACAGCATCTCTAAGGATCCGGCCAAAGATATGAATAGATTTTGAAATACTTTCGTGTTTATGCCCTTTATGTAGTAGTATTAAACAATCGGAACAGGCCACTTGTAGGCATACTGTACAAAATGATTTCATTTCGAAGCCCGGATGCATGCTGCATTTTAATATAAATTTTGAATTATCTATGAAATGAGATTCTTGCTCTTTTTGGGCTCGACGCAAATCGATAATATTCCTGATGTTATGTTGTGTTGTACACTTCTGTCTCTCATGTGACTCCTTACAGAGAGTACATAAATTTAATACACAAGTTAAGCAATGGTAAGTAGCCTAAATTTAAATTAAAACATTCATTAGCGTTATTACTCAAGTAAATGTTATTATTTCGGTTTAAGTTCATTATTTTAATTAATGTAAATTCAAATTATTAACTTCCCTTTTCGCAATGTACGATTAAGGGTTAATGTGGCATACAAAACTTGCCGTTAAAGTCGACGTTAGCTTTTAATAATACATTGTGAAAAGGGCAGTAAAAGTAGAATGTTTAGAATATCTAATCAGAGTAGCAGAACGTACACACAGAAAAAAAGGAATGTAAAATCAACATGACGCAATTGTGATTTGAAGTCATGTTAAATTTACAATAAATAATTTGTCGTTTAAGTGTGTTAGTGTTTATTTGTTTTGTTCATTGCTACAGTTCACTGTTGTGCTTAGTTGTGTGACTTGTTGTTGTTTATTCTTACATGTTTCGGCTATGTAGACGACAAAAAACGAATTACCAGCGAACATTTACTCCTGCTGGTTTAAAACTACCATTGTTTCATATTAATATTAAATGAAAAATTATTAATCTAACCTTAAATCTCTTTGATTTAAAATTTTTCACTGTTAAAACAACTTTGTTATAAATGTTACATTTCATTAAAGTCGTGTTGTTTCAGCTTGATATAACTATAATTCAACATGATTGTTAGTGTTGTTTCAATATCAAATTCACGTTGTTTCAACTCGAAATAACTTAGACTCAACATGATTTTTCGTGTTGTTCAAATAACAAATTCACGTTGTTTCAACTCGAAAAACTTTGATTCAACATGATTTTTCGTATCATTTCAGTATCAACTTTATTTCGATTTAACTGTACTGCAATATTAAATCAACATGAAATATAATTAATTCAAAAGGATAAATGTTCCTACAAGATTATTGTTAATCATGTTGAATTAACATGAAACGCTTATGAAGCAAAATCACTACCGAAAATGTTAAATTTACCTGGTTTTCGACGATTTAACATTTAAATTTTTCTATGTGTATCAGTACTACAGATTGCGACGGCCGCTTCACCATCTCATCAGAGTTCATTGTAAATTTGTACCACATCTCACGGTCGATACTAGTGAGTAGGAACATCAACACCAATTTATTTAACGAAATACAATAATGAAACAAATAATGAACTTAAGCCGAAAGAAGGAAACTACGCAAAATGTATCTATAAAGTTTTACTAACGTTTGTTTCTTCATAGCACAAACTGCACCAAATTCTTGTGATTATCTCTTTTCCTACTTTGAAACGAATTTGTTCAATTCTCCGTACAAGTAAAAAGTTTTGAGGCAATTGACGTATACCTCCAACAGGCACTTCTGTTGGAAACTGACATACTTTACACATGATCATTCGAGTCATATCTGTTTGCAGCCGTTGAATTGCTTGGCAACTTTGTTGAGATAGCCCGTCGGATGTGCTGTCGGTTTTATTCTATATAAAAAATAAAAGAATGGATTGAAATATATATAATAAAAGTGTCTAGTTGTGATTATGTTGTCTTTTTACCTTTAAATGTAAACGATCTGAAGATTTCTTTCGTTTAAAATTAAACGATGATCTTCGCTTTTGTTGTAATGGGGAATTTGATAAGTCTGAATAACTACGTACGGTTTGAATGTCTGGAGAAGCGGAACGTGCACTTTTAATTGGTGAACTCAAAACTGAAAAATATAGAAACAAAATAACATTTACAATATAAGCTTTTCGAACCAACCTTATGTACAACAATGTAATTGATTATATGTGACTTGCCATAACGCCGCAGCCATAACCATAACCAATTGAATTTTGGTTTTCTGCCATAAATATGGTTATGTCTATGGCCACGGTTATGGCTATGGTGTTATAGTATGGTACGTCTAATTGAAACTTAACGAAAATTTTACTAACCGGTAGGTATGCGCTACTTATTATCTACCTTTAAAAAGTAAAGAAATAAAAATATGGGATACTGTTGTCCTTGCAAGCTATAACTGAAAATTACCGCTAAATTTAAGCTCAAAGCACTAGTTTATTTATTGATTTTTGGAGTAATTAAGAAAAGCTTTTTTTTCAAAAACGGCATCTCTCGAACCACTTAACCACTTAAATCTGCAGCACTCGACGCAGTTCTTCAAGTCCTAAAACTTGTCAAACATTTTCAGTGTAATTACTAAAATAAAAATATTTCGAAAACGATATCTGTCGAGCGAATTAATCGATTTGAATGACATTTTCACCAATCGACATACCATTTTATGGTTAATACTACGTTTACAACTGACAATGATGTCATGAGAATAACGAATACGTATTAGTTGTCAAAAACGCTGATAATTGTCTTCGTGACGTAGGCGTCCAGGCAATAATTATGACAATTAATTTTGAATGCCAGAAATATATGTTTTGTGCGAACTGTGGTGTAAGCTAAAAATTATAAAAAAAGTAGGCAAAACATGCAAACTACGCATATTATAAGCTTTTCTTTCTGAATTTTTTATTTTTTATCACAAAGATTCAACCCGGTTGGCCATGTCTTTCAGACATCTTGCAAGACCGATGCATGACAGCGGTAAAGCGTTGGTGACAGCTCATTTACCAAATGGTCGGCTATTTACATTTACACAACACGAAAATCAAAATAAGCAACAACAAGTCACACAACTGAGCACAACAGTGCATTGTAGCTATGAACAAAGTAAAAAAAAAGGCACCAACACACTTAACAACAAATCATTTCTCATAAATTTAATATGATTTTCAATCAACATTGTGACGTGCTGATTTTACATTAGTTTTTTTCTGTGTGTATATTTATAACACCCCTTTTTTTGATCGCTGGTTACAAAAGAAAAAAAAACATTTTGGAAATCGCTTTCTCAAATTTAACAGTACACAATTGTCTTTAAGGTGGTGGTGGTGTTTTAGTTTTCAAAAAGTAACCGTACCCGGTTGGCCATGTCTTTCAGACATCTTGCAAGACCGATGCATTTTTTTAACAAACACAACCCGCAAAGCGATTAGCTTGTCTGCGGAAAACACCCAAGGTCTAAGGCGGGAATCGAACCCACGACCTCTGGACTGACAGGCTACCATGACTACCACTCAGCCACAGGGGCATCACAATGTTAAAGCGTCGATGACCTGTTGGTGACAGCTCAAACAGATCAGTGAGGACATTTTCGAACAAATGATCGCTGACTTCATGCATGACAACAAGAACGACACATCTTTTCATTAATGACCATGTAAATGACAACAAGATCCTCAGAAATGTCTCCATTACATTTTTTCGTTTGTTTCTTTTTTACACGTGTTCTACAACAACAATTTGAGGAATTTGTCGCTCAGGGAGTATTTAATTAATACAAGAAGTTTTAATAGACATTGTAACAGAACTTTTCGTCAGCTCAATTTCGCTCAATTTTAGCAAGCTGTGCCCATGTTCTGTAACTGGTGAGAAGTTTGCGTATCGAGAAAAATTATATAATTATATTAGTCATGCCGTTTTTTGCAAGGAGATTTATAAAATAATTAAACTCGGTACATTAAAATAAACAAAGAAAATTGAAGTTGTTTGTTACTCACCCTGTATTCTACAGGATGATAATAATTTACTCACATTGAAAAGATCTCAAATTAGTTACAGAACATGGCTACAGGAATGTATCAAAATGATTCAAACTGGTGACAGACTGAGCGACAATGTCCACAAGAAGTTAATTTGGCTAGTTGGCACGACGAGTTGAGTAGGGGTGAATTCGTAAATTCAGTAAATTTGTGCAACCGGTGTGCAAACTTTTGCAAGACTAATAAAAATGCTGCCGTGTTGCAGAAATCTGTGGTAGCACTGTCAGTTGTTTGAGTAAGAAAACTTTTGACGAAGAAAATTATTGCTAAATTATGGTTTTTGAGTGCAGGACTTTGATTTTTGCACAATTACTGAATTTACGAATGTACCCTAGTTTTTCTTTTACCCATTCTTTGAGTACGGTTTCTGTTAGATTGTTTTAAAAGAGACTGTAATCGATAAATATCGTGCATGAAAAATGTCGAAGTTTCCTTAAGTAGTCGTTGATGAAAATGTCCTCTACGACGTGTTGGCCATCCGGGTAATGTACACATACACAAGCAAATACTTGAAATAGGCTTCCATGTAAAATGAGGGTGGATTAAAATCCTTAAGAATTAAATGTGAAAAACAAGAAAACTACGAAACAGAGAACACAAAAATAATTTTGCTAAAAAAAAGCTATGTGAAAAAGTGTAATAATCAAAAAAATTTAAGAAAATGTCTTGAAAATTAAGAAATAGTTTATGTCCAAAGAAATTCAAAATGATTATTACCAAGTATTGTAAAAGTCCACGTAAATTTCGTATCATTCTGCTTTTGATGATTGTCACACTCATAATTGTAACATTGTTAATACTAAATAATGGTTTGCAACATGTCAACACAGAAAGATTAATCAATGAAAGATTTGTGGCTAAAGCTTATGCTGGACCACCACAGCTAAAGGCCCAAGAAAATGATAATGGTTTGATAATTTTAAAGACGTCTCGAGAAAACGGTGTTATACAACTGGAAAAATATGATGAACGTAAACTGAAGTCTCGATTAATTGAAGAGAAAGTTCACAATTTGAAGGAGCAAACAAAGCAATTGATACAGGATCCTGAAGAAGAGCATACCATAATGGAGAGTGTAACCACAGCTATACATATATTTTACAATGCTCCTGTACAATGGTATAAAACTCGCAAACCGTCTGTGCCAAAAGAAATCATCAACGACTTCAATACAACCGAGAATATCACGCAAAAACCAGCTGCCAAAATTTTAAATAGTGCTTTCTATCCGTCTATGGGTTTATATAAACCCACTCGTGAATTATTCGAAAAACACTTTCAAAATATTCGCAATTGTGGCATAGGCGTACTAATTTTAAGCTATACTGGTAAATCTTCTGATTTAGAAGTATATAAGACAATATTTCAGTTGGCACCGAAATTCAATTTATCCATTACCTTTGAAATAAGTGTAGCTGGTAATCAGTCGTTATCATTCCTACAGCAGCATTTAATTGATATTCGAACATTTTATCGATATCCGGTATTCTTTAAAGTGTATTCTCAAACTCGCAAGACCTTAACACCTGTTATTTATATAAGTAATGCATATAAATTAGTGGACTCGGTAGCTTCTCAAGCATTTTGTAAATCTTCCGCGTCCTTAAGATTTATATTTGATGCTTTTTATATTGGGCATATCAGGTAAGTTTTTATGTCACTTTTTGCGGAGGAGGTAAATATGTAAAATAACCGTATTTCCTCGATTCGCATATTACGGAAAAAATTCTCCACAAAAAGTTAGTATGTACGGCGTTGTCAACTAGGTGTTTTCGCACCGTTTTTATGCTTTCCAAATTTTTCGACGCGAACATTTTTAAAGTTAGCCCTCGGTGCTTTTTTAGTTTACTTTTAGGTGCTTTTTATTTGTGACGGTGGCACTAACACAAAATTCAAAAATAAATTTCTTTATAAAAAAAAATAAAAAAACGTTTTATTCAAGTGTAAGATTCTTTGCTAATGCAACCAACCATTTGCTCAACATGCTTTTTTGCGTCCTTGTAGAAGAATAAACAAATTTATTTGCATATTTAGTTTTGTCCAAGTATATTATAAATATTCAGTCGATATAACCCCGTTTGAGTAATTAACAAATAAATATCTATTTAAGTCTAAAATGCAGAGCAGAATGTGCTTATAGTGCGTTTACATCTGAGTAAAATCTAGTAATTTTATTTGAAATCCGTATCAAAATCTATACCGTTTACATCAAACTTTTTTGACATTTATCAAGATTTCGTATCCAGAACAAAAACCTTTGACCGAAATTTTTCTTAAACTATAACCCAACATAGACAAAATTGTCTGATTCACAGACCTTTTATAGCAAAATGTTGTACAGGGTAGTAGAAAAAAAATACATCTACTAGGTTTTGAGTAGATTTCGTCGAAATCTAGTGACGAAGTAGATTTTGTTTTGTATGGGAAATCTATTCGAAATCTACTAGATTTTGCTTGAAACCTCGTAAGTACTAGATTTTTGCTCAGATGTAAACGCACTATTACAAGCGGCTGACGCTTTGCTTCACATTGTCTAGATTTCGAGACAATTTGATTTGAAATCTTTATCGAAATCGTTTACAGAAAAATCCTTTGACAGAATTTTATCTTAAACTGTAACCAACAAATGCAAACTTAGCTAATTCACACACCTTTTGTATAAGATTTTTGTGGAGCGTAGCCAATTCACTCACCTTTTATAACAAATTTTGTACAGGGCAGTACAAAAAAATTAGAAATACTAGATTTTGAGTAGATTTCGTTCAAATCTAGTGACAAAGTAGATTTCGTTTTGTACGGGAAATTTAGTAAAAAAACAACTAGATTTGGCTCGAAATCTTGTAAGTACTAGATTTCGAGACAATGTAAATGACCTATGAAGCGAGAAAATTCATGTTGATCAAATACCAACTGATATAACTCGATTTAATTACACTACGCAACAATTAAAATGTTTCGGAGATGAAAATAGCTGATCCTTATGTATTTTCATCTGTTGAATTTAGAAATTGCCATAAAAATTTCCTATTAGCTCTAGTTTTAAAGATACAGTCACTTTTACATTTTCATAAATTACAGCAGTTTTGTTCTTTTTTATTTCTGTTACACTGGTCTCCAAAAAATTAAAAATTTCTCGAGTTATGGTGAAATATACTGATGCACCTACACAGAAAAAACTAAATTTCATTTTCTGTAAAGGAATTCAAGGAAATAGTAAATATTTTGTCTATGAACGGACCTACAAACAAATTTGTAAATATAGACAAAAATATCTTAACAATTTCATTGAAAAAAATCGTGTTTTTTCCAGTGAACAAATTCTTTAAATCTATAAAACAATTTGTCTCAAAATATTTACAAATTGTAAGACATTTGCGAATTGATTCACTCAAAAATCTTTAGTAAAGAAACTTGGTACAATCGGATTCCTTTTGCTATCATTGTTGTTGTAGTTATTTGTGTGGAGGTCATCATCGGAGTTGTTTTTTTACGACACAGTTTTTCTTGTTGTTTTTGGTGTTTACGTCCTAAATAACAGTCAAACAAACAATTCATTGATTATGTAAAGAACATTTACTGAAAATGAAATTTATTTTTAGACAAACGTTTGTTTGAAATTTTTTTGGTGATAATTTTTTCTATGTAATGGAAATATTAGTCATGCCCATTAAAAAAATCTGTACGTGATAGAAAGAAAACTGAAAGTGGATTTGAATTTACCACATACAATTTTCATTTAACTTCGATTTCTTCTGCAGACTAGTGTTATTACTCCGTTATATCGACCATGCACTTCAAAAGTGACACAACTAAAGGAATGGGGGTTTTGATTTACCATAAAACTGTGAGTAAACTAAAAACTAAAACTCGTTTCCTGGAGGTAATTATTTTTTCTAAAATTAAGCTAAGTAAGATCAAGAGAAACCTGAGAAAAGAATGATAGTGTTTTTTAGGCCAAAAAAAAATTTCAAAAATTCTACATTTTTCCAATCTTCAAATTAAAATTGGTATCTTTTTCAACTCAGAAGGAATATTTCCATAAAATTTGTTTAAACAATTTGTAATTTTGTTGTTTAACTTATAAAGAAACAATTGTGACAATCGGTTCTGATTAGGACTCGATATCTTGAAAATAATGGACAAAGCTTTTGAAAATTTTTTAAATTTGAATTTTCAAATGGATATACATTAGCGATATAACTTTTGGCATTTTTTGAAAATATCAAAATTTGCAAGGCAACGCTGAATAGTCCATGGAAAAATGTGATTAATTGCGTTTTTACTTTTTCGCGATCGTTCAAAAATGTTCCGCACCAAATGCGAAGAAGTTTGGAATTAGGATTTTTGATGGCACTATTTAAAATAATTTTTCATATTTTAGTTACACTAAACTTAACATTTATTTCTTGTAACACCTAGTTTGTACACACAGAAAAATTTCCATGTAAAATCGTCGAAAACGAGGTTAATTTAACATTTTTCGGTAGTGATTTTGCTTCATAGGTGTTTCATGTTAAATCGACATGATTTACAATACTCTTGAAAGAAAATTTTTCCTTTTGAATTAACTATATTTCATGTTGATTTAATATTCCAGTAAAGTTAAATCAAAATGAAGTTTATACTGAAATAATACGAAAAATCATATGGAATCAAAGTAATTTCGAGTTGAAACAACGTGAATTTGATATTGAAACTATACGAAGAATCATGTTGAATCAAAGTTATTTCAAGTGGAAACAACGTGAATTTGATATTGAAACAACACGAAGAATCATGTTGAATCAAAGTTATTTTAAGTTGAAACAACGTGAATTTGATATTGAAACAACACGAAGAATCATGTTGAATTAAAGTTATATCAAGCTGAAACCACATGACTTTAATGTAGCTATTTTATTTTATTACGTGATAGTCATCAGAAAACTTTGCGTTGTAGCTGACTGCCCCAGCCAAGATTTGAACTCGTGCCACCTGCATGATAGTCCACGCGCTAACCACTGCAGCCACAACAGCTTCAAACTTTTCTTTACTTGTACACTAAATAAATAACATCGTATGTAAAATGCATTTCATTTTAATTCAACATGATTTAAATGATTGTTTAACATAAAACTTATTTGAAATTAAAGTTATAGTCATGTCGATTGAAAATGAAACTTAACGTTTATAACAAAATTGTTTTAACCGTGATTTAAGGTTAGTTAATAATTTTCCGTTTAAAATTAATATGAAACAATGGTAATTTTAAACCAGCAGCAGTAAATTTTCGGTGGTAATTCGTTTTTGTCGTCTACATAGACGACACATGTAAGAATAAACAACAACAAGTCACACAACTAAGCAGAACAGTGAATTGTAGCAATGAACAAAGCAAATAAACGATAAATTATTTCTTGTAAATTTAATATGATTTCCAATCAAAATTGCGGCATGTGGATTTTACATTCCTTTTTTCTGTGTGTACTTTTCTTTTTTATGTTGTTTTAAAATTGTCAAGAAGAATAAAAATAAAAAAATCTTGGAAAATTTTAGAAATCGCATTTGGTAAGGAAAGTTTTTGTTTCAAACTGACCTAAGGTATCGGTTTTTATTATCAGTACAATATTCCCTATGCCTGGGAAATTTTTAATAAAAAAGTAATGTCCCTAATATATGTACATGCCTAACTAAGTATAAAGGATAAGTGCTCAACCAAATATGCATTTTGTAGAGCCGCATGAGGTTTAGAAATTGCTAAAATATTGATCGGATATTGCTAGAAATAATTATATGAAATTGACATAACTTTGAACATTGTCGGTCGACTGTGTCAAATTTAGTTTTATTTGAAAGACTGCTTTTTGACCATGTAAAAATCTTTTAGGAGATACTAATTTTTGAGTTTTCCTTAGGGGCCCAAGTCAAAAAAAATCATAACTTTAAACTTTGTCATACGATTATTTATAAAATTTTGTAGAGATTGGATATATAATGCTTTCAAATCCAATGCTAACTTTTTGTGTATAATTTTTTTTTCGTAAAAGTCATGGGCTGGTTCTATATACAATTTTGTTTTGTTTTGTCATTAGATTGAAAAATCATGCAGATTATGTAAGACGTCTTTGCTTAGATGGATTTTATAGTAAATTGCCTAGTAATGGGGCTACGTTCGCAAGCACGTGGAAAAATTGGTCATATTTGAAATCGTTTGCATTAACTTATAAAATGTTGTTTGTACCAACAGTAGGTCCAGGATTTGCCGAACGTAATAAGTTTCCACGTCATGGTGACATACAAAGACATCGTAGTAACGGAAGGGTAAGTTATTACTCTATGGTTTAATTTTTACAAATTTTTTTAAATTGTTGTTTTCTTATTTTAAAGTATTATGGCGTAGCATGGCGTACCGCTATTCTAAATCATGTTGGTTTCATCAACATTGCCAGTTACAATAATTGGCCAGACGGCAGCCAAATCGAAGAAGTTATTCCTAAAGCTGGATTTCTCGATTACAATCCTGGAGCGAAAAGCAAATATATAGATCTAACCGCACATTGGGTGGGTAACTTTATAAAGACACGCAATGAAGCAGCAACAGCTTCCCTCCAAAGTGACAACGTTCATTTAAGTTGTTATGAATATTTAAACAATACAATTTGTTAAGAAGGTCTCAGCAATAATGATTTTAAATCAAACTCAATACAGGCCAAATTTATTTACTTTACACTTATAACAAACAAACAATTTCTTTCATACTAAAAAAATACTGAAAAATGTTATTAGCTACTAATAATTTTATTTTTTAAATTATTATAATATTCGTTTAGAATTTAGATAGCATGGACTTGTAATACTTTCAATTTTGCCAAACACCAATTGATGTACGAAATTTAGAAAACTTATTTAAACAATTGTAGATTTAAATTAATACAATCGGTACAATCGTTAAACAGATTCAAATTTACACTATTAAAAAATATAATCACTTGTTAATTTATTCAAAATAACTAGTTAATATTTGCATATAGTAGTATGTATGTATGTATGTATACAGAAAATTATTTAACGAAATTTTTTTAGTATTCAAATTATAGCTTTACCTTTTTATATACATAAATATTTATCAATACTATGACTGATTATAATAAACTTCTTTCAAAGTTAATAACTGAATATAGTTTTGTTGAAGTTGATTCTTAGGATAACTAATGGGTCAACCCAACTGTGGTTCGGTTGCCATCGATAATCGGCCCATAAGGTACAGGTAAGGACTATGAAGACTACGAATATGTAAAAATAGGGCTCCTTGCAAAATGGCCCTAAACTAAAAAATGAAAAATGGCGCCAAAATTTGTTCTTTCAAAACAACAACAAAATTTTTTCGGGGCCATTTTTCCTATTTTGGGGACATTTTTCATTTTTTATTTATTTTTTGGGGCCATTTTTCCTATCTTTACTCAGCGAAGCCACCTTTCGATATACCTAGAGGAAAAAACCCTTAAGCCCGGCCGAAGGCCGGCTATGGCAACGATATTTATGAAAAAAAGAATAATGGCCCCAAACTTAAAAATGAAAAATGGCCCCAAAATATAGGAAAAATGGCCCCAATTTAAAAAATAAAATATGAAAAATGGGCCCAAAAATTAGGAAAACTGGTTCTAAAAGTTGTGTTGTTGTTTTCAATACAAAAGTTTGGGACCATTTTTCATTTTTGGTTTGGGGCCATTTTTCATGGAGCCTAAAAATAGTTCATGATTTGAATTCCAATTCCTATAAATTTGCAGGAAAATGCAAAATAATTTTAAGTAAAGTGCAACATTGACCACATAGTGGAAATTCAGTCGGGACAGCCACCAAACCCAATTTGATTACAATAATAGGCTTCAATTAAAACAACAACAACTAGTCTAGGTGGGCTAAATCCGCGCTTGACTTTAACCCGCACACGAAGGGTTCGTTTTTTTATTATTTGGTGATTTTTAACTTTGGCGATTTTTTTCGTTTTGGTCATTTTTTTATTTTGATCGTTTTGACGGGTTTTTTCTTTTAGCGATTTTTTCGACTTGTTCATTGTATTACTTGAAGGAATACTCTTTAATTATTTATTTATCCTTTAATTATTCATTTAGTTTGTTTCAAGATACAGCTTACAGCATGTTTACAGAACGCGTTGCAATCAAGACGTGCACGAATGGCATATGGACGATTACGTAACAATTTGCGTCTTTAGAAGACGTTCCTTATTTTTCGTCTCGACTTACGTAGTTTCGCAGATACAGAGCTGCCCATCTACAATAAATTTTATTTGTTAACTTTTTCTCACACAAAATTATTGTTTTTTTAAGTTAAAATGTTATACATATGGGATGAATGTCGAATATAAAATCGTTAAAAATCATGGACTTCTCAAGGCTGTCCGTGTTCCAATCATCAAAAAAGATCAATCGGTCAATATTTAGATGTAGCTCTGATTCAACGATTTTTTATGTGCACTTGGGTATTAAAAATAAATTTAATATAAAAGTCGAAAATTATAGCGACCTATAAATACAGTCCGATTGATCCAGTTTTTGGTACATAGGCTTCTTTCGAAGCCACGGTCACGCCCATACAAAGTAAATACAAACTCCTTTTCAACTACTTTTTCTCAGCCGATTCTTATAAAACTGCACACACATTAAGCTTCTGTTTGAATAATACATCAAGCTTACGTAAATTTTTTAGAAAAGTCACAATTTATAGCGACCTCCAAATACATGTACAGTCGGATTCGGTTAAGCGAAAATGGAAAATTGCAGAAATTTTCTCTTCGGCACTTTTAAAATTGCTCTATAAAACGAAGATATGGATGGCATAAAAAACAGATGTGAGTTGATTTTGATTTCAGATTCATTTTCTTTTTAGCGAACAAAACTGCTTTGAAATTTGCCCAAACTAATTTCAATTAACCGATTTTTTTTCAATTAAACAGCGTGAACTTTTCCGAATTCGACTGTATCGCGCTCGCAGAAATTTTTGTTATATACAGATCTTTTTATAAATGGAATAAGTGCAGCTTTATGAAGATTGAAAAAAGTTACATCTTCGAATTTCATATGCTATATTGGACCAGTCCAATATAGCATTATAGGCACTAACCTTTGAAAGCCTCTTCTTCAATCTCCTTATGAGGCAGTGAAACTTGTGGTGCTTGAATAGATTGTGGTTGTGACCAAAATGGTATACTGGCATCTTGTTTAAAGTTTTCGTTGACAATGCATTGAAAACAAAATGAATGCAGACAATTCAAACTTCTTGGATCCTTAAACACTTCATTGCAAATTTTACATTGCAAATCATCCGGATAGAGCGAAATTTCAATTGGTACTTTTGGCGATAGGCTTCGAAGTGGTGATGCAGAGGGACTTCTTAATAAAATACATTTGGATAAAATAAAAATTTAACTGAACAACCAGAATCTTTTACCTTGTACGGTTTGATGCCGTTTCAAAGGAATCCGAGTGCGATACGTTACTAATGGTCAATAGAGAAGGTGAGGGATATGTTTCTATGTTAAAACTGTGTTGATTTGTCGGCGAATTTGGCACTGTTATAATTTTTAATTCTGGTATTTGAGTCTTTAAAATACCCATATTATATTTGGTAAAATTACTACATGAGTTCTCATGACCTCTCTTATCTTGTTTTAATTTAGTTACATCTAAATCAGTACTTGGACCATTGCTACTTAGGCTACTACTTTGCACGGAAACTGAAGAAGCATCACTTAATATATTATCCAACAAAGATTCAGGGGAAGTAGAGCTTTCCGTTATGTGTTTGTTAATATCCGAACCAGACGATGATTTACGTTGCGTAGCATTTGTAGATATTTTCGAATCGTTTAAAGCGTACCCATTAAAACCACTTGTTGGCATCAGGATAGCAGTTTTTCTTGAACCCGATTTCATAGATGTTTTTCCTGCCGAAAAAGATGTCAATTTTATATCCGGTAATTTTTCAACTGTTTTGTTTTCTTCCTGCCTTTGTTTTTGTCCTTGTGCTGATACATTTATGGGTACAATTGTAAAATTAAGTAATGACGCAGGGGATGAATTATTGTTGGTAGTGTTAAATAATTTACAATTTTTCCATTGCACTTTGTTGCCACCGGCAATAGGTGTGCTGGTTATTGTGTTATTGATATCGTTGGTCATTGACTTTTTTATATCCGCTACCATATTGATTGATTTATTGACCGTTTGAAATGTGTTGCGTGACGTTTTATTAGAATTTTCCCATTGTTCGCTCAAAGACTTCAACGCAATTTTGTCCGTACTTAAACTTAATTGTAATGATTCTGTATTTTTTTCAAATTGTTTTGAATTAAATACTTCCGGTCTTGCATTACTTTCATTCTCCATTTGTTTTTCTTCCTCTTGTTCTTCATTATAGACCATTTGGTGATAGACATTATCAAATGTTTCCTCTGGTACTTCCCAGATTTCTTCATCCTTTGAATAATCTGAAAGGTTTGAATTTTCTCGTTTAGTTTGTTCAAAATGTTGTTCGAAATCTTCCGATTTGCGATGTATTTCATATAGAAAACTACAACTCATGATTAATAGAATTTTATTATACTATTATTATTATGTACAACTAGGTATTAAATAATATTTCCGTTTAAAGTTATATTTCGGCCAACGTTCGAATGTTAACTAAATGTGTGTTAATGTCTCAAATGTGTGTCTTCTGGTTTTCTTTTGTAATCGTTGCAAGCACTTGACATAAAAACAATTATTCTATGATTCCCTCTAATCCAATTAACATTTCTAGCATTTCTTTACGTTCATTTGTCTACGCCAAATATAGCATGTGATGTGAAAACATGTTGCACATGTACACTAAACAAAAGTAACTAGATCTTAAGAAAATTTACTAAATTTGAGTTCAAAAAGGTTGTCGTATGGCTACGGTGACCAATCGTACACTATTATAGTGAATAGTACACTATTTTAGCCTCTTGTCCACTATTTTTTTATTTGTAAATTTTTTAATACATGCCCCTATGTACATATTTTTTCTCACAAATGTTCACTTTTTTCATTACTTCCAACATATTTAGCAAACAATTTGAAATCTGCTTAAATTACATAAAAACTCTAGCTGGAACCCCTAAGCGTTTGATATTATTACATTCAAAAGAGCCACCTGACAAGTGGTGATAAGCAAAAATACACGTGAACACTGACAATGGAAGTGTAGCGGCTTCCGAAAGTGGCGCTGCCCTGTTCTGTTGTGTACGTTGAAAAATTAAGTTTATGTTAATTTTTCCCTTGTTCTTGGAATATTATTCATGCCCAAATCTTTCTAAATATACTCGTAACGTTACGAACCTTAGCCTAGTAATCAATTAGTTTTGTTATGTTTTTTAATCTATAAAATGTGTACACTATTTTGCCATGGAATTAATGGTCGCCGTACGTATGGCGCCAAAACCGTTTTTCCAGGAATTTAGTACAAATTTCCTTGATTTTAGGAACAGAGTGAAATAGTTACTGTAAGTTAGGTCATTATTAGGGGTTTCCCGTCCCGGGAATTTCCAAGAAAATCGCTTATTTCCATTTCCCGCTTTCCCGGGAAATCCTGGAAACTCAGAAAAATTTGTTACTTAAACTTAGAATTTTTTTAATGAATTTTAGTATATTTCTTTTTTTTAGTGTACTGGGTGTGGAATAAATAACCAGAAGGTGAAATTTCGGCTCACCATATTGATAAAAATAGTCGGTCGTTGTAGTGCTAAGTCAGTCCCCTTTCACAGTTGAGAAATTTCTCTTTTGAACTTGCCTGAAGCTTTCACACTTCCTCAAGAAATGTCCGATTTTTTACTTGATGTGCGTTTTTGTGTTAGTATTGTTGCTTTGCTTGCTTGATGTGTGAGTGCATTGCGAAAATTAGAAAGCAGAAACGAAAAATGTCCAGTACAGATAGTCGTGTAATACACACTCTACCTTTTCTTCCCCTCGTCCTCAAATTTTTTCTGTCCGGCAAGAAATGTATCAGGTGTGAAAGGGCACTAACGAGTGGATTCTAAACAGCTGGTACTCGATTACGCACTCGTTATCGCACGCCATAATCCAGAATTTCTTCTATAACTAATGCGGTAATTCCAAATAGAAAATTTTCGGCAATTCGGCCACAGTAATCCATCCATTCGATACGTGTCGAAATGTTAGGCGATACGAAAGCCTACTCGATAACGAATGCTGTAATTCGGCCCCCGATAAATTATTTTACTAACGTACAATTTCAAAAGGACGTTGCACGGAAAATATGCACCGAACAGCGCATAGAATTGGCTATTTTCAACTGTACAAGTCTCCAGGGGTGGATGCTGTCCTGCCTATATTTCTCCAGCTTAGTGTGCATTGAAGTTTGACGATGAATATATTTTAAACGGTTAAGTTAATCGACTAAACATATTAGAGCACTTTTGTAGAGCAGTAAATTTCCTATAAAATTACACAGAAAAAAATTGTAAATACAATTAATTTTTTTGTTATATCAATTAAATAATTAATTGATTTTGAACCTGCACGATTTTTGTAAATACAATTACGAAATAGTAAGTTAAAGAAAAATCAGAAAAAATTTTTTTTGTTGATTTCAAATTTATTACAATTAAGATTATTGTTATATCAACAATGTTAATTGTTGATTTTCCGAACAAATTTTAACTATCATAATTGTTGTATTAACAATATTTTTTATACAATCACAATCCTCGACGCGACTTTTTGCTTGTCTGCGAAAAACACTAAATGTCTTTGGGCGGAATCGAACCGGCGACCTCTGGATAATAGACTAACGTTCTTACCTCTCAGCTACAGAGCAATTCGTTATTAAATACACAAATAATGAATACACACAAAACGTGATTTGCTTTGTTTCATCTACGTGTGTGCATTCATTTGTTATATCAACAATGGTGATTGTTAATTTTTTTCACAATACATAACAAAAAATTTGGTTAGTTCAGTTTGTTGAAAAACAATTTTTTGATTTGCTTTGTTTCATTTACTTGTGTTCATTCATTTGTTATATCAACAATGATGATTGTTAATTTTTTTCCCAATACATAACAAAACATTTGGTTAGTTCAGTTTGTTGAAAAACAATTTCTTGATTTGCTTTGTTTCATTTACTTGTGTTCATTCATTTGTTATATCAACAATGATGATTCTTAATTTTTTTCCCAATACATAACAAAAAATTTGGTTAGTTCAGTTTGTTGAAAAAATTTCTGTGTTTGTCGTATGAACAACTCAATTTGCTATATTAACAAAATATATGTTTGAATTTAAATTACATATAACAATTGAAATTGTCAGTTGCAGTTTGTTGATATTTTTCTGTGTATGATTTGCGCGTATCATAATAATTTTTTGTTAACGAGTTATAAAATTCATAAAAAAAGTAATACGCCTGAAAATAGTCAATCTTCAACCTTTAATAATTTTTGAACTGTGAGTTTTACAAAAAAATTGTATGAGACCTTTTTTGTAGAGAATTCAATTTCTTACAAATATATGTGACGAGATATTTTTTTCCAAATAGTAAATACCGAGATATGAATTTTACTTTCTGATAATAACGAAAAAATAAAAACCTGCGAGGCGGAAGACCTTCCTATTAAAATTAAGAGCTTGGAGAGAATTTTTCTGAAAAAAAATTTTTGACCCACCCTAGTGTGCATACTGGTGCAGTGTATGGGGCCCTTAATCGCAAATCGCCTATTGTCCTAGTTTCTCCTTCTATTATTAAATATTAAATATTATTAAATTTCGATTCACCGGTTGATAATACATTATCAGAATATTATTATTTTTTGCATCAGTTAGCCGTTAGTGAAAAATAAATTTAATAACTTTTATCAATATCGGAGGAGAAAGCAGGGGCCGAATCGTCGCTTTCGATATCGAGCAGATTTGATAGAGTTTTCTTAGTTTGAGATTATGGCATTCGCTATCGAGCAATATAAACACATTGTTCGATATCGAATGCCATAATCTCAAGCTAAGAAAACTCGATCGAATCAGCTCGATATCGAAAGCCACGATTCGGTCATATGACAATTTGTTAAATTCTCGAAATGTAAAGGCAATATTATGAGGTTAGCCTACAATAAGATAAAATGAGGTAGATGAATAGCTAGTTTTTAGGGGGAACGTGAAATTAACAGACTATTTCATAATTTGGCACGAAAAAGTTGGACAATATAGATATCTAAATGGTCTAAGATTACGTTATTGTGTTGTATCATTATGACCAGACCAAACGCTAAGGACCTGATGCAAAATGATGTCAAATTGTTACGTTTCGCCATCTCGGAAGCTTCTATTTAAGCCTCATCGGCAGCAGCTAGGAAAATATGGGTCTCCAGATTAATACATTTTTGTATTAAAGGAAAAGAAAGTCTTTGAGGTGCACTACGGGACATTTTTCATAAAATTACGACAAATTACACAGGGAAATTGGCAAGTTTTTTTCCGAATCTTATTGACGTAAGGGAAGTAAAATGGCATAATTAAAGTAATTGAAATGATTGCTTCCATATATAAGTTTTCTTTTATATAAAGTAGAGATGGGCACGCGTCGACATTTTACAACACGGCACGAATCCCGGATGTCCAACACGTACGAAACACGCACGCCCAAAATTTTCAAAACACGAACACGACACAACACTTTCCTTTAATTTGGTATATAGTTTTTTTGGGTTTTATTTCATAAAGGAGGGTCCACATCTGTAAATATTTGCGCCGAACGCGTTCGCCGCAAATATTTGAGGCGCATTTTAGTTAGTGGACGTGTGCGGCGCACAGAAACCACGCAAGAATTTTTGTCACATTCATAAATACTTATTTGTGTGATAAATATTTAAAAGCTCGTCCACATCTACAAGCTAAAATTTATGCCGCAGATATATATGTGGACCCACCTTAAGAAATCGAATTATTTCAACGAAGAAAGTGTACAATTTTTTTTGGTTCACTGTATGTATTTTTATATATTATACCAAATTTACACGATGAAATATTTCATGAAATTTTATTCATGAAACTTTTTGTATTTGCTTATTCCAAACGCGGAAAAACAAATGGGTTAAAGAGAATTTACAAAAGTTGTCTGAAATTTTATTTCCTATCAGTTTTTCAACACAAATTGTTTCCCTGTATATTCTATTAGCAAATAAAGAAAGTTTCATGCCACAAATTTCATGAAATATTTCATAGTGTAAATTCGGTATTAGTATTTTGAACCCCCGACAAAAAAAAGGGTGTTATAAATTTGTAGTATATCTGTGTATCTGTGTGTCTGTCTGCGACATCGTAGATCCCAAACGGCTGGCCCAATTTTGATGGAGGTCCCTTTGTTTGAAAAGTGACTTTATCGAGAGTGTTCTTAGCTGAAGAAACTTGGTCCAGCTCGCAAACGACTAGATCGATTTTAATTTAGGTTTTTTTTAAAGGTTGCTTTATCTTAAGAGTATGTTTTTGAGTACGACTTTAGAGGTTAAATTAAATTTTATATCTGTATTTACTCTTTCAATTGACTTTTTTTCTTAAGTTTTTGCTAACTTAGGTTTAAATCAGCAACATTGGCTGCTAAACTAGCAAAAAGAAATAAAAAAAGTCAACTCAAAGAGTAAATACAGATATTAAATTCAATTTAATCTCTAATCTCGTACTCAAAAACCCACTCTAACTACACAACCTAAATCAGAAGCGTTGAGCATACATTTTACCACAAAATATTTACTTTGAATGTACTCAAGGCGAATTCATTACCAGGTGGCAGCATAACGGCAGGTGACTATTTTTTGCTCTACTCGTATTTTAACCAAGAAATGTCAAAAAACATTGTCGGTGTGTTCTTCTTATTTTGTTTTTGCTTTTCTTCTTTATGTTTTTGCTTTTCTTCTTTGTGTTTTTTGACATTTCTTGGCGATTTACACAAACAAAAATGCAAGTGTTGTTGTAATTGTTGCCCTAGTGCTGCCACTTAGTATGAATTCGCCTTAAATGTACTGTAAATACGTACACTGTTGCTTACGCGACGCTTAACGCTCTGATTTAAGTTGTGCAGTAAGTCTTCTAATCTACGTTTGAAGAAAATCGGTCCAGCCGTGTTGAAGTTATCATTAATTTTTTCGGTAGTTTTTAAAATGTTTAATTTAATGTTATTTACTTATTTATAATCTATATTTGTTGTACTTTAATCTAATAATATTATAAGGAGTTTTAAATAAGTAGTGCAAATTTATTGTTTTAAAGATCCGATGGCATTTTGAAACATTTGCGTTAAAAGTAGAGTATTTAAAGCACTCGTTGAAGTATTCGTGTTATGTATAGATGCAGTTGGAACTGTTAAATTAGGAAAACCATTTAGAACCATTGGCAGATTGACTGGGTTCGTTGAAAATTTTGATGAATGAAGTGCTGCTTTGAAGGCATTTCTGCTTTTCATTTTGCGTTTCCTCTTAGAAGACACTAAGCTTTCAGCAGTTGAAATGTCTCCTTCAGAATCGGTTGAAGACGTCTCGGAATCAGTATCATCGTCATCGTTGTCGTCATCACTGCTATCATCGCTATCGGCTTTAGATTTGGTTTTCTTTGAAGCTGATATTTTACGCTTTTTGGATGATTTATTTTTTGTATTTATTTCGTTCGCCTTGACTTGTTTCCGTTTAAGTTTATTTGATTTGTTACTGACACTTGCTGAATGGTGGGAATAAACTTGCGGCTTAGGAAAACTATCACATGGATTTGTGGCAATTTGTTTTTCAGAATTAAAATTTTGAAACTGTTGCATACAAAATTCAATAAACAATTGAAGCGCTGTATTTAAATTGGCAGTGTGTGGACACGTGCGATAACCGTGATACGGAGCGGAACAGTTTTTACAAATCATTTGGCATTGAAATGAAGTGTGACCCTAAAAATACACAAAATTACAAATGATAAATCATATTGAAAATAATGAATGAGAAAAATCAATTGAAAGTATCGAAAGAATAGTAAAGCATACATACACATAGCGGTTTTAACGTTTTCTGGATGTCAACTTCTAAATGCACCCTCCCAAAAAACTAAGTGAGATACGGTTGAAAATCACGTAAAATAACGCAAATTCGAAGTACACCTTTTCTGTGTTAAACCCTCGATCGGAGTAACGCGGACTGCGCTATATGTACTTCCTGAAAGATTGGGTATAGTGTGGCGGAAAGTGGTGGGTGTGCTCGGTCGCGTTCTTCAGAACAACCCAGGTCACCACCTGCAATGTGAGGACGCCGGAATGTTTAGAGGTCGGGTGAAACTTATGGCCTGCGCAAATGAGCGATATGTCCTGCTTTTAAAGCAGGCGATAGCTCTTTTGACAGACCTATGGGAGGGCGCTAGTCTCAACGTGATTCTTCCTGAGGATATTCCACGTCGCCCTAGAGCCCTTGCTAGCGTGACCGACGCTCCTTCCAGTAAGATGGAAATACTTAAACTGCTGCAGGTTGGAAATCTTGACATACCTACCCACCACTGGCAGGTGGTCAGGGTTTCCGAATCTGGAGGTTGCTCAAGAAAGATATCAGTCTTACTGAGCCAGGAATCCTTGGCACCGCTTCGAGAGAAAAGAGGGAAGATGTACTACGGCTTTAAAGTAATCTTGCTCAGAATCTATCGAGGTGATGACAAGGGCTGCCTGGAGAAGGAAGGTTGCGATCTAAAACCGACAGTAGACACTGATGCTATGTCATCTGAGGGGGTGCTAGTCTACTGTCCTACGAGGACACTGTCTCAAACTCTGAGTTGGTGGGAGAGTTCTTTGGGAGCTTAGACGAAGCTGTTGACGAGGACGCCGTCTTGGACTCGGACCAAGAGGACGCCAACGTCACAATAGAAAATGGCTAGGCACTGGCATGGTGAAGGCGACGCAAGTCAATCTTCACCATTCCAAAGCAGCTTCGGCGCTCTTCCGTATGGCTGAGAGAAGGGAGTAGCTCTTGCTGGTACAGAACAGGGTCTGCGGACTAGCCATGAAAGGCTATGAAAGCGACTTGAACATCTTCCCATCAGCACCACCAAAGATTCTCGAGGTTGTAAAAATGGCGAACCAGAGAAATTTGCCGGCCATAATAAGAGCTGATGCCAACGGGCAGCTCGGATTCTAATGCAAGGGCTGAGTCTTTACTTGATTTAATTCTCTGTAGTAACTTAGAAGGAACTAACGTTGGGTCAGAATCCACTTTCATGATTATAAATAGAATGGAGGTGCTTGACATTACGCTAGTAAGCAATATGCATTCTAACTTAGTTAGGGAATGGAGGGTCTCTAATGATTGCTCGTTTTCTGACCATAGATATATTGAATTCGTAATAGGGATTCAGGTAGCAAGGGCAATACCCAAGCGAAATAGGAGGAAAACAAATTTGGGAGGACCAACGTGAAATCCTATCCGATTTTCTTCCGGATCTGCCGATCATCCAGGATCGGCAAGGCATCGAAACTGCAGTCGGCATCATAACGGATGCTTTTGAGCATGCCACAACGGAATCGTACAGACCAAGTATCTGCAGGGGCAGGATTAAACCTCCATGGTGGAATTCTGAAATTGCGAAGGCTCGTAAAGAATCTCGCAGGCTTTTCAACGCGGCAAAGAGAAACTGAATAATTGGACAGCTTATAAGTCCTCGGTAAATAAATTTAAGAATTTAAGAAGAAACGCGAAGCGCAAGTACTGGTGAGCTTTCTGCAGTGGTGTAGAGAGCACATCGGAGACCTGTCGACTTCGAATAATCCTATCAACCGCCCCCACCACCATAAATTTCATTAAGAAGCCATTTGGTGGTTGGACAATCAGCGGACGTGATACCCTTGATGTGATCATGGACTAGCACTTCCCTGGCTGCAACCCCTACAAGGAGGAATGCTTGACCGTTGCTTCAAATTGCCACATAACAACACAAATCCCCGTAAACAGGGAAAGGCGTATGTGGGCGTTAAATAGTTTTGGGACGTTCAAGTCACCAGGTCCGGACGGAATTATACCAGCCGATCTACAGCAAAATGCGGAACTAGTTGCGCCATGGCTATAGATGGGATTCTACCCGGTATTTAGCCGATGTATGGGTAAATACCCAGTAAAAATCAGGTATATTATGGCAATCACTAATTTTCATTTAACTGTCATGTAATTTCAAATGAATTTTAGTATTTTTAATAAATCGTGTGCTAAACTGCATTAAACCGGAATTTATCGAATTAAAATTGTTAAGAAGGTATGTGTTTATTAGTGAAGCTAGTATTGATGAAATGCAACTGTATGATCATAAATAAACGAAAATGTTTTAGAATGAAATGCTACACGAAAAGTGTTTTGTTTATTGATGTTTATTATTCTTCAGTTTTTTTTCAAGACTAAAAAATGTAATACAAAGTTGACAGTGCTTAAGCTACGAATTTAAATGGAATACAAAGAATGCAATCCCGTTAGATTTTATGTGTTTAATATTTATGTACAACTAGATGTGCTCGCCCGCTTCGCGCGCTTAAAGTTCGCCTTATAGCGTTCTTTATATTTCTTTGATGTTCCCGTTATGCAAAATAAACAGTGTTACCAACGTTAAAAAAACAAAAAATCGTTCTAATTTCCAACAACATTTATATTAGTAAAATATGGTACATTTTCGTTTTTTTTCTATTTTTACTTAGGAATGAGCTATTTCATCGCGGTAAAAAGTACCCTATGTTTGAATCAGGACTCTAAAGTACCTCCATACCAAATTTCATGAAAATCCATTCGGTGGTTTTTTGCGTGAAGCGTGTTCGGACGGACAGACAGACAAAAATTCCAAAATTTGGTGTTTTGTTCTCTACATCGATTACTGATTACGCCACCATAAAAATTTTCAAAAAATATTTCATGTACAGACACTCCCTTTTTACAGTTTTATTATATGTATAGATGAGACAAAAGTAAATATGTTGTTCATATGTATGTATAAAAAATTGCGACAAGAGCAACAAGTTAATTAAAAGAATTAATTAGTTAAAAAAAATTAAAAGCAAAATTTGAATTATAAAAAATACTTATTGTGTTCTTATTGTGTTAAAGAAATACGAGCCAAGATATGAGATGCATTTATGTCAATAACTGAGATTGGTGAGAATGAGAAAGAACAATTATTGTCTTCATTTGATGAAAGGATGGAAATGTCGGTTAAGCCAATAAATTTTGCTGCTAGGTTCCTTGACCCCAATAGTCAAGGACACGCTTTAAGTTCATCCGATTATCTTATTGCGATGCAATTCATTTGATATGGGTACCAATTTAAATATAAACAGATCTGGCAAACTATAAAGCTAGAGAGAGTCTGTGGGATAACAATTTTTTGTGGAGCTGCATTGAAGAAAAATCTCCTTCTACATGGTGGAAAAGTATTTGCGCGTCTACGGAATTGAGCAGGATAGCGGAACGTATATTGACTGCTTCATGCACTTCAACTGCCACTGAACGATCATTCAGCAGCCAAAGTTTTATCCACTCAAAAAAAAAAGAAACAAATTAACAGCACATAATTGGAATTTAAGCAATAAGATCATACGACAAAAGGATGTTTCCTCAAAAATTTTACCGGCTAAGAATGAAATGAACTCTTCTTTTCCAAATGATGACATGCATTAAACGTCCACTGGTACCAACTATTCATTTGACGAAGTACATTCCATATCCATTGGTGTCATCCATCCTACATCTCATTATTCATCTTTTTAGAGTAAAACGGTGATTGTAATGTAATTTTTCAAGAACATTTACATATCTGTGAATAATAAACTAAATTTTCAGTTGCTCGGCATTTTTATTGAGTCGTTATTTTTCAATTGCTCTGCATTTTTATTTACAAAATGTATCATAAAACTCAAACATTCTCGCGCAATGTGTTTGTTTATTAAATTTTCTCCATCAAAATTTATGTGTGTGAAGTTAAATTTTAAAATTTGAAACCCTAGACAAAAACCATCGAATTTAACAGAGGTCTGTTAACAGTTTAACATGACTCTGTTAAACATTTAAAATTTTGTTTTTTCATTTAAAATTGAATAATTACTAAATTGTTAAACAAATTGCACCAGCAAATAATTAAATATCTTATTTACGTCATACTTTGTACCTAGATATGGCTTTGGCAAATAAATACATAAAAATAAGCGGATTTTAGATCGCTTGAAAAAAAATTAATATATAAAAGACTTTAGTCCTTTTCTCGAAAATGGTAGGAGATGGGGTAAATTTTTTTCACGGAGGGGACTCCTAGTAGCGTCTAGATAATTGTCCGATGGTCAGATATTTTAACATTCCGTTTTTTTAGAAACTATAGACCGATTTCAAAAAAACCATATTTGAAATCTGAAAAAGGACTTTAGTCCTTTTCTCGAAAATGGTAGGAGATGGGGTAAATTTTTTTCACGGAGGGGACTCCTAGTAGCGTCTAGATAATTGTCCGATGGTCAAATATTTTAACATTCTGTTTTTTTAGAAATTATAGGCCGATTTCAAAAAAACCATATTAGAAATCTGAAAAAGGACTATAGTCCTTTTCTCAAAAATGGAAGGAGATGGGGTAAATTTTTTTACGGAGGGGACTTCTAGTAGCGTCTAGATAATTGTCCGATGGTCAGATATTTTAACATTCTGTTTCTTTTAGAAATTATAGGCCGATTTCAAAAAAACCATATTTGAAATCTGAAAAAGGACTTTAGTCCTTTTCTCGAAAATGGTAGAAGGGGTAAATTTTTTCACGGAGGGGACTCCTAGTAGCGTCTAGATAATTGTCCGATGGTCAAATATTTTAACATTCTGTTGTTTTTAGAAATTATAGGCCGATTTCAAAAAAACCATATTAGAAATCTGAAAAAGGACTATAGTCCTTTTCTCGAAAATGGAAGATGGGGTAAATTTTTTTTACGGAGGGGACTCGTAGTAGCGTCTAGATAATTGTCCGATGGCCAGATATTTTAACATTCTGTTTTTTTAGAAATTATAGGCCGATTTCAAAAAAACCATATTTGAAATCTGAAAAATGACTTTAGTCCTTTTCTCGAAAATGGTAGGAGATGGGGTAAATTTTTTTCACGGAGGGGACTCCTAGTAGCGTCTAGATAATTGTCCGATGGTCAAATATTTTAACATTCTGTTTTTTTAGAAATTATAGGCCGATTTCAAAAAAACCATATTAGAAATCTGAAAAAGGACTATAGTCCTTTTCTCGAAAATGGAAGGAGATGGGGTAAATTTTTTTTACGGAGGGGACTCCTAGTAGCGTCTAGATAATTGTCCGATGGTCAGATATTTTAACATTCTGTTTTTTTAGAAATTATAGGCCGATTTAAAAAAAAACCATATTTGAAATCTGAAAAAGGACTTTAGTCCTTTTCTCGAAAATGGTAGGAGATGGGGTAAATTTTTTTCACGGAGGGGACTCCTAGTAGCGTCTAGATAATTGTCCGATGGTCAAATATTTTAACATTCTGTTTTTTTTTAGAAATTATAGGCCGATTTCAAAAAAACCATATTAGAAATCTGAAAAAGGACTATAGTCCTTTCTCGAAAATGGAAGGAGATGGGGTAAATTTTTTTTACGGAGGGGAGTCCTAGTACCGTCTAGATAATTGAACGATGGTCAGATATTTTAACATTCTGTTTTTTTAGAAATTATAGGCCGATTTCAAAAAACCCATATTTGAAATCTGAAAAAAGACTTTAGTCCTTTTCTCGAAAATGGTAGGAGATGGGGTAAATTGTTTCACGGAGGGGACTCCTAGTAGCGTCTAGATAATTGTCCGATGGTCAAATATTTTAACATTCTGTTTTTTTAGAAATTATAGGCCGATTTCAAAAAAACCATTTTAGAAATCTGAAAAAGGACTATAGTCCTTTTCTCGAAAATGGAAGATGGGGTAAATTTTTTTTACGGAGGGGACTCCTAGTAGCGTCTAGATAATTGTCCGATGGTCAGATATTTTAACATTCTGTTTTTTTAGAAATTATAGGCCGATTTAAAAAAAACCATATTTGAAATCTGAAAAAGGACTTTAGTCCTTTTCTCGAAAATGGTAGGAGATGGGGTAAATTTTTTCACGGAGGGGACTCCTAGTAGCGTCTAGATAATTGTCCGATGGTCAAATATTTTAACATTCTGTTTTTTTAGAAATTATAGGCCGATTTCAAAAAAACCATATTAGAAATCTGAAAAAGGACTATAGTCCTTTTCTCGAAAATGGAAGGAGATGGGGTAAATTTTTTTTACGGAGGGGACTCCTAGTAGCGTCTAGATAATTGTCCGATGGTCAAATATTTTAACATTCTGTTTTTTTTAGAAATTATAGGCCGATTTCAAAAAAACCATATTAGAAATCTGAAAAAGGACTATAGTCCTTTCTCGAAAATGGAAGGAGATGGGGTAAATTTTTTTTACGGAGGGGAGTCCTAGTACCGTCTAGATAATTGTCCGATGGTCAGATATTTTAACATTCAGTTTTTTTAGAAATTATAGGCCGATTTCAAAAAAACCATATTTGAAATCTAAAAAAGGACTTTAGTCCTTTTCTCGAAAATGGTAGGAGATGGGGTAAATTTTTTTCACGGAGGGGACTCCTAGTAGCGTCTAGATAATTGTCCGATGGTCAAATATTTTAACATTCCCCTCCGTGAAAAAAATTTACCCCATCTCCTACCATTTTCGAGAAAAGGACTAAAGTCTTTTATATATTAATTTTTTTCAAGCGATCTAAAATCCGCTTATTTTTATGTATTTATTTGCCAAAGCCATATCTAGGTACAAAGTATGACGTAAATAAGATATTTAATTATTTGCTGGTGCAATTTGTTTAACAATTTAGTAATTATTCAATTTTAAATGAAAAAAACAAAATTTTAAATGTTTAACAGAGTCATGTTAAACTGTTAACAGACCTCTGTTAAATTCGATAGTTTTTGCCTAGGGTTTCAAATTTTAAAATTTAACTTCACACACATTCAAAATTTATACCCACTCCTTGGGTAAATACCAGGGTATTCACCCAATTTACACATTTTACAGGGTATTTACCATTTGGGTATTTACATTTTGGGTATTTGGGTATTTTCCCATATATAGCCATGGCTAATAAGGATATACAAAGCCTACCTTCGGGTGTCATATATACCTGCTTCATGGACTAACTGTTAGGTAGTCTTCATCAGCAGGTGGACTACCGACAGTAGTCTCAGTGTGAATCCTCAGAAAACGGTTCTCGTACTCTTCACAAAGAAATACAAGATACCATATTTTCCCCTCCCGACTCTAAACGGAATAGAACTTGGTTGTCTGACAGTGCGAAGTACCTGGGTATATACCTGGACTCGAAAATGTCATGGCACCGTATTGTCCAGTCAAGGGCAAATAAGGCCGCGGTGGCCATATATGCATGCAGAAGGGCCACAGGAACTCAAAATGGATCTTCAACATGGTTATAAAGCCCATGCTCACATATGGCGCCCTAGTATGGTGGACTGCATTAGATAAAATCACCTACTAACGGATCATAGAAAGGATCCTCCACACATCAGCTTTGATGATCACAGGCGCTCCCCGCACCACTCCATTAAAAGCACTTTTCACAATGATGCACTGGCTGCCAGCTGATCTCATAGCAGGTGCATGGAAAAAGGCACCAAAGGGACACGCCAACATTTTGGAACTCCTAAACGGCCTGCCGGAAAACATTGACTACTGCTCACCCATTCTTCTGACCGATAAGATTTGCCGTGACGCTCTCGGGCACATCCTCCCCCCGTCAGGGGGACGTGCTGGAGATCTATACGGACGGACCCAAATCGGACTTTGGCGTGGGTGGTGGCGTCTTCATTCCCCGTTATCAAAAGAGGATACAGTTTAAGCTACAGGATAAATGTAGCGTGCTATAGTGATGTTAAGAATATTCGTATTCGAAACGCCGAATATTCGCCTCTGTCATGACATTCGTATTCGTACTCGCCAAATTCTAGCGAATATTTCCAAAAAATAATATACAAAAATATACAGAAAATTTAACAAAAGACAATAATTTTTAATAATTTTTAATTTAAAAAAAAAACCTTTGCCTCTACGCAAAATCATAATCTTCTTTTAGTAAAGAAAAAACAAACAAAATATATTTCACAACCACATAGTATCTAATAAGTAAAGCCCTGTTTGTATATATCGTGTTACATTAATAATCAAAGCTCATAGAGGAATGTTGAACTTCAAAAATAAAAGTTTTGAACATAGATTATACGTAAATGGTCAACTGACTTCATGTCAAAAAAAAATTGACAACTCTCTTTACACCTACGGGTATTTTGTTATCTAACACACTGAGAGAGGCAACTCAACACTCATCAGAGAGCGTAATTTTTGTACTTGAAAATGGACTAAAATTAATTTTTTTTTGCACACACAAACACTATTTTATTTAATTTTTTTATTTGCTTATAATAAATTTTATGTTTCTTCTAGCTGTAATTTTAAAATATTTCTTTTAATTTTGTTGACATTTGGGTGTTGAAATTTATCAAAGCTTTCAACGGTTTTTTTCATTCAACAGTATTGCATTTTTGTTACTATTTGGGACAATTTTTTTAGTGCCAAATAGAAAAAATGCAAAGAAACTTTAAGCAAATCAAAATTTTTTGAGCTCGAATGCACCAAAATTGATTCTAAATTCATATTTTCATTAATTAATGCAAAATTAATTGTATATTACAACTAAAAATTCGTGTTAAAAAACTATAAATTTTGTAAAATACTTTTTGTACAACTATGTATGGTTTTGGTGCTGTGGGTAATGTTTTATTTTAAACCAATACTAATACAAAATGCTCTACTAACACATTCTTAGACTTAGGTTTTTGACAGCAGACTTAGGTTTTTGAAGTTTTAGTTGACTATCTACGTACCTATGGTTTTGAAGTCTTTCCTCCTTCAAGCCTATTGCTCGCTCGGAACACTCGGTGGTGCTGTCACTAAATATTGCCTGGCTATAGGTAAAAGAAGCTCGTATTTTTCCTTATTTACTTTCCACCATGTGAGTGGGTCGACGTCATTTGCGACCCGTTTTAAAATGTTAAATACCTATAGTATTGTGACACTTTTTCTCAATTTATTGTTATTGACGCAAAGAGGAGATTTTTTTAAATTAAATTTTAAATATCAAGTGGCACTATACGTTTAGATTGAATAGTCGTATTCGTATTTGTATTCGCGAATATTAAAAATTGATATTCATAACATCACTAGCGTGCTAAAGGCTGAAATATCAGCCATAAAAAGAGCAGCTAACTGGATGAGGTACTATAGGATATTCAATGATGACATCCAAATTTGTACGGACAGCAAGGCTGCAATAAGTCTCTATGCGGTGTTTATACAAAATCCAACTTGGTGTATGAATGCCGGATGTCTCTAAACGAGATAGCGAGACGAACTAGCTAAGTCCGAGGCTCGAATACACAGTCGAGACACTGATCAAATGGTTGGCGCACCGCTGAACTGCTGGAAATCTCACATTCAGCAGGACCGCGCAGACCAGATGGTCAAAAGGGGCCTTCTTCTCGACATCGAGGTTAATATGGCCCCAATACGATTGTAGTAGATCTGCAATCTTGGAGTGGACCCCTCGCGGGCAAATACGCACATTTGTGGCGGTAATTACAGGACACTGTGTTATAGGTGCGCCTGCTAGGAGATTGAATCTAACGTATAATGACTTCTGTAAAAGTTATCATAATGAGGAGGAAGAAAATGTTGAGCACCTCCTCTGTCTCTGTCCCGCTCCCTCTCTCTCCTCTCTCTAAGCTAAGGATGGCTTCACTGGGTAGCCCTCTGCTGCAGGATCTAGCAGCCTTATCAAACTGCGACATTAGACGGATAAATTAGTTCATCCGATCGTCGGGTTGGTTCAGCACTGAACCGATTGGGGAAATGTAGAAGAGGTTTTACCAATCTTCACGTCCCAGTTTCAGGTAACACAACGCGACCTAACTTGGCATGACATTAGCTTAAATGATGAATAGAACTGGGGGGTTACTCTGTAATTTGAAACGAAATAAATGCTTTCGCATTGCAATGTAATTAACATACAAATGCGAACAGTTTTCCTTTCGCATCGCAATACAGAGTAACCCCCCTGGAATATTGGGTTCGGTACACATATATTGAGGAGTGTTTTTTACTCTATTTATGATGTTACAAGAGCCCCAATCAAAAAGCTGAATCGGAATAACTAAATAGATGTAAAGTGGAATATTTACCTATTTTTGACACTAAATTTAAACGATTGCATTCATTTCTACTAAAGTGAAGTTTTTTTGTTTACGGCCGCGTTTCATCGATGATATACACAATAAAGAACTTTTCTCGACGGTATTGAATTTATCGTGAAGATTGAAAATCTGTTTTTTCATATTTTGAAATTATTTAAAAAAAACAAATATTCAATTTCAGTGCAAAATTGCAGAAGTAAATTCGATTGCGAAAAATCGATTTATTATGTCATAAAATAGATTTTCGATTGGAATCGAAATCGGTTTACCATTCCCTAGTTTATGCTATTTATTTTGGCAACAAACAGTTGAATACTTTATGTTACTATGTAAATCTTTCGGTTGCGCTTTGTAAAACTAAGTAAAATTTTTATTCAACTTGCAAAGATATGGGACGGGAAAAACAGATTCATGGCGGTGACATATTTTAAATTTGGAAAATATTATTTCCCCACAGCACTAAAACCGCACTTGGTTGTAACAAAAAGTATTCTAAACTATTTATATTTACATGAATTTTTAGAAGTTTAGGCTATTATTGTTGTATTAATTAATGAAAATATGCATTTAAGCTGGAGGTACATACCACGCGTTACGCGGCAACGCTTTTCTTGCTTTTTGAACTTTTAACGCTTTAAAAATGGCAAGTTACACAACACGCTTTTGATACTTTTTTGCTTATCAAATTTCAAGCCTCTTTCGGCTATTTTTTGTCTTGCCTTTACGTTTTATTTTCCTTTATATATTTATTGCATTTTTCATTCATTGTTTAATAAAAAAATTAATTTCTAATAATTTATTTCCATTGAACAAAAATTTTATTATATGAATCTGGCAGCACTACCAGTCATTTTGTATACAACGCGTGAAAGTTGAATGTTCAACTTTTTGCGAGGTACGAGCGTCGCAAACTTCTCTTTGTAACTTGCCTTACCTGGCCTTTACACATGCAAGTGCAAGTTCGAAAAACTCAATACACTCAAACTTTTCTACTAACATACTTTTGGTTCAGCTATGAGAAAGACAGAGAAACGAATACAAATTGCTTTTTCGTTGATAATACGTGCACAGAACTTGCATGCAAGTACTTACATGTCTAAACGTAGGGTTATGGAAATACACTACATATTTCAACTTTTTTGATAGAAGTCTGTAACGCATTAGCGCATTGAAAGCATGCTATGTACTTTCACCTTTAGAATGCTTTTTAATACATTCGAGCTCAAAAAATATTGATTTGCTAAACGTTTTTTGCAATTTTTCTATTTGGTACCAAAAATTTTTATCCCAAAAACGAACAAAAATACAATACTGTTCAATGAAAAATAGGGGTGAAAACTTTGATAAATTTCAACACACAAATGTCAACAAAATTAAAAAAATATTTTAAAATTACAGCAAGAAGAAATATAAAATTTATATTAAAACAAATAAGAAAATTAAATAAAACTAAAAAGTGTTTGTGCGTGGAAAAAAAGTTACGATTTAGTGCATTTTCAAGTGGAAAAGTGATGTCTCTCAAGTGTGTTGAAATGCAAAAATGGTGTCCTCTCATTTTTGTTGAATTCACAATATCTATATGTGTAAAGAGAGTTGTCATTATTTTATTGACAGTGCGAGAGCTTACTATCTATCATAGATTATACGTAGATAGTCAACTAAAACTTCGAAAACCTAAGTCTGCTGTCAAAAACCTAAGTCTAAGAATGTGTTAGTAGAACATTTTGTATTAGAATTGGTTTAGAATAAAATATTCCCCACAGCTACAAAACCATACTTAGTTGTACAAAAAGTATTTAACAAAATTTATATTTCTTAAACACGAATTTTTAGTTGTTATATACAATTAATTTTGCATTAATTAATGAAAATATGAATCTAGAATAAGTTTTAATGCAATTGAGCTCAAAATAATTTTGATTCGCTAACATTTTTTTTTTGCATTTTTTCTATTTGGCAATATTGCCAAATAGAATTAAAAAAATTTAATAATATAAACTAGTGTTTGTGTGTGCAAAAAAAATAAATTTTTGTGAATTTTCAAGTGCAAAAATTACGCTCTCTGATGAGTGTTGAGTTGCCTCTCTCAGTGTGTTGGATAACAAAATACCCATAGGTCTGAAGAGAGTTGTCAATTTTTTTTGACAGGAGCTCAGTTGACTATCTACGTATAATCTATGCTATCTATGTTTATCAATGCTACAAAATACCCATAGATGTGAAGAGAGTTGTCAATTTTTTTTTTGACAGGAGCCCAGTATAATCTATGACTTGGTATTTTACTTGATTTCTGTTTGTTTATTTTAAAAAAATTACAAAAAATTTATCAAAATTGATGATATCGAGCGCAATGAATGCTTGCTTGATATCTCGGAAACCATAAACAATTTCGCGAAACAGATTTCGGATTCTGAAAGAGGATATTCAAAATATATATACTACGGTATTCATTTAATCGGGTTTCTGCTTTAGTCGGTTAATCGCTCGATTAATTAATCGAGGTTTTGGCTTAATCGGTTAATACCGAAATCAACCGGTTAACCGATTATTAAAGTTTTTTTATAAATCAAGTAATTTCCACAAATAAAAATGCATAAATTATCTATTATCTTGAATTTATTAGTAAAAAATCAATAACACAACAAACATAACAATTCTTGAACTAAATCAAGCAAAAAGAAATCATAAATATGTATTCATTAAAAAATTAACAAGTTTGTGAGATCATTATATCAGTTATTTCAATAGTTTAAGGAGAACTTCTAAAACAATCTTTCAGAAAAATAATTTGCTTTAAATGCTTAGGATTTAAGAGATACTCTTCTTAAGTTTTGGTAAAAATTGACTTGGAAAAATCCTTTCATTTATCGTAGATGTTGAAGAAATCGAAAGCAATCCATAATACAGAATATCTAGTTTCTCAGTCCTTTTCCTGGATTTCTCTAGACTTATAAAGTTTTCCATTATGCCATTAGTCCTGTTTTTAATTTTTTTTTCAAATTATTATCACTTCTAATTGTTTCGGTTACTATCGATAGCTTCTGTTGTAAGGTCATCATCTATCTGACTCATACTGGCAAAGCTCAGCGACGAACATTCTACAAAAAAGTTTGTATCCGAATTCCCTAGTTTCCGTTTTTGTACTGTATTTTAAAATTCCTAAGTGGAGGTATAAAATATTTGAATTGTCTCTCATTAAATCTAATCCTTAGATTTTTAATTAAATCGTTTCAACCAGGGACCGTAACGGTTATAACTTTTATTTTAAAAATTACTTTTTAATCATTATTTCTTGAGTTTTATTTTTCGCTTAGAAAATAAAAGTAATTTCTTGAGTTTTATTTACTCCTCAGAAAATAAAAGCTATTTCTTAAGTTTTATTTAATCCTCAGAAAATAAAAGTTATTTCTTGATTTTTATTTATTCCTCAGAAAATAAGTTATTTTCTGAAAAACAATTTTTTGGGTTATATTTTTTAAACATCATAAAATATAAAAAAAATTAATTTAATTTAACAAATAATAGTTTTTGCAAGAACTCCTGTTTATTTATTTTTGGAAAAACTCTTATTTGTGAAAAAAAATCCATTTATTTTCTTGTATTTTATGCCGTTCAAAAATTACTTTTTTTAAGCAAAAAAAAAATAAAAATTAAAAAGTAATTGTTATTTTCTAAGCAAAAAAAACTAGAAAAATAATTTTTATTTCCTGAGGAAGAAATAAAACTCAAGAAATTACTTTTATTTTCTGAGGAATAAATAAAAACTCAAGAAATAACTTTTATTTTTTGAGAAATAAATAAATCTGAAGAAATAACTTTTATTTTCTGAGGAATAAATAAAACTCAGAAAATAATCGGTAAAGTTCAGTTTTTTAATAAAACTTAAACAAATTAAAAATCAATGCATCTAAAGGTAGTCCATGCAACAAAGATTAATTTGGTACATTCCTTATGGACGTATCACTTCTATTTTAGCTTGATTTTTTTTTAGTTTAAATTTGAAAAATAATCGTTATTTTCGGTTCCTGGTTTCAACAATATCATTGGACTTTATCAAACTATTAGACAAGAACTTAAAACAAGTTTAGAGTAGCAGTCTTTACTAAACTCGTATAGCCACGTCCAAAGATTTTAATGTTTTACTTCAGTTAAAATCACTGACCACATTTTGTATATGAGACGAAGCTAATAATTAAACGCATAAAAATTACGTTATAATACTACAAAATCGGGTGTGTTCCATGCGGAATTAAAATGTGCGGAATTAGCAAAGCATTGTCTTTGCAATTTATTATTTATAACAACAATGCTTTGGTAATTCGGCACATTTTAATTCTGCATGGAGCACAGAACATACCCGTATATGAAAAAATTTGTTATCATGTCAATGGGTTAATAGCGAATCTCTAACAATATCTAAAACGAACAACTTTAACGATATCATTAAATATTTACTATAAATAGTTTTAGCTATTCGATTTTAATATCGCTAAACATTCGTTTTTAATAGTTTGGCAATAGTTAGAGAGCGAAGCTTCTGCAACTTCTCGCGTAATTTCGAGTTTTTTTCTCTTAGTTTTTGCTTTGGCTTCTTTTTTCAAAGCATTTTTGCTTTTAAAGATTTATTTTCGCTAAAAGAAGAACTCAATAACATTATAAAGATTTGTTGAGAAGTTAGCGAATATAGTTTTTTAACTAATTTATGTTCACTGTTGTTTTAAATTTTCGAACATTTAGCGACCATTTTTGTTTCGCTTATTCTTCGCAGTGGTGAACGTCACCTTTGTTTTAAAATTTCGAACATTTAGCAAAAATTTTTCTTTCGCCAATTCTTCGCAGTTGTGAATGTTTGCTTTTTTCGAATCTCAGGTCAAGCGGGCATATTCTGCTTTAACAAAGTATTTTGTGATAGTGCAATAGAGATGGCATATTTACCTATTTTGTGCAGTCTCTCTTCTTTCTATTGGAAACGGTTGTTGATAGCGAACCTAATGGCGAACATTGATGCTCAGCTATATGATCGGGCGTCGATGTCAGAGCATGGACTAAACATGAACATCAGCGGTATATATTAGCCATATTTCATGTCCTACATGATGCTCATAAAAATTTCAGGGGTAATGGAGATCCCCAGTTATTAATGAGATAATTATGGATTGCAACCAAACCTCAATCCGGTTGCCAATTGCTAAAAACTATATTACGGATGGCAACTAGCAACTGAGAACTGTTTACTTCAGTTGATATTTAGCGCTTTTCTGGCAATCACAAATTTTCGGTTCTCGGCTAACAACGCAACTGACGTTCGCTTGCTATTCATAATCATTAATACCCTACTACTTACCTTTTTATCACAAATCATGCAATCTTCTGCTGTAGCCTTTTTACCGGATTTCTTAGTTTTATTTAAATTTTTCTCAGCTGTTTCTTTATCATGCTCTTCATCATCCAATATAATTTTGTTTTCCAAATTACCTATACAAACAACATCATCTTCTGAACTATTTTTGTTTTTCGATGATTTAGCTTTAACTTCTTTTTTGTTATCTGTATTAGCCGCTGATTTAAGTAGGGGCGTAGGTGGTCCAGATTCTTCATCGGAAGATGAAGACGTTGACGATGGTTCTTTTATAGTTTTCACGTTTTGAGACATCTTCACTGGCGGAGAGTTCGCAGAATTTTGTTTAGGTTTTAGTTTGATATTAAGCGGTGATGAAGGTACAATAGAGCTCGGTGTTACCTCAGGTTTTGCAGTCTCTTCCTGCTTGTTTCTAGGGTCGGGATCTTCATCGCTGGAAGAAGATTCACTAGAAGATGACGATGACGAACTTGAGGATGATTTTCTCTCTTGCTTTATATTAATCAGATCTCTTTCTGGCTTAATTTTTACTTGAATGTTTGTTTCTGGCAATTTAGATGTTTCAATAGCTTCAGAAACACTATTAATTCCAGATACTGAATCAGCTCCGATTTTACAAACATTAATTTCTTTTTCACCTATCTGAGACACATACGGTTTTTCCACTGGAGTAGATTCAATTTGTTTGTTTACAGTTTTATTAGTACTGGGGTCATCTTGATACTCATATTGTTGCTCAAAATTTATATGATGTGGTATTATTAAAGGATTGGCGGGTTTCTTCCTTATCCAGGGATATATGCCTGCTCTCGTAACAGGAACGTCACCAAGGTAATTACTATTTCTTTTATCACAGTTCCGATCATCTTTTGGCCAATAGTTTGCTGCATCATTCATATGACCAGTGTCAGCAAATTTGGGAAAATGTCTTTCTCCCCGTTCAGACCTGGTATAGTTCTTTTTTCCACCATAATTTCCTGGTCCCTTACCTCGGTTTTTATTACCACCACGGTTCTTATTCGGCCAACTTTTGGAATTGTTCATAACTCCACTATTTCAAATATTTTGTAAATAAAAATACTGCACGTGTTGCAGACAGAGAAACAAGCCAGTCGATTTTAAGACGACGTCGCGCCGCCGCCGGTTGCTTTTTTAACTATCGCGCCTCCGCCGATTATATCGGCTCAAAGCCAGGCGCCGCGCAGAGAAGCCAGCCGATTAAGAAATTTCGGCGGCGGCTCAACGGCTTGGCGCCGAACTTTCGTGCGTGTAAAGGCCATGTCAGATAAAACTTTTGCTTCGCGTTGCGTTACAGATTCGCTTTGACATCTAAGATGAAATGTACATACTTATACGAAACATGTCACATAAAGCACTTTTAACGCAGCGTGAAGCGAAAAGTTCGGCAACTCTCATCTTTTTGCTTGCTTTGACAATCAGCTGGAATAATTTTCTTTTATTATATTGCCAAACGAAACATATTGCGCGTTTGAATCTGTTTTAATAAGAGGTAAATATGTATGTGGCATTTATTTATTTATAATAAATCGTAAAATAACATAATTGACTTTTATTTTTATAAAAAATATATATATAAATAGCAAAATTATCAACAACTTTTTTGGTAAACGATCAATGCGCGAGCAGAGGGCGAAGCCGATGTAAAATGGTGATCGGCGCCGGCTAAGAACAAATATAGTCGGCGGCGGCTAAGAGCCGAAAATTTTTCGCCGGCGGCGGCTACCCAAATTTATCGGCTAACGGTCGGCTAACAGAGTATTTCTTGCTTACTTACAAGGTATATTTACAACAGGTATACTCGGCCCAATTATAAATAAACTTGCCTTTCTAGACGATTTACTGCCTTATTTATAAAAATAATTTTCATAAGAAATTTTTTTCATATGTTCCAAAACCGAATTAAATATTTTTAAATGCGCATGTTAGTAAATATCCACTTTTTATTATAAAAAATCGGCTTAGCCGCTAGCCGATATTAGCCGCAATAATCGGCGGCGGCTAAGTGATTGTGAAAATCACCGGCGGCGGCTAATAGCCGGCTATTAACCAACCGGCTTCGTGCTCTGTGCGCGAGTGTTGTCAAAGTTTTCATTGTGTCATACACCTTTTGCTTTACACTTTTCTATCAAAGTTAGAAACGTCACTCAAAGCGACAAAGTTTTATCTGACACGGCCTTAAGATAGGGCTGTCATTCGTCATGATTTTCCAGGACTGTCTTGGTCAAGGCAGAGGCTAAACAGACGCGACAAAAGAGGGAAGATATTGCATATTACACAAAATACACAGAAGTGACACGATGTGTTGTTCTATTTGACTCGCTTCATAGTTTTGTGTATGTGACGTCAATCGTGTGTATTTTTTTGACAAGCATTATCTAGTTTATATCGTATTTGTTGGCCTTATGCAGCCACGAGACCTGCGCCGTGACGGCTCACAGCCGGCTGAGCCGAGCCACCGATAATTTTAGACAGTCGCGCCGCCGCCGAGAAAAGTGCGGCTTAGCTGAAGCCGAATTTGAGCCGCCGCCGCCGATTTTCTCATGAGCCGCCGCTGCCGACAAAATCGCTGGGCACAGGTCTCTGGCAGCCACCTGTATTATACAGGCTGTATACTTATTACACCATGACTTGTTTTCGTTTTGTTTATTTTCCTACCATTTGTAATAACAAATACACTGTATTTGTCTTTTTAACAGTCATTTTTTTTGTTTCACACTTCATGTGAAAACTTACGATGCGAGAAATACAGAAACGAGGCACTGATTTCTGTTTTTTTCCCGTCACTATTTTTTTATTTCAAATAGGATTTTTGAATTTCAATTGATTTTTTTTAATATCAATTGATATATTTTTAAACTGAATTGCAAATTTTTTAATTTCGAATAAACATTTTTTAATTTCAATTGATATGTTTAGAGCTACAATCGGAAAAGGCAAAGCGAATTAATATCAAGTGGCCTTATCATTAAAACACCACACATACAAAGTAGGTGTAGGACTATTTTTATATGTACTGTGACAGTTCGGGTTAAAGTTTTTCTCTTTTTTCATATAGTTTGACTGATGGGGTGTAATCAGCTGATGATCGTCTGTGATGATAAGGATACCTGGTACTGAATTCGCCCTGGGAAAAGGTATATAAATTTCAGAAATATTTCGGCCTAAATAATTTTCCCTTTTTTCCTTTTTTAAGGAATATATATTTATAATTAGACCTAAGTCATGTATATAAATAAATGTAAATATTATATAGTTAAGCTATAAATATCCTTATGAAATAATTAGAATAGTCCTAAGGAAAATACTTAGTATGTAGGGAAATTTTGTTATTTTAAGAATTAGGTTAAGAAAAGCCATGTAAATAGTTTAAGATAATGGAAAGAAAATAAAATTGAATTGGCCTAAATAATTTATTTAATTTGTTATATAAAAAATAATATTAAAAAAATATATATCGACGTAGTTGCGTAAAAAGGTCCAATCTGCTGTGTGTGGCCCTTTTTACGCAACTACTTCGATATATGTATGTATGTATGTGTTTAAGTACTACTACATAAAATGTACTAGGGAATCTTTGGTTCAAATGTCTCCATATAGTCGTAAAAGAAATACCTCCTCAATAGTGCTAAAGTCTATTGGTAGATTTTCAATGGCAAGCCTATGTTATATGTCAATAGGCGATTACATTGGCTGGGGTGCATCTGGTCAGTAGTAGTATTGACAATGCCACTAATAAATCACTAATATTTCAATATTGTGGACAAGAGCCCCTAAAATTTACTAGTGAATCTTTGGTGGCAATGTCTCCATGAGATCCCAAAAGAACTACTCAGTCAGTAGTGCTACAGTTCAGTATTGTCTTGTCGTCGACAGGTAGTTACGGAATGAGGGGGAATATTTATCCATATATTTTCATGAAATACAATTTATTTTATTTGTAATACATCGTCATATGAAGCGTAAAACCATGTAACTACAATTTTTTAATTTTACAGGAAAAGGAAAATTTATAAAATAGTACAAGTTATAGTGGCTTCGTAGTTTTTCTTTTGATTATAGCGTCGCCGAACATGACAATAGAAGCATAAACATTTGTAGGGGAATTTGCTTTGATATAATGTACAATAATTAATAAAAACAACGGTTATGACATTTTTGCCTTACATGGTTTTACGTTTCATATGACGATATGTTGCTTTATGATCAGTTAATATAAATGGTACGTTTTTGCCATATTCGATTTTTTTATAAAATTTTAAATAAAAATGTTCTAATTTTGCATAAAAAATACATTTTTCATCATTGCGTTCTAAATAATTCCGAAACCATTGAGTATGTAAACAAATGTTAGAACGGCTTAAAGGCAATTTTATTCCAAGTTGTTTAGTGTTTTTTGTAAGGGAATTGGATAACTTCTGTTATGATGAAATTGGTGTAGCAGCCTCTTGAAAAATCCCAAATTGTAGAAAAAAAAATTTTTAAAAAACCTATCTATAGAAATTGAAATTTCGACTGTTTTTGCAATTATGGACAATAACATATCAAAAAAATATAGCGGTTTGTTGCATATTGTTATTTGAGATAAGCGTAAGTTTTTCAAACTTTTGTTCTTTAGCTGTTAATAGACCTCAAGGCCTCATATTTTGCGGTTTTTACAAATATTTATATTATTGTGAAACTTTAATTCTATATAAGTTATAACTTAAGTTATGGCCCAATAGGAAGAAAAAATTCTATTGTATACTTTTTAAATTTAACTTTCCTTTTTTCTTTGCTTTCTGTTTCATATCTTTGTAAATTTTTCAAACTTTTGTTCTTTAGCTGTTAATAGAACTCAAGGCCTCATATTGTGCGGTTTTTACAAATATTTATATTATTGTGAAACTTTAATTCTATATAAGTTATAACTTAAGTTATGGCCCAATAGGAAGAAAAAATTCTATTGTATGTTTTTTAAATTTAACTTTCCTTTTTTCTTTGCTTTCATTTTCATATCTTTAACAACATCTTCAAGAGAGGTACCATGAGCCATAATAGTAGTCTTGGTAATAGTGCCACGTAATTTATCATTTTGTTGATAGTTTAACTTTTTACTATCAAAATTCCTTAACAGTTCCTTCGATATGAATTCTTGAGCATGAGACGTCAGTTCAGAGCTTGGCACATTTTTCTTGAACTTTGTTTTAGGATGTTTATTGAATTTGTCATTTGTATTATTACGCTTTTTATTTTCGTTTTGTTTGTGGACTTTATGAATATTTGGTTTACCACTTTCATATTTGGCACATTTTTTTGATTTGGTGTCATTTTTATCGCTTCCGTCTTCTTCAGCAAAATCTTCCCATTCAGTAGGCTCCTGCTTCTTTTGTTGAATAAGAGATCTTCTATAATTAATTTCACGCTGTTTCAACATCATCTTAGCCTCACTGCTGTTCATACTCGCTTGTAGAGCTGCTTGCTCCTCTTCCCGCTGCTTATAAACGATTTCATTTTTATATTTTTCCCACGGTGTAGCATTATCTGGTTTAGCATCATTAGATACTTCATTAAATTTGTAGGTTTCTTTATTTTTGTGAAAATTGCTTCCTTTTCTGTTAAATGTTTTGTGGTCACGTTTCTGAAAATTACTTTTTCCATTTCCAAAATTGTTTGGTTTAAATTTAGTTTTTCCCCAATCATCAACATTTGTAGAAGGTATTCTACGAAAGGGATTACTTTCCATTTTTATTAATTTATTTTAATTTTATATGAAATATAATATGCAAAAATGTGGTGCCAAGGATATTGAACAGGTACCACTACAAGGCCAGCTGTTTTAGTAAATTTGAGAATGTGTGCGTCACACAGCCAATAGATTTTGACACTTGTCTGGGATTTTTCTATCAACAACGGGCATGGCTAGTAAATTTGTGAGAGCTTTTGAATGTGTGCGACTCACATAATGGATTTGACATATTTCTGGAGTATTTCTACCAACAAAATACATGTGTTTTTGGTGTTGTACTTGTTTTGGTTGGGGTGGTACCTGTAATGAATATGCCTTGTGAGGTGCAAAACAGAGAAAATAAAGATGGGCAAAATATATCGATATATCAAAATATCAATATTTAAGAAAAAATATCGATATATATCGCCTATATATCAAAACCCGATATATCGATACAAGGATTCTCATCTACGGAGTATCGTTTTCGATATTTTTATAGGCTTAATAAATTTTATCCGTTTTTTCAACTGTATACGAAACTGGCATCACTGCATGCATCATGTGTTTTTTCAAACTAACGCGAAGAAAAAGGGCTTTTTCATAATAATAGTCAATGCGGAAACAATAGGAAAAAATTTGTTTATGTGGTGTTATTATGATAGACGTTGGGTCGTGTAAATAAAGATGTTTTCTGTGTAGAAATTAAAAAAAGACACCGAACTCGCTTTTTGTAATTTGTGTGGTAAAACATACAAAATGTGTGAAAACACAAAAAATTTAGCCACAGATTTAGCTACACACCTAAAAAGCTAGCTTATTTTATTTGTAACATGTGAAAACATCAAAATTCGACAATGAGACTGAAGAAGATACTTTAAAACTTTTGATATGCCAGGCTTCTTCAGTATCGTCCTAAAGAGTAAATTTAGCAGTCCCTGATTAACGAACCAGATTGACATGGGAACATATAAAGCAAAGAGTGCTCCTGATGAACTTACCCGATCTTATCCGATGAGTACTGGTTTAACTAACATATAAGTGTTAGATGATACTTTGTTTTACTTGAATTTTTTGTTTCTACTGTTTTTATTTATACACGTTCGATATATCGAAACATCGATGTTTTTAAAAATATATATCGATATTGTTCAAAAATACCGATACAATTTATATCGAAACACTTTTTTTAATTTGCCCATCACTAAGAGAAAAGAGCCGAGAAAAAAATTTCGTCGGCGGCTGAGACGTGTTAATGAAGGCATATTCATTACAGGTACCACCATAACTAAAACAAATGCAACACCAAAACACACATGTATTTTGTTGGTAGATATACCCCCGAAATGTGTCAAATCCATTATCTGTGAGTCGCAAACATTCATAAGCTATCTCAAATTTACTAACACATGCCCGTTGTTGATAGAAAAATCCCAGACATGTGTCAAAATCTATTGTCTGTGTGACGCACACATTCTCAAATTTACTAAAACAGATGTTCTTGTAGTGGTACCTGTTAAATCAAAATCAATCAGACTGTCAAAAATCTTCCAAATAAAATGCAACATAAATAATTTTTAATAAAGCAAATTTTTTTCGTTCATCTTTCGTTTACTGGGCGTCTACATTAGCCATGAAGTTGGTATGAACATCATGTCGGACATCGCATATGGCTAATGTAGACCGATCATGTCCATGTTTCGTCCATGCTCTGCCATCGATGCCCCAACATATGGCTGAGCATCAATGTTCGCCATGAGATTCGCTGTCAACAACCATTTTTAATAGAAAGAAAAGAGACAGAAAGAAATTGTTAAATATTCCATTTCTATTGCCCTACCACCAAATACATTGAAGATGAATTTTTTGCAGTTGCTCTGCCGCTGTCATGTTCATGTTATGTTTAAGTCGATGGCTCGTGAAGACGTAGGGTTATTTATGCTGGCAAACAAATACACAACTGCTTTTGTTATTACTATGTTTGTTTGTGCAAAAGACAACCCTGATAAAATTAAAAATGTGATTGTTTAGAAAATTTCCTAAAAATTACGAATACCATAATACTGTCATATTTCTTTACATATTATTTGAGAGATTATAACAATTTGTTTTCACACTATTGGATTTTACTTATACACAATTTACATTGTGCCTTTTTCACCTGGCTTTAAAGCCAGGCTTTTTTAGTTTGTGAGAGAGAGGGAGTGAGAAGATAACGCGGTAAGAAAAAAGGCACAAATTTAAATTTGAGGGGTTTTTTGTTATTTCTCTTTGTCATTTTCGTACTCTCAGCCTTAAGCATGTATATGATCGTCAAAAAGGCATGGAGAAAAAGTCTGTAATGTAATGTGCGTGACTTTTCGTAGAGGCTTGAAAAAAAATTTAAAAAGGCAGGCTAAAAAGGCATAGTGGGAAAAGTAACTTAAGGTTTGAGGTTTTGACAAGTACTAAAGCGGCCCGGCGACTTATCAAACTTGCATCAAATGGTGCTTCAAACTCACCTTTTTTATCATTGGGTTAGTAAAAAAACTCACATGTATGGTTTGACGAAAAAAATTTAAATGGGCTTGATTTTTCGTCAAACTCACCTCAACCAATACACACATGAGTTTGATCAAACAGTTTGATAAGTCGCCATGGCCTTTAATACTAAACCTAAAGATGAATGCACATAGAATGCGCTAATGCGTTACAGACTTCTGTCAAAAAGTTAAAATAGTGTGTTTCCATAACTTGAAGTCTACACGTAACATAATATGTAAGATGAGATTGTCAAATTCAATCGCAGAGAGAATTATGTTACGTGTAGACTTCAAATTAGTATCTCAATTTTACAAGAATTTTTATGAGAGCGTTGTTATAAGAATTATTATAACAACAATCTTATGAGATGAACTGTAAAAAAACACATGTATATGAAAATAAAATAGTGTGCATGTGTGAGTGTTTATTAAAATAAATGAAAAGCGATGTTTTTTATAAAATTTCTGTGTTAAATAAATTAATAAATGTGTTTAAATGATTTATAAATTTAAATTTGTGTGAAAAATTAAAAATAAAGTAACTAATTATGAAAAGTAGTACATGTTAGCTCAATGAGCATTTGCATAAAATGAAATCTTATCTGAAAAGTAAAATTAGGTCTTCCCCTAGTATGAGATTAAGAGAAAATTCGACATTTTGTTTTTAGTATTCTGCCGACGTTTTCTCTCATATAACATTGAGATAACACTAATTTGAAGTCTATAAGTAACATAATTATCTCTGCGATTTGACAATCTCATCTTACATATTATGCTACGTGTAGATCTCAAGTAAGGCAAGTTACAAAGAGAAGTTTGCGATGCGGGCACGCAATGTATACAAAAGGACAGGTAGTGCTGCCAGATTCATATGCTAAAATGTTTGTTCAATGGAAATAAATTATTGGAAATTTATTAGTTTCCAAGTTATCGATCTCTTAAGTTCTAGTACAAAATTGTGAGTACACGTAATATTTTCACACGAATGTGGTCACAATTCGACATACATAGAGGAGAAAGCTTTTTAAGGCCGGTTGTGCAGAAAAGGTTTACTCAGCGAAGCCGCTATTCGAAATACATAGAGGAGCAAATCTTTAAGCCCGGCCTAAGGACAGTTGTGCAGAAAATCTTTACTCAGCGAAGCCAATATTCTACATACATGGGAGAAGAAAATCGTTAAGCCCGGCCGAAGGCCGGCTATGTAGAGAATCTTTACTCAGCGAAGCCACTATTTTACAACATAGAGGAGAAAATCCTGAAGCCCGCCCGAAGGGCAGCTATACAGATAATCTTTACTATTTAAAACAAAAGTTCGTCGTACAATCACAGTTTTATATGAAAACTTCAGAGGCCCATAACTCGGAACATATGAGTTGCCGCCAATTTTTTATTTGCTATTTTCTTCTTGTTTTTCATTTTTCTATAAGATATGATATTTTTTCGTTTGGACTAACTTGGCTAAACTAGATTTAAGCTAAACTTTTGATTTTCGCAAAATGGGTTAAGAAATTTAAAAATTTTTTTAATATTCAGAAAGATATATTCAAAAGCTTTAAAATGATACCAATATTGACCATATAATTTCAGAAATAAAGTGGAAAATTACATATATATATGAAAACTTCAGAAGCCCATAACTCGAAAGCTATGCGTTTCCCTCCATTTTTTATTTTACATTTTCTTATTTTTGCATTTTCTACCCCCTATGTTTTTTTTTTTTTGTTTGAAGCTGTGTCACTAAACTAGATTTGTTCCAAAATATTTTAGCTAGAAAAAACATTTGTTTTAATTTTTTTATTTAAAATATGTTTTCAGCATATTTTCGTTCAGCCGACATATAAGCCGCCGCCGGGCCATCGTTGCAAACATCACCGCCGCCGACCAATATTGTCTGCGCCGCCGCCGATGAAAATCCTCGACTTGGAACTCTGCCCACAGGATACAACAAATAAAACTGTGTATTAATAAATAAATATGGATTATAATTACTGCAGAAATAAAAATAGTTACGGTAGAGAAAGTACAATACCTGATGAGGAAATGTTAATGGAAATTAAAACGGAACCAGATTCTTTTATTATTAATGGCGAAGATCCAGCTAATATAGGTATGTGAGCTTTGCTTTATTTGTAAACATAATATGCACAGAGAAGTTTACACGATGGTTTTAAATCGTACATTTTTATGAATTTGGCAATCAATATACAATATAAGCTAAGTATAATATTCTCGACTCTTTTGTTGGTTTCATTTGCATGCTAAATAGTATGTACGTTATTGTTGAGCTTTCTTTAATTTGAATTTTCCTGCATTGTGAATCGATGCTCCATAGCCTGGAACAGTGAAAACAATTTTAGCTTCATCGGTCAAGTTCTTGATGTGGTGCAGAGGACTTTAATTTTTGAATAAGGTAATTTCTTGAATTAAAAATAGTTTGTTCTGAACACGATGAAGACGAAAAATGGTCATACATTTTTTGGATATTTCGTATAGTTTTTGAGTTATCGACAATTTTTTCCTAGAAGGTCTGTGTAGGAAAGAAATCTATTCAGCGAGGCCTCTATTCGAAATACTCAGAAAACCCCGCGCGCAAACCGGCTAGGTAGAAATAATTTTTCAACAAAGCTCCTACACTGGAACCCCGCCTTTTGTCGATCCTATTTGGCCCGCTATTTAAAATGTGGGCCAGTCCCACTTGTGCCGTTTTGATTCCGATTTTTCACTGAAGTCCACGTGAAAAATTTTTAAATTGACCTGTAAAGGGGGAATTTTCATTTTATTCTATTAGTCGAGAAATGAACATATCTCTATGGTTCAGACGACCAAATCTATTTTAGGGTAAAGTTCTTTAGCGATTCTAATGAAACTGCAGAAACATGCTCTCCACATGGCAACACAATCACTATTATCGGGAATAAGAGGCGAACATTTTGTTCACGTAAATATTTCCCATGAAAAAAATGGTGAACAAAACGGGAAAAATAGTACAGCAATAAGTGTGTTCGTGTACCCCAAAATTTGTACAAATTTGTACTGGATTTTACTGAAATGCGTTCGTTTACACATAAATTTGCAAAAGAGCGTCAATTGAGAGAATAAAGTGACAGTTGCTTGACTGAGAGTCTGCAAATTTTTACTGAACAAATTTGTGCCAGTAAAATCCAGTAGAAGAAAAAACATATGATTCAATAAAATAAACAAAGAAAAGTAAGCAATCAAAATGTATACAATTTTAAAAAATCGTTTAAAAGAAGAAAAGTTGAATTAAAAGTCCAACAAAAACTGAAAATAATTATTGTACATACATCCTAATCAAGTTTCTTCTCAACTTGTAAGCATAGCTGCCAGATTTGACGATTTATCGTCATTTTGACGATTTTTTAACAAAAATTTAGCAAAATGACGATTGACGTTTTTTGCCTCGAAAATGACGATTTTTGCTACATGGAAGAATGGCAACTCTCAAACTCTAATAAGTCTTTGTGGATGAGACAACTAGTTTAGTCAATTTTTTATTTATTTATGAAAAACAAGATCTATATACTGAATTTCGTGAACTGTAATTTTTAGATTTTGATTCCATTTTTGAAAATAAAGATATAAATTTATTTATGTTTTGGGAAAAAATTTCTTCTTTAAAACGCGGCAATTCTTCTCAAGCTTTTCCAATTTTGTCAAAATTTATTAAAAACAGAATGGTACTACCCCATTCCTCTGCAAACGTAGAGAGAATTTTCAGCCAGATTAATTTAAACAAAACAAAAATAAGAAACTCATTGGAGAATGGAACAATCGAGGGTATTATGTATTCAAAGGATTATTTAAAATTAAACAACTCAAGTTGTTTTGATGTAATAATTAAACCTGATTTGTTAAAATTATTATCTTCTAAAATATATGTCTAAAAATTGCATAAACTAAAACTTATGTTTTTTATATAAATGTGTACATACAAACTTTATATAGGCATATATTAATGCATTTCTTTGTTTGTACTTACATTTATATATATAAGATTTTTTATGATATATTGATCTCAATTAATTGTGCCTATGAATTAAAGCTTTAATATTGTATAAACTTAATGTACATTTATAAATTGCTATAAGCACGCATTTACAATGTGTATTTTTGTAATAATATGTACATATACATATTGACATTTTAAATAAAAACAAAAATTACTAAAAATTTGCTTGTTGTTTTTTGTACGATTTTTTTGACGATTTTGCAATACCTAAATGACGATTTTTTCAAATTTATCGTCAAAATGACGATTTTCTACAATTTTTTTCTGGCAGCCCTGCTTGTATGTTCCAGAAGAGCATACAACGCCAAGTTTTCTTTTCTTGGCATCCATGGCACAAAATACACAGAAGTGACACGAAGTGTTGTTCTATTTGACTCGCTTACACAGTCGTTTTAAATTTTTATTTTCCTTTGTGTTGTCTTTCTAGCCATGGTGTAATAAGTGTACAGGGTGCAGCACAAGGCCAGCTGATAATTTGTTGCTCTCCTAGTTTTGTGTATAAGTGACGTCAATCGTGTGTATTTTTTTGACAAGCATTATCTAGTTTATATTGTATTTGTTGCTCTTATACAGCCACCTGTATACTTATTACACCATGACTTGTTTTCGTTTTGTTTATTTTCCTACCATTTGTAATAACAAATACACTGTATTTGTCTCTTTTTAACAGTCATTTTAAAAAACCTGATTTCTGTGTTTTTTACCTGTCACTATTGTGACTTCTGTATATTTTGTGCCCATGGCCAAAAATTTTCCTCTAATTGGTTTATTTACATTAATGCTTTAGAGATGTAAAGCTAATATATATTTGAATACTTATTACTGCATGTTGCTTGGGGTACCGAATATCAAAAATCAAGTAATGATGTATTTTCGTATATGTCATTTAAGTGTAAAAGCTTCTCCGGAGTTCGATTAATAAATAAATAAGTTCTATTTAATAAATAAATATCGCTACGAATTTATAATTATAGAAATGCATTGTACCAAGTACCCAAAAATATATATGTGCTGGATAGTCCAAACAACACATATTTCACAACCTTATCCATTTTAGTGATCAGCTGTTTTGCTAAACCTACAAAATTTTGAAATTTTCCGTTCGCGTACTTTGTGCAAGAGCGATTCTTGTGAGTAAAATACTCAAATTACCCAGAATTTACTCAACTACTGGATTTTACTGGAAAAGTAAACAAACGGACCTAATACCGCAACACAAAATTGGCGACCACAACACAAAATTGGCACCCATTCAAAGTGAATGTTCTCTTTTTTAAACAACTTTTACTTAAACGAATCTTATGAAACTTCACATTTGTGTTTCCACATATCCGAAATGTTTCGCGAAGCGGTAAAATTCTTGTTGCGTTCCTGGGAAACAGGGAAGTCGCGACATATATTAAACAATGCTAGTTTTAAGATTTTAATATATTTTGTAATAAAACAAAGTAAAAGAATTTAAGATGCAGTACAATAAAGCCATGTGCAATAAGGCCAATATGGACAAATGGGAAATAATCACCTGTATTACGTATGTCGAATTAGTCACTACGACAAATTGTCATAGAATAAGTAAAAGTTTTACAAGTTTTCTTTATTCTATGACAATTTGTCGTAGTCACAAATGCGACTTCGACATACATAATAGGGGTGAATGCCATATATATTTTTTTCATAAAATTTTTCTTTTTTCATTCTTTTTGCTTTTTATATACATGTTATGCATACATGGGACTTTTTCATTGGCATTGAGTTTTCATTGGCATTATTTTACGTAATTATAATAAAAAAGTTTCAACTACCAATAAATGCCAATGCTTTTATTTTAATTATAATTTTTTAAATACTTGTAATGAAAAAACAATGGAACCTATTAATTGTAGTCCACCAACTATATATGGCCTAAAGGGCTCGGTTGGCTAAAAAATAAAAATAAATAAATGTTTTTCAGCAGTACATTTATTTTCGATCAGCTATTTCCTTAATCATGAATTTTTACAATTTTTCCGTTCGCGTACTTCTTTGGGCAATAGCTTTTTTTGAGTGTAATAAGTTTTTCAGTTTACTCTGTAATTAAATAAAAGTATAAAAAATATAAACCACGAATTAATTATTTTTGACCAATAAGATATTTTATTACCACATATTCCAGTTGTTCGCAGTGCTACCGACAATTCTAGCTTGGACGATCTATTGAAAAGTTTTGATTTGATTGAAGTAAAGCCATTTTTGACAAGTAAGTGCTTGTTTTAATAAAGTGAGATAAGTCGATAATTTGAAACATTTCGATAAACTAAAATTAATTATGTAATATTTTAGGAGCTGAAATAACATTTGAAAGTTTGAAATATTTATCAAAAGAAGATATAAAGGAAGCTATACCACCAATTGGTCTCCGTGCTTGTTTTAGAGAAAAATTGTTTAGTTGGAGAAAAACAGAGGTAAGAAGAATGGCTTTTCAAAAAAACATATCGTCACCTAAAACGCAAAACGCTCAGACTAACAAACAATTTTAAATCTAAGTTTTCATAAATTCCGATGTATTTGATCAAAATAGATGAAATATTTTTTATTTGTTTTTATTATGTTGTACCAGCCATAGTAATACACACCCTATGTTAATTCCTAGTGTCTACCTATTACGGTTCACAAGATACAACCCAATGTAAAAATTACGTTACTTGCTTTTCAGAAGAGCGCAAAAACTCAAAATCAGAGCATTCCTAAAAGCTCAAATTTTCAAATATGTATTTCGTATTAATCATCTATAAGAAACTCAACCTTTTTCACATTCTATAGTTGAACATGGTAGGGACGATATGTACGAACGATTTCGTAAATATGTTCCATGGATACCTTTCAGTATATGTATTAATTAACATTATTATTTTCAAAAAGTATGGTGGTGAGGACGAAACTTTATCAGAAACGATTGCCAGCAAAGTAGTTTATTGGCTACAAAACCCATCTAATATTGAAACAACGTCAACACCGACATCTTCCTTCTCTACATCTGTCGGAACTTCTAAGCTATCAAAGGTAACAATTGAAATTATGCATAGATATTAAATGTAATCATTAACTGCTTTCTTCCAGAGTCTTAAACTTATTTTAGAGGGAAGTCTTAAAGGAAAATCTATAGTTTTTTATTATGAAAAATATGGTCATTTAGCCGATTCACTCCGTGCAGATTTAATAAATATTATATTAGAAGATATTTTTTACCACGATGCAAAATTATCGCCAAAAGATATCTCAATTATTGTAGACGAAATCATAGAAAACTTTTCTAATGAAATCAGGGTAAAAGCTTTATTATTATTTTTTTTTAATAAATTTATTTATAAATTTTGCTATATTTAAAATTTTTAGGAATATTATTTTATACCACGAGGTAAAAAAGCGAATCCTGGGGGTAAGCTTTGGGACAAATACGTCAATCAAAGAGCAAAGCGGGCTCGACTGGATAAATTTTTCAAGGATGATTTAGAGCCGGCGGATTCAACTGTAGTTAAATCCGAAATTGATGAACCAACTTTACAAGCATTAAAATCTTCTCTTTCAAGAGATATTTCTAATTGGGATAATGCTAAAGATATATGGGAAAAAACTTTTTTACTTAGACAAAAGGAGTTGAAAGCTATTAAGAACATTTTTGAATTTCTAAGTAGCTGGCCACTTTATTCGGATACAAGGTTTTATGAACTAGTAAGCTATTTTAAATTTGAGTGAAGATGCATATCGTCATATGAAATAAAAAAGGCCTAAGTTATAAAAAACTCAAAATTGAATTTTTGATGGATTATGATGCAGCGCATCAAAATACATGTTCCTGCAAAATTGTGCAACAAAACGTTGATTCCATTAACAATATTATAAAAGCCGTAAGTGCAAGTAAAATAATTTATAATGCAAATAGGTCGGTCGCACAATTTCAAAATTCAGTAACAGCAAAAATTAAATTGTTCAGGAAACGAATAAAACAAGTTTTTTTTTATAAAAGTACATAATCGGGTATGTTCTGTATTTCATGTGGAATTAAAATGTGCGGAATTATGAAAGCATTGTTGTTATAAATATTAATTTGCAACAACAATGCTTTGTTAATTCCGCACATTTTAATTCCACATGAAATACAGAACATAGCCGAATGTGTTGAAATTTTCATATACGAGCTTGTGAATTGAACAAATTGTTCAATTCACAAGCTTGTATTAACGTCGTATGTGTTGTGTTATCGTCTAAATTATACAGTATTGTAATTTTCTGTTGGCAATTTTCATACAAAAGTGCGTTATAATTATACGATTGAGTTTTATGTGTTTTTCAAACAGTTGTATTGAGGCTAGGTCTGGGACTATTCTATTTGTTATATTAATTTGTAAAAAAAAATGTGTATAAGGTATAGAACGGGAACCAGCTATAACCGCTTGTTGTTCTAAAATCTTCGCAAAATTCTTCCAAACATTTTGAGACTTACTGTGTTTTCAAATTGTGCAGCCGAGTGGTCTAACCCACGCCTTTCGAGAAAAAATAAATGGCAAACGCAAGAGTTATTCAATGTGAAATAAAGAAATCGAAAAGCCGGCGGCATACCTCAGATTTTGTTTAAACTTTGTGGTTTATTTTTCATTTAATGCAGTTTTTTGCTTCTGTAAAATTTTTTAAATATACCTTACGCCTTTTTTTTATTTCATATGACGGTATATATGTACATATATCATAAAAAAATAATTTTTTTTTTCAGATTAATATTGACTTCCAACTAATGCATCCAAATAAAAGTAATCTTCTTTTTACTAAATGGAATGAATTCATGCAGAAAATTGGGAACTATTACTATCTTCATGTAAAAGATAAAAAATCTAAAGAAATCCTGGCATATTCAGAGGATATCACTAATCAAAGTAAATAAGATAATATATAAGTTGTTAATGTTAATTATTTTATTATATTTTTTTGCAGATTCTTTAGATTATGTTTATATCGTTTTATTGAATTCAGTTATTCTACCGACGGCACGTTTTTCAGATAAGATTGGAAAGAGTTTGAAAAAGCTTAGTATTCCGGAGGCCAATGATAGTTTTATAATACATCTAACAACAATAAATGACTACGAGAAAGTTATTTCTGAAGTAAGAGAAAAATATTATAGTAAAGACCTAACTGTGCAGCCTTTTATAATAGTTGTTGGCTGTAGTATATATAATTTAGAAGAGTTTTACGTATATTTTGATAAAAAAGTTTTAAAATTTGACTCTTTTTTGAAATGCCTAGATATTTGTTTTAAAGTAATTCAAACGTTATTTTTAGAATATCCCAAAGGCTGCCAAGGTCCATGGTTATTTATACAAGAATATTTTTATGAAATTAAGCCTGCTAGCGTTAGCAAATTATCAAGTATATACTCGCTACTGAACTTTTTACGATTTCAATAACTTAAGTATTTTATTGATATAGCGATTTTTACGCTTGGTGTTTTTCAAAACCCTTTTAGATTTACTAATATTTTTCAGTACAAAAAGAAACTGTATTTATTTTGTGTATGTATATGAATACTGCTACTGAAACAAATTTATAAATGAATCTGTTTAGATTAATGATAGGATAGAAGTACTCAAAGATGCACTTTCTAGTAGTTCCATTCTTAAGGCGGTGATCAACTGAAATATACATTTTTTATATTTAAACTTCAAAATATTTTAATATTTTAAAAGTACCAACACATTTTAGAGCTATGAATTAATTCTATGCTTTTTTTAGAACTATGTACTATGCTTTTATTAAATAAATAAATCACAACAGTTCATGTTTGTAAAAAATTTATTGTGGAATTTCAGAATTTTTTTTGATCATATTTTATTAAATAAAAGATACATACTTCTGAAAATAAATATTCTTATCTTTCAAATCGATGTTTTATTCTGTTTATAGTATAAGCTCCGATCCCGTACTTTCTGGGTAAAGTTCGGTAAAATGAGAGTAAGCAAGAATTACTCTCACTAAACACAAAAGTACAGTAACAGAAAAACCCAAATTTTAATGAAAAAAGTAACATGAAATGAAAATAAACAATAACATTAAATTAAAAATTTTAAAAACCCCCGAAGAAAATAGATGATAACTTCAAAACGGCTGGACCAATTTTCTTTAAACATAGGTTGGAAGATTTTCTATCAAGTCACCTTTAAAATTTACTAAATTAAAATCGAGCAAGCGGTTTTGGAGCTACGATGTCAAAGACACACAGATTCAACAGGATACATCTAGAAAATATGTGATATAAAATAAGAACACTCTCGATCACGTCACCTTTCAAACAGAAAAAACTTATCAAAATCGGTCCAGCCGTTTGGTCTGTACGAGGGTTCGTACATCCACACAGATACACAGACACACACTACAAACTTACAACACCCCTCTTTTTTGTCGGGGGTTAAAAAATAAAAAGCAACGTACTGGGGCCGAATTACCGCATTCGTTATCGTGTAGGCTATCGTATCGAATAAAATTTCGTCATGTATCGAATGGATGGATTACCGCATTCGATAGCCAACGTATCGAAACTTTTAAAAAGTGTACCAAGTTTGTTAACACCGGTTGTTGAATCGACTAAGAATTTGTAATACATTAAAGAAAATTGTTGTGTTTCCTTAAGCTAGTACAACAACCAAGTCGATTTCACAACCAATAAGGTTTATTGGTAATGTTTCATTCTCTTTTGAAAACAAACATAAAAGAAAATATTGTTTTCTATCGCTCTAGTGCTATCGAGTAGAATTTAAGCAGCAGGTACTCGATTATAGTATGCCGTAATCCCAAAAGGAAATTATTCGAACAATTTTATTCGATCACGTATGCGGTAATTCGGCCCCTGATTTTTAATAGCATTTTTTGATTTTAGATACTTTGTCGAATACATACAAATGTATTTTGGTTTAAATTGTGAAAAATTAGCAATTATTTCGTCAGTATTTTGTTTTGTTATTAGGTGTGGTTCTTTACTTTTTGGGTAAAGTTCGGTAAAATGAGAGCAAACAAACATCTTTCTTATTGCGAGTGAAAAATGTACCGGAACGCAAAAAACCAAATTTCTATCCCAAAAAATATCATGAGTGTTGTGAAAATAAACATAAAAATAAAAAGTAACATACTGGTTTTTAGTGCCATTTTTCTGTTTTAGATATTTTGATAAATATATACTAAGAATTATTTCTTTAGTATTTTTGTTGCCTAAAATTATATTTTTCATTTGTTATTGTTTATTTTTCAAACAGCTGATTGTTTTGCACTGTATACAATCTGAAACGGCTCCGCAGATTTCTTGCACGAATGTCTCATTTAGTGCATTGAGGTGTCTACTTTCATATTCCATAGGTCGTTAGGCCAGCAGAACTAGCCTGCTCGATTTCAGCGTCGATTTTTTGGCCATTTTTCCCAAAATCGACGATATTTTTTTCTTTTTTTTTTGTCAGAAATTACACATTTTTTCCCCGGATTTTTTATTTCCCAAAATCGACGCTATTTTGGCCCACGTCCAACTCTATATAAAATAGAATAAAGCAGGGACTGAAACCATGAAAAAATGGGTTCGGCTTCGGGTTGATCAAAATAAAAAGTTCATTTTCGGGTTTGGTTCAGGGTTCGGGTTCGGGCTTAAAACCATTATTTATACGCGCGCAACTATTTTTCTTAATAATAAAATACATAATCAATTTTACATTCACGTTTATACGTTTAAACTAGGGATGTAACGATACGCCGTTTTGCCGATCCGATACCGATACCGATACTTAAAAATAAATATCGCCGATACCGATTCCGATACCGATACGAATATTGAATTTGAGTTCAAGCTTAGATTAAAAAAACTCAAGTGCAATTTTTTTATTATACAAAATTACAATGTAAAAGACTACTAATATTTAAAATTTATATTAAAGGAGCTACATTTTCTTTGCTTCCAAAAAATCTATATTAAAAATATGCAGATAATACAGTGGAACTGTCCAAAAACTCATGGACTTGACAGTATAGATTCGATTGTACTACCACGGGGTAGTAAAACCCTATACTTAGCTTGGCGAATTTGGTGACCAATTTCGTTTTATGGACCTCCAAAGTTTTGGAAAATCAGCGGGCCCTCAAAAAAAGGTGTCATCAACTTTTGGCCAACAGAAAATTCAAACTTGGTGATACCGCTTAACTATATATGGCAATAATGTAGCTAAGAGTTCGCTAAACAGATTTTATTATCATTTTATGCAAACAAATTATTTTTTCGTGCACTTTTTTTTAAATTAAGGAAAAAAAAATTTGTTTTCACTTTTTCCAGAATAACTTACATGGACTCGTAATTTTTTATTAACAATATTTGCTACGATAAAGCTGAACAACTTTTGTGAACATGTCAATACAATCTGAATGTACCTGGGCACCCTAAACAGCCTAGAAAAACTAATTTCTACCTTAAAAGTTTTCGTTTTTTACGAGTTAGGCTATATTTTTATTGCATTTTTTTGCTTTCTTTGTTATTGTTCCACTTCTTATGTTGCTGATTTTAGTATTTACTATTTTTTATTGTTTGTTGTTGTTTTGCCAAATAATGGTAATGAAAAATTGGGAGTCCCTATAAGTTATACTGAAAAAAGTGAATAAAATAATTTTTAAAATTTAAAAAAAAAAATTTTTTTAGCATAAAAAAATAGTGAAAAACTACAATGTTTAAGGTAAAAAGTGGTATGTGTGAGCTATTAGAGTGCCTAGATATACGTGCAGATTGTATTGATATGTTCACAAAAGTTGTTCAGCTCTACCGTAGCTATAAGTTTGCCAAATATCGTTATTTAAAAATTACAAGTCCCTGTAAGTTATTCTGAAAAAAGTGAAAAAAATAATTTTTCCTTAATTTTGTCAACAAAAAGTTCAGGAAAAAAATTTTTGGCATCAAATGTTAAGAAAAAATCTCTTAAACAGGCTCTTAGCTACATTATTGCCATATATAGTTAAGCAGTATTATAAAGTTTGAATTAGCTGTTGGCCAAATACTGATGACACCCTTTTTTTAAGGCCCACTGATTTTCAGAAACTTTGGAGGTCCATACAAAAATTAGTCGCCAAATTCGCCAAACTGAGTAAAGGGTTTTGCTACCCCATTGTAGGACAATCGAACCTGTACTGTCCAGTTCTTGTGTTTTTCCAAAAGTCTTTATTTGTCGCATAGTGTAATTAGTAGAAAAGCTAGAAAAAATTTTAGTTCCTTTATGATTTTAAAAAATACTCGCCATACTCGCACAAAAAAATTGTGAAAATGGGTAATTTTTTATCCTTTTTTCGTGAGGAAAAATCATTATAGAACACCGAAAAAGAAATTTGTCCGAGCATCGCTTCCAATTCGGTGATTGGTAATCGAAAACAGAACTTCTTGCAATGGCAAGGATATGTAAAACTAATTAGAAATGATCCAAATTTGTAATACTTCCGGATGGCGAATTCTGCATTTTCATGACTTTTTTGGTGTGTCTTTTTTTTGCTGGAATAAGATTTAAAAATCAACGAATTGAATTTGAATTCATGGTAAAATTATTAAAAAATAAATAATTTTTTTACAAAATAATAGTATACTATATTATTAATTTTTAAAATTGATATTAATAAGATTTAAAAAATAACGAAATGAGTTTAGTTCGTGGTAAAATTAACAAAAAATAAATAATTTGTCAGAAAAAAACTCTGAATAATTTTTAAAAGTATCGTCGTATCGACAGTAAAATATCGCCGATACCGATGTATCGGAAAATCTGAAGTATCGCCGATATATCGGTATCGGTATCGGTATTCGTTACATCCCTAGTTTAAACACTACCTGCCTGTTCGGCAAATCGACTCCTTTTAAAAACGCTAGATTTAGAAAAATTAAATCCACTAATAGAAAACTTTTTTCATACTTTTCTGCAATTTCATATTTTTTAGAGCTTAAAATATCATATCTGAAATTAATTTACTATATACGATTTAAAATGCATCAATGGGGGCATTATTTATTTTTGGAAACCGAGAAATTTACTCGGATTCGGTTTACCGAACAGGGCCGTATATTATTTTTTTTTGTTAATTTAATTAAATTTAACTTATTTAGATTTCAAAAAAACTTTTTTCAACTTTGTAGCGTACGTACCGCATGGACATAAGAAAACATACTTCAAATAAAAAATTATTAGAAATACCCAGAAAAAGAAAAAGCAAAAAATTTTGCCAACCATTCGGCACTTAAAAATTGCAAAAAAAAAGTCAGCTTTCGAGGTGCTGCCACCTGGTATGAATTTGCTTTGGTCGTTATTTTATTTTGATTTTAATTTTTTTGCATGCAAGAAATGTAATGTTTTTTATTATTCTTCTATTAAATAATTTTTTTATTTTTGAACCCGAACCTTGCTGAACTTTTGGGTTCAACGTTTTTATAAACAGCGAACCTGAACCCGTTTGGGTTTAGGTTCGGGTTCGGTTTCAGTCCCTGGAATAAAGCATTTACCCCAACTGTCAACGTGCAAATAAAAAATACTCCTACAACAATTTTATGTATATTGTCTTCACGAGCCATTAATTTATGATATATTTTAAATAAATCTTATTACAAAATATAAAATTTTTTTGCTGGCGGTTATTGTTGCCCATATAAAGGTGTAAATGTTCGATCTTAGCTGTACGACGATGAAGAAAATATGATTCATCATGATATAAAAAATCATCAACGTCTACCCCTACGTATTGATGTGAATGAAAAATTTACAATTTCTCTGCCGGCGTTATTTTAGATGTTATGATGAAAGTTCTTTACGTAGTGTCCACACCTGAATAAAGAAAATTCACATTAAAGTAAAAACAACAAATAAAATGACGTTTCATATCATAATCGATCCTTTACTGTAAACCGAATATGAGTAAATTTCTCGTTTTCCAAAAATAAATAGTGCCCCCATTAATGTATATCAAATTGTATATATTAAATTAATTTCAGATATGATATTTGAAGCTCTAAAAAGTATGAAACTGCAAAAATGTTGCTATTGGTGGATTTAATTTCTCTAAATCGAGCGTTTTGAAATCGAGTCGATTTACAGAACAGGCAAGATATACTCATCTGAGCTTGAGCTCTGATGATTATATCATAACGCTGATATAACATTAATAAATTGAGTCTATATGTGATGAATTTTCGTCATGATATCAATTTGACATTCATCATTATATAAATTTTCATCATAGCACCTAACATAGTTGTCCACACCTGATGAATTTTCATCATAACCCCTAATATAACGCTGGCAGAGAAATTGTCAATTTTCCATTCAGATCAATTCATAAAAATTCTTATAACATTGAGATACACTAATTTCAAGTCTACACGTAACATAGTTCTCTCTGCGATTGAATTTGACAATCTCATCTTACATATTATGTTACGTGTAGACTTCAAGTAAGAATTCTTATACCAACAATCTTATGAGATGAACTGTCAAAAAACACATGTACATAAAAATAAAATAGTGTGCATGTGTGAGTGTTTATTAAAATAAATGAAAAGCGATGTTTTTGATAAATTTTTTGTGTTAAATAAATGATCAAATGTGTTTAGTTGATTTATAAATTTATATTTGTGTGAAAAATTAAATATAAACAACTAATTATGCAAAACTGGTAATGCTAGCTCGATGAGCATTTGCATAAAATGAAATCTTATCGGAAAAGTAAAATTACGTCTTCCCCTAGTATTAGATTAAGAGAAAATTCGACATTTTGTTTTTAGTATTCTGGCGACGTTTTCTCTCATGTTATCTCAAAGTTAATATCTCGTGAAGACGCTGTGTCACAACGCTCTCATAAAAATTCTGAGAAAACACTAATTTGAAGTCTACACATAACATAATTCTCTGCGATTTAATTTGACAATCTCATCTTACATATTATGTTACGTGTAGACTTCAAGTAATTCACTTTGCTTCAGCCTTGCCATACTTTTGAGACATACAAAAACGAACTAGTCATATTTTACCGCTTGCCAACACTTCAGATCATATCGTTAAGTTATCGTTTTAGTTTACTTGAGTCTGTCACCTGTGGTTGTTTTCGGTAGTAAACAAAAAATTTTTGAAAGATGGAATTTAAAAGTGATATAAATACAAATAATTGCGATAGGGAAACAATAATACCTGACGACGAAATGATAATGGCAATTAAATTGGAACCAGAAGTTATTATTGAACAAGATGATGAACCAGGTAATTCGTGTATATACATACATATGTATGCATATCGCACCCTAAATACAAAAGGGTCACAGCTCAAAATACTAAAATTTTCAGGAGAGACAAAAAACTGTTTATTATGTAAAAATGAATGTAATATTTAAAGAAAATATTGTTCCATTATGAAAAAATTCAATATTGAAGAAGGTTCTGCTATACTTTTTTAAATTTTATATTATGTTTGCGAAAATAAAATAAAATTTTGATTTATCACTTTAACTGAAATTTTTCGATTAACTAGTGATATTATCTCAGGTTGTGCCTCTTCAACTGATAATTGAACTCACTTTTTCCAACTAAAGAAGCACAATGCAAAATAATATACCACGAAATTTATCACTTTTTACAGTAATAGAGGCAGAACTGAAAATAAAACTCTTTATGTGTAATAAAAGTAATCAGTTGCTCATGAGCACATTAACGCAACTCAAAATAATTCTCTTTAGTTCATCCAAGGCGAATTCAGTACCAGGTAGCCTTATCATCACAGATGATCATCAGCTGATTACACCCAATCAGTCAAACTCTATATAAGAAAAGAGAAAAACTTTAACCCGAACTGTCAAAGCACAAATAAAAATAGTCCTACACCTACTTTGTATGTGTGTAGTTTTGATGATAAGTCCACTTGATATTAATTCGCTTTGAGTTCATCGTGCAGAAGCAACACACTAACATAAAAATAGACATAATTGTTTTTTTTTTCGAGTTAAAGAAGATAGTGATGTGAAAGAAATTTTTGCAGTAGTTAGAGATGTGTACTCTGAATTAATTTATGGAAAAGTCAGTTTTGGAAAATTTCGAGTTGTGACCCTTTTGTATTTAGGGTGCGATATGTGTGCGTACAAACCCTGTCGGAAACTCAGTTAACTTAAATTAACTTTAAGTGCGACTTTGGGTTTTGAGATTAAACTTATAGCATGTTTCCACCAACTTTAAATTACGTAGATTTAAGTAAATTACTTCGAACTTGTGAATGATTTGGTGTTCGAACTTTCGTAGTCAAATGATGCACTTACTTTATAAGGTGTGCGCAGCTGCTATAATTGATTTTTTTTCCATATATAGTTTGACATTTAAAATCAATTAAATATTCTTTAATTTAATTTTTTTCGAAATTGGCAATCACAATTGATGGATGACCCAGGGATGGAGTTTGTAATTTAAAAAGCAACACAGGGTTGCATAGATAAATCCACTTCGAAAAAGAGTATTTTCGACATAATAAAATAAATGACCTACTTTGAGGTGATTTGGTCGTATGCAAAATGTATGGTAAATTATGTATAAATCAATATGATTTGCTCAAATCACCATGATTTGTCTAAATCATGCCGGTGGGAACATACTATTAATTTTATTCTATAATTAATTAATCAGAAAATTAATTTAATCCAGTACCAATTGAATATGATATTTTTGGGAAGTACATAGTTTAAACCTAGTAGTATTGCCATAATGAACAACAAGATTTGGCAACATTTTTGTCATAGTGCAATCTAAGGCGAATTCAGTACCAGGTAGCCCTATCATCACAGATGATCATCAGCTGATTACACCCAATCAGTCAAACTCTATATAAGAAAAGAGAAAAACTTTAACCCGAACTGTCAAAGCACAAATAAAAATAGTCCTACACCTACTTTGTATGTGTGTTGTTTTGATGATAAGGCCACTTGATATTAATTCGCTTTGGTGCTATCAAGCAACTCTATTTTTCTTGAAACAGAATTTAATATTGTTGACAAGTAATATTGTTTGCAAGCATTTGCCGCCAGAGTTATAGCCGATCGGCTCAAAATCGGCGGCTAGCCGCCGCCTGTCCTTTTCTCCCAGCCGCGCCGCCGCCGATTGACTTTTGCTATACAAAACACTTTTTTTATGAAATATTACTAGTTTTTAGCTATAAACATTTTTTTTTAAATTTTATCAAAAAAATTTTTTTCAGTATATTTTCGTTCAAGCCGACATTTAAGCCGCCGCCGAGTCATCGTTGTAAACACGTTTGCCGCTTCACTAGCAAAACAATATTAAAAAAGTCGACTCAAAAACTAAATACAGAGATTAAATTTAATTTAATCCCAAAGTAAAAAGCTACCTTAAAGCTATTCGGTAACTAGTGCTGACTGACACTTGCATAACTTTCTAATGGAAACAACTAACTATTTTAACATTGCGATGTCCTAGGCGGTAGTCAGTTCTCCCACTCTGCACTATTCAACTAACCAGGGTTGTCAGATATGGCGATTTCTCGCCAAACGTGGTGAATTTTTAACTTGTTTGGCGTCAAAATATTTGCTTTGGCGACTTTTCTGGCGATAAATAAATTTGTTGGCGATTTTTATGGCTATTTTTCAGAAAATTTTAACTTGAAAATTTTTATAATTCAGGAAAATTACTTAGTTTTTCGAAAGTAAATCCCACCAAAACTTGTGGTATTGGTGCTTTTTCTTATATTAATTACAACTATTAATGGATTTTGAATTTGGTTGAGAAAAATTGGGAAGAAATAGTTTTTGGCGATTTTATTCCTACTTTTGGCGATATTTTTGCAAAATTTTAATGCGATTATATTTTAAGAACTTATATAAAAAAAATATTATATAGAAACAAATTTACTACAAAATATATGTTAAGAAAAACTATATAAAAACTGATTTTGGCGACTTTTGGCGATTTTTTAAATCAATTTGGCGAAATAAGTCAGAAAAGATCTGACAACCCTGCAACTAACCTAAAGTTTACTTTATTTATGTCAGCTGAAAGATGTTGCTGGAGTTCGAGCTATGTATTACACGTTTTAAAGCATTGAAACGCACGCCATACCACAATTGTGGAAATTATCTCGCACACATTCTTCACACAGATTCTTAAGGCCGTGTCAGATAAAACTTTGTCGCTTTACGTGACGTTTCTAACTTTGATAGAAAAGTGTAAAGCAAAAGGAGTATGACACAATGAAAACTTTGACAACACTCGCGCACAGAGCACGAAGCCGGTCGGCTAATAGCCGGCTATTAGCCGCCTGCCGGTGATTTTCACAATCACTTAGCCGCCGCCGATTATTGCGGCTAATATCGGCTAGCGGCTAAGCCGATTTTTTATAATAAAAAGTGGATATTTACTAACATGCGCATTTAAAAATATTTAATTCGGTTTTGGAACATATGAAAAAAATTTCTTATGAAAATTATTTTTATAAATAAGGCAGTAAATCGTCTAGAAAGGCAAGTTTATTTATAATTGGGCCGAGTATACCTGTTGTAAATATACCTTGTATGTAAGTAAGCAAGAAATACTCTGTTAGCCGACCGTTAGCCGATAAATTTAGGTAGCCGCCGCCGGCGAAAAATTTTCGGCTCTTAGCCGGCTAATAGCCGCCGCCGACTATATTTGTTCTTAGCCGGCGCCGATCACCATTTTACATCGGCTTCGCCCTCTGCTCGCGCATTGATCGTTTACCAAAAAAGTAGTTGATAATTTTGCTATTTATATATATATTTTTTATAAAAATAAAAGTCAATTATGTTATTTTACGATTTATTATAAATAAATAAATGCCACATACATATTTACCTCTTATTAAAACAGATTCAAACGCGCAATATGTTTCGTTTGGCAATATAATAAAAGAAAATTATTCCAGCTGATTGTCAAAGCAAGCAAAAAGATGAGAGTTGCCGAACTTTTCGCTTCACGCTGCGTTAAAAGTGCTTTATGTGACATGTTTCGTATAAGTATGTACATTTCATCTTAGATGTCAAAGCGAATCTGTAACGCAACGCGAAGCAAAAGTTTTATCTGACATGGCCTTTATGCTCTGAGTTATTCGTCGATGAGACAGCGACGAAAGTACACACGGCGGATGCTTATACATTTTTTTTTTTATATATTTTTTATAATTTTTTTCATTAAGAATTATCCAGCAAGCACTCGTGTTTCACACCCAATTGATGATACACGAAAAATATTTTATTATAAAAAATGCATTTGGTAACATACAACGCCTTTTATGTTGTCAAATATTTAAGTGAATATGTACATATGTATATCATTAAAATACATTATATCATTAAAATACATTATGTAAGACAATGACACAAAAATCTTGAACTGAAAACAAAAACGCAAAATATGGGGCTATTTTTCCTTTCCTTTCCTTTTTATTTGTGAATTTGGTGCTATATTTACTATACATATTTTGGGCCATTATGAAAAAGGACCAAAATAAAAAATGGCGCCCAAAATAGGAAAAATGACCCAAACTAATGAATTAAAAACGGTATGGCTTTATGAAAAATAGCCTGGAACAATTTTGTTGTTTTCAATGAAAAAGTTTTGAGGCCATTTTTCACTCTTGAGGAAAAATGGTCGCAAACAGAATAATGAATAATGGCCCCAACATTTTCCTATAAAAACAAAAATAATTATTTAGGGGTCATTTTTCCTATTTTGTGCCTATTTTTCATTTTATATTTTTAAATTTTGGGAAATTTTTCCTTTTTTGGGACCGTTTTTAGTTCTTTAGTTTGGGTCATTTTTCCTATTTTGGGCGCCATTTTTTATTTTGGTCCTTTTTCATAATGGCCCAAAATATGTATAGTAAATATAGCACCAAATTCAAAAATAAAAAATGCCGCCGAAAATAGGAAAAATAGCCCCATAATTTGCGTTTAATGAAAAAATTTATAAAAAAATATAAAAAAATGTATGAGCATCCGCCGTGTGTACTTTCGTCGCAGTCTCATCGACGACTAAACTCAGAGCATAACAATCTGTGTGAAGAATGTGTGTGAGATAATTTTCACAATTGTGGTATGGCGTGTGTTTCAATGATCTACGTATAATCTATGCTGTATACCATAGAAAACATAGAAGCCTGACTGTTGGCAAATAGTTGTCAGAAACCTAAGTCGGTTGTCAAAAAAACTAAGTCTAAGGATGTATTAATAGAACGTTTTGTATTAGTATTGGTTTAAATAACAATTTCACCACAGCACCAAACCCATACACGGTTGTACAAAAATATTTTACAAAATTCATATTTTTTAAACATGAATTTTAAGGTATTATATAGAATTAATTTGGCATTAAGTAATGAAAATATGAACTCAGAATCCTTTTTAATACATTTGAGCTCAAAAATATTGATTTGCTAAACATTTTTTTCTAATTGTTCTTTTGGTACCCCGAAAATATTATCCCAGAAATTTTCGGACAAAAATCTTAATTTTAGAATAAAAATCTTAAATTAGTGGTAAAATCGTAAAATTTGTGAGAAAAAAATCGTCAAAATCGTCAAAATGATTCATTGAATTCGTCAAAAAATTGTCATAAAAAATATCACTTTTTTTAAACAATGGGCAGTATGAATAAAAAAGTATTTGCTTTTTACTTAAAAATTTGTTTTAAAACACAAAATTCTGGAAATTATTGAATATAAAATGAAGAATTTTAGCTTTTAAAACAAAGTTTTAAATAAGAAGCAAATACTTTTTTTATTCATACATACTACCAAATATGTCGCTAAATAAAATGCAATAAAACCCTAACTTACAAAATATTGTAATCGGCATTTTAATAAATTCCAATGTATTTCACATATTCATTCATAACTACTTTCAAAATCCCGAACAAAAATAGCGATATAATTAAAAAATCTAAAAGAAAACTAGCTGTCCAATTACATAATTTAGCATATTTATTGCTTCTCCTGTAAATTTATGAAAATGTTAGTTAGTAACATAAGGAACTAAATGGGCTGGTTTTAATCTTTAAACTGGCAACCTGTACAACCTAGTTAGGGCGTATTGCGTGACAGGTGACGATATATATTAAATGAATTTGAGATATTCTCAGAAACTAATCATTTACAAAATTTTATTTGTGTGGGTTAAAATATCCTAATGTGGACTTTTTATCACAATTCCTGATATCTTTCTATATTTGCTTAAGAACATGATAAACTAAAATTATTTGAATAAATTTGGACAAGGTAGGAAATAAAAGACTAGAATATCTCATTTTCGTTTTTGATAGTCGTTTCCAAAAATTTAAGAATCATATCATGCTTACGAAAAGCATAATAACCATCATACATAATATTGGTATAAGTGAAAATTTCTTTGTATGTGGGATGATTCTGGCTGGAAAATCAAAAAAAAATTAGTTTTTTGCCATGCATGATGAGCGATTTTGATGCTTATATTGCGTTAACTCTTCAAGGACATACACATTTTTAACGAGACTTCAAACATTTTAGTTGTTTAAGACGTTAAAATTGATTCATAAAAACTAGGGATGTGCGATTAATCAATTAATCAAAATTTTTGATTAATCAAAATTCTGATTAAAGAATTAATTGATTAATCAAGAATCCTGATTAATCAAAATGCTGATTAATCAAATAATCTAAATTTTGATTATTAAAATTTTTAATAATTTTATTAAAAATAATAAAACAACAATATTTCATACAAAATGAATTTAACACATACAAATATAAAACGAAAGAAACACAAAAAACTAAAAAAACAAAAGCATAAAATAAAAAAACACAAGACAAAAATTAAAAACACAAATTATTCAATTGTTCAAAATATAAATTATTCAAAATCATGATCAATCAAATAATCCTCATTTTGAATAATCAAATTTAAAATTATTTGATTAATCAGTATTTTGATTAATCTGGATTCGTGATTAATCGATTAATTGATTAATCATAATTTTGGTTAATCAAAAATTTTATTAACCGATTAAGCGTACATCCCTAAAAAACGATAAGTTCATGTTGTCATCAAATAAATAGCTGTGTTCATTTACTGAAAATTGTTAACAATTGTTAACAATTTTTGATAGAAAGTGTTCATTAACTCCAAAAATTTTCAACGAGAGAGCGTCAAAAGAGAGCAACAAATTGAGACACAAAAAAATTGTTGAAAATTCTTGATAGTAAAATTTTTACTTTCAATAATTGTTCAAACAGCTGTTTTGTGTTTGTATTTACAAATCAAGTTTGCTAAAAGAAGTTGGGAAATAAAAATATTTTTGCAAAATTTAAGAAATTCTAAGTGAATGTTAATTTTTAAAGCGATGAAATATATTAATACGATAGAAAACCAATTTTTGTTTAATTTAGGACCAACCGCACAAAAATAAGATGTCTAAAGCAATGGAATTTAGCAACACAGGATCTAGTACATCAGGGCCAGAGGATGTTGCAGCAAATTTTAGTATTGCAAATATTATGAGTATCTAGATACTCGGTACTTTACACTATGGCGGTAGATAATCCAATTAGTTCATACATAAATATATTTAATGTTAATGTAAATTTGACTATGTAATTTAGACAATTAGCAGTATCTTGGAAACCATAAGAGGGAATTTCTTGAAATTAAAAAAAGCTAATATGTACTAAATATTTCAAAATTAAAAAAATGTCAAAACGAAAAATCGCCAAAATGAAAAAGCGTTTAACGGAAAAAACACCAAAATTGCAAAAAAATTACTAAAACGCAAAAAATCACCAAAACTAAAAAGATCGCCAAAAAAACTTAAAAAAAAAAACCCAAAAACCGAAAAAAGTCGCCAAAACGAAAAAAACACTAAAACTAAAAATATCGTCAAAAACGAAAATTCGCCAAAAATGGAAAAAATCACCAAAGCGAAAAAAGCGTCAAAGCTAAAAAATCGCCAAACACCGAAAATTTGCTAAAACGAAAGTGTCAAACCCAAAAAATCGCTAAAACTAAAAAAATCAGCAAACACCGAAAAAATTCCCAAAACCCAAAAAAGCGCCAAAACTAAAATAAATCTCTAAAAAATCGTCAAAAAGTAAAAAAAAAACGTTAAAACAAAAAAAAAAACGCTAAAACAAAAATATTGCCAAAACTAACGAAAATACACAAATAAACATACGTTATTCTGGCATATTCTGTGTTTCACAAAAAATAAAATAATGTGAATTTTCTTGGCATTGTTGTTATAAAAAATTATTTATAACAACAATGCTATGAGAAATACACATAATTTTATTTTTTTGTGAAACACAGAACATGCCAAAATGACGTTAACATAAAAATATTTCTGCAACTTTCGATTGATAATTGGTCCCAAAATGTAATCCATATATACATTTTTTAAATATTGTACTTCATTACAAAATAATTTGTTTTTGTTTTCATTACCTCAAAAGTTTAAAATTTCAGATATGTACCCTTTTTTCAATTTCTTATTCAATTTTGTTGAAAAGAAATAATAATAAATGCCGAAATCACATTATTTTTATAGTAATAGGTACATATATTACATTTTTCCACATATAGGAGTAGTTATTAAGTACTCATATATACCTATATATTATAACACTATTTTAGCTTGAAAATTTTGGATGGTAAAGTGTTCATTTACTTTTTATTATTTTTGAGAGTAATTTTACAAAATTCCTTTTTACTCTCTCGTTGATGGAAAGTGATAGGAAAGTAAATGAACAAAGCTAATATTGACAATTATTAATTTTTAAAAATCGTCAAGTATTTTAGGCCCGAAAATCGTCAAAATGACAATAAATCGTAAAATCTGGCAGTTATGATTACGTGTAGTAAAAACGTAATTCATGTTGTTTGTCTGCTTTTACACAGATCAGTTTTTCTTGAAGCAACCTTTATTTTCTAGTGAGAAAGAGCGAGAGCGGAATGCATAAAATATATTCCTCTCTCGCTCTTTCTCACAAGAAAATAAAAGTTGCTTCAGGAAAAACTGATAACAACGGTCTTATGAGATGAACTGTCAAAAACACACGTACAGGAAAATAATTTGGTGTGCATGTGTGAGTGTTTATTAAAATAAATTAAAAGCGATGTTTTTGATAAAGTTTTTATGTTAAATAAGTGAATAAATTTGTTTAATTGATTTATAAATTAAATTTTCTGTGAAAAATTAAAAATAAAATAAGAAATTGCGCAAAAGTAGTACATGTTAACTCGGTGAGCATTGGCATAAAATGAAATCTTATAGGAAAAGTGAAATTACTTTTACGCCTTGTATGAGATTGAAGCTGGATTCACCCATTCTTTCCGAACAAAATTTTTTTTATATGTAGTTTGACGTCTCTCTTTGTGAGAGAGAGAGAGAGAGAAAGAGAGAAAAGAAGAGAAATAATTTTGTTCGGAACATTCTCAGCTTTAATTGGTTTAATTTTATTTTTTTTCCGGACAAAGTGCAACTGAGTTGCCAGTTGATGATGTGAAATGTGTTGGTCTTGTTGTATTCACAGTAGATAAGTTAATCACAGTAGAAAAGTTTTTATATATGAAGCCTTTTTTACGATGGTAAACAATTAACAGCTGTCGAGTTGCATTGACCTGATTATTGGATCATGATACCAAACAGACGGATTTTTCCCTATTATAGTCGACGCTTAGACGATGCAAGTCTTATTGATCAGCTTCTTATTCAGCTGTGAGAAAGACAGAGAAATGAATACACATTTCTCTGTTTTTCTCACAGTTGAATAAGAAGCTGATCAATAAGACTTGCATAGTGCAAGGTGAATTAATTTTATCAGGTGGTGTTGATTCTAAAACAACTACAACATTACAATACCATTTGACATCTCAGCCCCTATGTCAACGTATACAAATTTTGACATCCGAGCATCTAATTTGCGGAAAAAAGTAGAACAGCTGTGCTTATGATATCACCTGTATAAATCCACCTTGGCATAGTGTAAACTGGAACTTACTAGTATGATGGTATGACGGCATACCAAGTATGACCGTCTAATAGCCGCCTTAGTAAAATTTTTGTGCTTACCAACACCAGATTATATCGATAACTTATCGTTTTAGTTTACTTGAGTCTGTCATCTGCAGGTGTTTTCGGTAGTAAGAAAAATTGTCGAAAGTTATGGAATTTGAAAGTGATATAAATACAAATAATTGCGATAGGGAAACAATAATACCTGATGACGAAATGCTAATGACAATTAAAATAGAACCAGAAGTTATTATTGAACAAGAGGAGGAACCAGGTAATTTGTGTGCACATGTATATGTGTGTGTACAAATATGTATGTGTATTGATGTTAACTGCGTAAACAAACATTTTTTAAATGTACGTAACTTAAATAGATTTTTGGATCTGAATACAAGCTCACAGATTTCTATATGGAAGGTATATATATCGCCTGATGCGTCGTACATTACTTTGTCCTCGTACATATAAGGTTTAGCTACTCCGGCGTAAATCTACTTTAGCCTTATTGATTTTGTCCTCTAGCACAAGGCGAATACATTACCAGGTAGCCTTATCATCACAGATGATCAACAGCTGATTACACGCCATCAGTCAAACTCTATATAAGAAAAGAGAAAAACTTTAACCCGAACTTTCAAAGCACATATTAAAATAGTCCTACACCTACTTTGTATGTGTGTTGTTTTGATGATAAGGCCACTTGATATTAATTCGCTTTGCTCTAGCACCTCTAGTAGGTACCAGAGTTACGAGCCGATCGGCTGTAAATCGGCGGCTAGCCGTTGCCGGTCCTTTTGTTCAAGCCGCGCCGCCGAACCAAAAGGTTATAACGCCATCAACAATTTCAGTATTAAGGAGTCTCCTCCGAGAAAATCCCAAACGACCTATACCGTCGTATATGAAGCCGGAACTCCCAAAATCGTCTCCTTTTTTATGTTCAGTAAGTTTTTGTTTGGTTCTCCAACCAGTTATTAATATTTATTCCTTATAATTGTTGTTGCATGTGGTTAATGGAAACCAACGGGATATTGCAATGAATACCGTTAACCGACGCCAACCACTAATCACATGCGGTGTGAGACGCAAAACTCTCGAAGGCCAATAAACGACAGTGGCCTGGTTGCATTTACGAAGTAATTGCCAACGACGCGTGATGTTGACTCGCCCAGAGCTGCTTTACGAATGAATTCATTGAATCACAATCAAGGTAGATTCAAGGTGAATTAATTTTATCAGGTGGTGTTGATTCTAAAACAACTACAACATTACAATAACATTTGACATCTCAGCCCCTATGTCAACGTAAAAAAATTTTGACATCCGAGCATCTAATTTGCGGAAAAAAGTAGAACAACTGTGCTTATAATATCACCTGTATAAATCCACCTTGGGTAGATTGAACACAAGGCATATTAATTACAGGTACCACCATAACTAAAACAAATACAACACCAAAAAACACACGTATTTTGTTGGTAGAAATACCCCAGAAATATGTTAAATCCATTATCTGTGAGTCGCACACATTCATAAGCTCTCTCAAATTTACTAACTCATGCCCGTTGTTGATAGAAAAATCCCAGACGTGTCAAAATCTATTGTCTGTGTGACGCACACATTCTCAAATTTACTAAAACAGCTGTTCTTGTATTGGTACCTGTTCAATTTACCTTGATTGAACAGGTACCATTACAAGAACAGCTGTTTTTGTAAATTTGATAATGTGTGCGTCACACAGACAATAGATTTTGACACATGTCTGGGATATAGATCGATATAGATCGTTTACACTAAGCGTTTTTGGCATTTTTCTAGATTTCGTATCCAAGAATAAATATTTGACTGAAATTTATCTTTATATACTTTATATTATCGTTATACTGTAACACAACAAGTGCCACCTTAGCTAACGCACACACTTTTATTACAAAATTTATGTAGAGCGTAGCTAATTCACTCACCGTTTATATAAAAATGTTGTACAGGGTAGTAAAAAGAAAATAGAAATGCTAGATTTTGAGTAGATTTCGTCCAAATCTACTTACAAAGTAGATTTCGTTTTGTATAGGAAATCTAGTAAAAAACAACTAGATTTAGCTCGAAATCTCGTAAGTACTACATTTCGAAACAGAGTAAATGCCCTATAAAACGATATAAATGTTTTTAAATTGTATTCCTATAGTTTGAATAAAATTTTACTTTATTTCATTCGAGTTCTTAGAATTCAAAAAAAATTTGTTTTTACAGCTCAAATTGATATTATTCCACAAAAACTGGTTTGAATATTTTAAATTCATAAAAATGATTTAAACTATTTTAAATTTGTAGAAAAATATTAAATACGTATAAAAAGAGGATAAAAGCTAGAAAAAATAGTTACTTTGCAAATTTGGAAAATTGCAAAATTGGAAACAAGATCTAAAATAAATAAAAAAAGCACCGCTAAAAATAACTTTAATCGTAAAAATAGCAAAAATTCGCAAAAAAAATTGCGAAATATCAAACAATCCATAAAATTGCTTAAAAATATCTAAAATTGTATGTAAAAGGAATGATAAAAACCCGGAAAAATTCGAAAATTACGAAGATTCGCAAAAACTTGCTAACATCAAAATGATATCAAAGTTTAATGTTGATTATAAATCACCAGAACTTTAAAAAAGCCAAGAACAGAAGAAAAAATTATTTTTATCGCGAAAATAGCGAAAACAGTGCTCAAAAATTGCTTAGAAAATATTGCAAAAATGGCGAAAATTTGCAAAAATTTTTTAACATCAAAATCTGATATTGATTAAAAATCAGTAAACAGTAAAAAAGCACAAGAACTGGCAAGAAAGATTATACGAAAAACGCGTTCGCACAAAAGTTCCTCTATAGAACTTCTGACCTAAATATTTCATAAATGATTGTTGTATGTAAATACATACATTTTTAAATTGAAAAAAATACTTCTTTCATTTTTGAGAAATAATTTCTGTTCAAGAAATAACAGTTTGAATGAATAATATTTTAAATATATTCTTAAATAAAATTCTGAGAAAAACTATTTGATTTTATTTGAATAATATTGAAATGAATTTTATTCAAATTTTGGGTACTAAAATACATTAAGGCCCTAATTGTGTAAATCACGTCACCAAAGTGAAATGTATATAGAGAACAAAAACAAAATTTCAAATATTTTATAAATTGTTTTATTTTTCATACAAATTCTAAAATTGTTGACAGGCAAAGCAACGCTTGAAATTCTATGCGTTTGTTTGGTGAAGAATTTGTATGAAAAACAAAAACAAATTTTAAAAATTTATTCAAATTTGTTTTTGTTTTAATATAAATTTCACTTCGGTGATGTGATTTACACAATAAGGGCCTAAAATTGCCTTTGTTTTAAAAATATATACAAAATTTCAATTAGAATATGTTAAATTGATTTTATATTTCAAAAATTTGTTTGAGTAATGTATAAATTTATAAAAATTTCAATCGTTTTAATATAAATAAACTATGTTGAATTTTCATATATGTGCTGTTTCCACAATGCAAATAAGCACTGTTTGTCTAAAATTTGTATGGAAATCACTCAAAAAACTGAGTGCTTTTCATATAAATTTTAGACAAGCAGTGCTTGTTTGCATTGTGGAAACAACGCAATAATAAATAATCATTTGAATTGTTATTATTTCTAACTGAAAATAAAAACTAAAACTGAAATAAAAATATTTTTATTTTTCATTCCATTCACTTATTACAGCTATGTTTTAAATGAAATTTTTTTGCTAGTATTTAAGCATTATCTTCTTTCTATATGCATTTCATTGGTGCTGTACCAAATCGTCAGTAGAATTTAAACACAATTTTGAACAGTTAAGCCCCGTTCACACCATGACAGTAACTGTCGTGATAGTACTGCCATGACAGTTCATTTCTATGAGAAATTGTGACAGATATCGTTAATGTCACAATATCAAGCCCAATTTGATATTGGGACTTTACTATCGTGACAGCAGCTGTCGTCATTACTGCCATAGTGTGAATGTGGCTTTACAAACCCCTTATTTTATGTATAGACTTTCAAAAACCATTTGAGAACTTTCAGCAAATAAATTTAATTTAAAATAAAATTATGAAAATATGTCAAATAATAAATTTCTTAAAAATTTTGCGTTATTTTATGAATGTTTTATGATCTAATTTTCTGCATATTTAATTGTGATTAAAATCAAAAATTGTGGATCGACTCTGATGAAATATGGCTTGTTTTGTTTGAAATATAGGGTGAATTCGTAAATGCAGTAAATTTGTGCAACCGGTGTGCAAACTATTGCAACAGTACTAAATATGATGTCTTTGTTGGAGTAATCTGCGACATCACTGTCAAATTTTTTTATAAAGAAACTTTTTCGAGCAGAACTTTGATTATTGCTCAATTATTGAATTTACGAACGTACCCATAGTTTTCTATGTGCTGTAGAAAAATACCTGAATTTATATTTATATATCTCGAAAACTAGAACCAAAAAAACTGAATGCAAATTCGGATTCAGCAGCTGAAATTACATATGAAACCGTTTTCAGTTGCTCCATTCCAAAACCATGTAAATTTTTGTTTTAGTTGTTGATTAGGGTTTGCAAATAATCGCAGATTGTTATAATCGCGATTACGATAAAAAAATCCAATTAAGCGCTATTATCGGTTAATCGTGAGTAAGCAAGAAAACACAGAATATGGAACAGAATACACACTTTTGGCAGCTAAAAAAGGCTGTTATCATGTGTTATGCAGTTTTACATGCAAAATGTTCTTACTAAGATAATATGAAAGAGATAGTCAAATTAGAAACCACATTAGGAACTAAGTTTTGCTTTCTCTTTCATACAATCTTTGTAATGTTGTAAAGTGACTGGTCTAGTTAGCAGTCTATGCAAGAAAATATACTGTCATAATTTTTATTAAAACAAAAATAAATTACGTTATGAGTTTTAGTCGAACTGTATGGATTTTATGCAAAGAAATTTAATTATTTTGACTTGAGTTCGGGGTTTAATTTAATTTTTCAATTAAAATATATATTTATTTAAGCCCTTATGTCACTACATTTTTTCTTAATTTTTTAAGTTTTGGAGAACAGTGCAAATATAATATGATAGGAAATTTTGCCAGGTGCAAAGAGTTCAGCTATATTAAGGGCTTATTCACATATTACGTAACGTTATTTTTGAAGGTTTTTATAAATTCACCCCCCCCCCCCCCCCCCCTTCGTAACGCTTTTTACAAAACTTTCAGTATAAATTATCTAATCCGTAACAAATCTTTAACCCCCCCTGCAGCGTTACGCAATATGTGAATGGCCCCTAAGATAAATACCAAATTGTCAAAGCTTTTAGTAATGTTATCGATAAAAAATGTAAAAAAAATGTAAAAATGTTCAACTTAAAATTGACGTTTCAAGCTTGAAACACTAAAGTATTGCCAAGTTAGCGGTTTATTCACGAATTCAGCGATTTATCACCTCTTTTTTCAACTTTTTTTCTGTTCTCGTTTTATTATAAATAAAAAGTAGGCAGCACTTAAAGAAAACATTACGTTTTGTTTAGTCTATGTCCATAAGAGTCAACTTTTGCTGCGCAACTTTTGAGTTTATTGGAGAGAGAGGTGAGAAGATTGGGAAGGGGTACACTGCTTCATGTACATGCAACTCTCTTGTTTTCATCTTCGTAATATTAAGCAACAACAAATGCTATGTAAAAAGGCAAAAGCTGCGCAACAAGAATTAATTTCATTATATGGACACGAATGCAACTTACATACGAGCACATTCTCGAGTACTTTGGAATTAGGGATGGGCAAGTGAAAAATATATATCGATATACATATATCGATATCGATATATTTTTAAATATCGATCGGCATCGATATATATCGAATAAAAAATATCGATATATCGAAATATCGATATTTTTGCAACAATGATAATTCATACGTAGTCCCCAAAAAATGTTTTTAAATAAAAAAGTACCTTTCTTATAAATAATTAAGCTGGAAAGAGTTAATTTCCAAGATCCTTACTGTTCCATCAATATTTCATGGAACATACCTCAACAAAATTACACTCAAAGAATGATAATTTTTCGAATAGACAAAATATTAAAAATAAAACAAAAGATTATGTTAGTAATATTCTATTTGATGAAGACTGTGCCGAAATGTTTTTAAAAATTGCAAGAAAAACAAAACCAAAGCTAAAAATATCGAATTTGATACTGTCGATATATTTGGAAAAAATATCGATATATCGGAATTAAAAATATCGACGATGTATATTGATATATTTTTAAGAAAATATCGATATACATTTGACCCATCTATGGGCATCCTAGGAGCAGTGGTGGCCAGTATTTTACAATTTCTAAAATATAAATCTTTGTATTGGTGCTCCCTAAAGGAGTGGAGAGAGATAAAGGGTAAGTTTTTTCGGAAAAAATTTTGGAAAGGTCTTAAGTTTTACCCCGTAGGAGTGCCTGCGGAAGTTATGGAGACTTTGTAAAATTTTTCCTTTTTGCCCTCACTCTGAGCTCGATAAGCGTCCAGTTATACTCGTCCTATCATCCGTTTTCTCGGCTCGTGCATTTTTTCCTAACCTCACAAAATTTTTACAATAAAGTTAAATAATATTGTATAATGGATGGGCCAGCCGGCCGTTTAATAAATATAATCTAGGGACTGTAACGGTTGTAAGTTTATAAGTTTTATTAAAAAAATAATTTTTTTAGCTATATTTCTTGCTTGGAAAGTAATATGTATGTATGTAGTTATCAAGGTAGATCAACAAACATTTTCGTGAGCAGCTGGGCTCTTGCGGCCACCTAGTATGAATTCGCCTTGGTAGTTATTTTCCAAGTTTTATTTTTTGTTTAAAAAAATAACTATTATTTGAAGAAAAATAAACCGATTGCAACGCTGGGAAAGTGCACTTTAATATCAGCTTGAGAGTGATTTAATTCTCGTATTCAATTTTCACGAAAAAGTTGTATATATAAGAATTAAAATCACATTCAACAGAGCCACCTGACAAGTGGTGATAGCAAATACACGTGAGCACTGACGATGGAAGTGTAGCGGCTTCCGAAAGTGGCGCTACTCTGTTCTGTTGTGTACGTTGAAAAATTAAGTTGATGAACTATTTTCCCTTGTTCCTTGGAATATTAATCATACCCAATTCTTTCTGAATATAACGTTACGAACCTTAGCCTAATAATCAATTTAGATTCACAAAGCAAATAAGTTCGAAATAATCATATTAATAAATTATTTTTTAAGTTTTATTTTTTGCTTAGAAAATAATAGTTATTTCTTCAGTTTTATTTCTTGTTTACCAAATTAAAACCATATTTAATTAAATTTAACAAATAAAAGTTTATGTACCTAACAACTTTGGAAATCACACGTAGAATATCAAAACTCTTAAACATTAAAGAAAAAAATATCCCTATATGATTGGAAAATATTGTGCAATTTTTTTTCGGCGCTCTTCCTTTGCTCCGGAATTACAGGATTCACAATTTGTATTTTTAATGGGTAATATAGGGATGCCAGATCTTGGGGAGGCAAAAAGAAAAGACCACATTCTGTAAAAAAAAGATAAAATCCCGCGAAAAATAGCACATTTTTCCAAAGAAAAAAAATATTGCGACAAATCGGTTATGCCAACGCCAAAATATATGTATATGCAAGACAAAATTATCTTCAAACTTTCTTGATATATGTAAATTTTCGCTTTCGGAGTTATTCACAAGTTAGTGTCAAGAAAAAGTGTTTTCTCATCTATACATATAATAAAACTGTAAAAAGGGCGTGTCTGTACATGAACTATTTTTTTAAAATTTTTATTGTGGCGTAAACAGTAATCGATGTAGAGAACAAAAAACCAAATTTTGGAACTTTTGTCTGTCTGTCTGTCTAAACACGCTTCACGCAATAACCACTGAAGCGATTTTCATGAAATTTGGTATAGAGGTACTTTAGAGTCCTGATTCAAACTTTTTACCGCGATAAAATATCTTATTTCTAAGTTAAAATAGAAAAAAACGAAAATTATACCCAATTTTACTAATATAAATGTTGTTGGAAATTAGAAAGATGTTTTTGTTTTTTTAACGGTGGTAGCATTGTTTATTTTGTATAACGGGAACTTTAAAAAATATGTAAAAAACGTTATATTATTATATATTACAGACACCTTATAGTCATAAAGCGATCTTTAAGCGCGCGAAGCGGGCGGGCACATCTAGTAGTCGAGAATAAAAAAAAATTTCTCAAAGCTCATGAAAATTTTAAAACAGCAAAAATTTTACCTTTTAACTGTTGTTCTTAGGATTCGATCGCTAAGTGTGAACCATTATATCCCTTCCGTAAAATGTATAAAGCAGAAGTGAAACATATTTTATAAAATTTAGCATACAAAGTTTTCTGCTTCCACCAAATAGTGACGTATAATGCAAAGCAAGACTCATTGATGAGTATATGAACCAAAGTCGATGGTCGATATATCAAAAAACCATTAACAATTTCGTGAAACGGGGCTGGATTTAGAAAGAGGACTTTGAAAATATATAAAATCCAATCCTAACTAATTTTTTTAAATGTTCAGTGCACCAAACCAATAAGCTAAGATTTTGCAAATTTTAAACGATTAAAAATCTTACTAATTTCAGGAACAAGTTCCAAAACTATTTTCATTTCTCGTCATGAGTTATATAATTTTATTAAGAATGCAGAACCTAAATCACTTAAAGATAGATTCAAATTTCTGGAATGGGAAGTAATCAGTCGTGTCGACCCTTTAGATATGGTAGATTTTATGAAAAGGTTTAATTCTTTTTGCAAAGACTATAAAGAACGGTGGCAAAAATGTCATAGAAAGGATAACGTCTTTTTAAAAAATAATAAGAATTAGCTTGATGGTTCAATCTCCTTCATTCCACCACCATTTATAAAATACCGAAAAAGTCTAAAACTGATATCACCACAACAATTAAGTGTGGAGGAAGTGCGCCGTACGTTAGATATTCAGCCAATGTCTTCATGTAGGAATAAATTAAAAATATATAAAACATGATTTAAAAATCATAAATTTTCAGATAAAATGGAAAACAAGGAAACAAATCCCTGCCTATGTTGTTCCAATCTCAAAGAACTTTTTGAAGAAAGATTTAAAGAAATGAACGGTAAGAAATTAAAATTGTTAAACAAATATTTCGAAAGCTTAAATTTTATCACATGTGTTTAATTTTCAGATGCTATACAAAAGCTACAAGGTAATTATTTTTCAACATATATGTATATTTTGACGTCATATGTACAGTATGTTAAGAATGAGTTTACACATTAAAAATAAATAACCTATTTTCAACTGGCCTACCAATAAAATTAACTTTTTGTTTTCTACCCGACTGATCGACTGTATGTATGTATGTATGTATGTATGTATGTATGTATGTATGTATGTATGTATGTATGTATGTATGTATGTATGTATGTATGTATGTATGTATGTATGTATGTATGTATGTATGTATGTATGTATGTATGTATGTATGTATGTATGTATGTATGTATGTATGTATGTATGTATGTATGTATGTATGTATGTATGTATGTATGTATGTATGTATGTATGTATGTATGTATGTATGTATGTATGTATGTATGTATGTATGTATGTATGTATGTATGTATGTATGTATGTATGTATGTATGTATGTATGTATGTATGTATGTATGTATGTATGTATGTATGTATGTATGTATGTATGTATGTATGTATGTATGTATGTATGTATGTATGTATGTATGTATGTGTGTATGTATGTATGTATGTATGTATGTATGTATGTATGTATGTATGTATGTATGTATGTGTGTATGTATGTATGTATGTATGTATGTATGTATGTATGTATGTATGTATGTATGTATGTATGTATGTATCTATGTATGTATGTATGTATGTATGTATGTATGTATGTATGTATGTATGTATGTATGTATGTATGTATGTATGTATGTATGTATGTATGTATGTATGTATGTATGTATGTATGTATGTATGTATGTATGTATATATGTATATATGTATGTATGTATGTATGTATGTATGTATGTATGTATGTATGTATGTATGTATGTATGTTGTATGTATGTATGTATGTATGGATGTACCCTGAAGGAAATGTCGACGGTAAAACTGTACTGATTCACTATTGTCACCAGTACTACTGACTAAATGTACCCCAGGCAATGTTTTGTGCTATAGACATTTAGCATGTGCTTGTCATTGATATTCCACTACTGACCTCGGAACTATTGAGTTACTATAGACAATGTAGTTCTTATGGGACCATAATGAGTCATTGGCACCAGAGATTCACTAGTGCATTTTAATGATTCTAGTCAACACATATGAAACTTTGTACTAGCTAAGGCAATAAAATTAGATTTTTATGAACATTTTTAGTTTTGCGTGCAACCGCATTTATTTTAAACACATCAAAATGAGAAAATAAAAAATTTTTTTGTACCTGTCAAAAACGTCTCTTCCCATTAAAGGCAAAAAAGCAAAAGTGGTGACTTGGAGACCCTTGGCCCCTGGCTTCCTTCAGGGTATGTATGTATGTTTTTTCGTGGGATGAAAATCGTCGAAAGACTCTGGCAGTGGTGGTGTTTCCCAGAAGTGTGAGACTTTAACACGCTAAAAACACCCCTTCACACTGACCCAAATACTCCCCGTGGGACCGCCGCAAGGCTGTACATCACGGGGTGGGAATGGTCCTAGACCCTAAATCTAAACTACGTTGATTTTTCTGCCAATCTCTTCTAACCTACGAAGTTCCAATAGAACCAATTTCACAAAATTGCATACATACGTCCTGTTATACAAAGATTCCAACATGATTGGAACGATGTCCGGCCTTATGCTGCCCCCTAAGACTACTTCTAAATACGCTCTACCACTATCAAATCGTGGACATATGAAGAATGCACGTTCTGCATCTTCCACGATATTGCCACTACAACTCGGACAAATCGGAACACTATCATGTCCGAAACGGTACAAGTGCGACCTAAAACAACCATGTCCAGTCAAAAACTGTGTAATGTAGAAGTTCAAGTCGCCGTGTCTCATTGATAACCATACCCCAATGCCAGGAATCAGTAAGTAAGTCCATCTTCCCTTGTCAGTCGCTGTCCATCATTCTTGACACTTCCGTAGACACAAATCTGTCACACCATCCGTACTGTACGAAACGGCCTCTAGCCAATGAAAAAAAATGTGTTGGAAAGATGCTCCTTCAGAATGTGCCTTTAAAAAGTCCCACAAATCGTAAGTGTATAACAATTTCATAAAAATTCGTTGGAATAGAAGTAGTAAATACCACCTTGTTGAGGAGAAGTACCTACTGTATGTCAAAACCTACAGTGTTCTCTTTATATTTGCAAAAAATTTCCTGGCCGAATGTGCCCCTACCGGAAAAAATTAAAAAACTGTTGTCACTTTTCAATTTTCTGTTTTAATATGCTCAGAATAGCTTTGCTTTAAAAAAGCAACATTCGGTATATATCCTTATATATGCAATCTTCGCGAAACACCGAAGAAGAATTGCAATAATGTAAATTATGTATGACGTTTTGAATTTACTTCTTGATCCGACAGAAAAAAATTTCATGGACACCCTAACCCAATTTTTCCAGTTTTATAGCTCCTAAGCCATTTATTGTGCATGCCAAATTTCAAGCACGTAGCTTACTTTTTTCGCGAGATATATACTAACACTTGTCTTTCTCGATTGTTCATTCGACACACTCAAGGTCGATATATAAGCTCTGTCCATCAGCCCATATGATCGGTAATTGTGATTTCAAATTGTAGTATATTTTACCAATACACTCACATTTTAATATTCGCTTTGAGTTTTTCTCATACATTTTTTGATAACATAATTCCCAAAAAAAGTTGCTTTGTTGTGTCAATTCGCCGATAAGTATACCTTATAGATCTACCTCCCAACATACCATACAGTAATCAAAATCCAATACAACTTGAGAATAAGCTTATATAAATAGTCGGCCTTAAGCTTTTCTTAACTTCGCTTATAATAATGTTTATAAAATGTGATTTCACAAGTAATTTTTAACAATGCTTGAGAAACTATTATTATACACAACTGTTTCTTAAGTATGCTTATAAACGTCATACATATATTCAAGAGAACAATATAATGATTGAAAAAGACCTATCTTTTTCGGAAAATTTTATGTAAATAGAATATATTATAAAAAAGACTTATCTTTTTCAATACATTATATAGCGGCATTTCCATATAGTTTTTAATTGCAAATTGGGTGCACGTGTAATTTTGGAAATTACAATATAAAAAACATAAACATGTATGTATGTAATAAATAAATGAAATCAAATGAATTTGAAGTAAATAATAAGAATTTTCTTTTTCAAAATTAAAAAATATATTATTTGAGAATTTTGTTCTTCAAAGCTTATAAAAATATTAAGACAAATTAGGTTTTCTATACAAAAGTTAATATAATATTATTTTCAGAAGCTTGTTCTACAATTGCAAGAATAATCTTATAGTAAGCATTCACTTATAATATTTTCAAGAGGGTTCCGTTTTGATTTTTCTACAATTGCTACGATAGCTTTTTTCAATTTATTTTCAATACTTTTTCAAGCTTAAGGCTTATGTTAGTAAGCTTATTATAATATTTTTCTCAAGCCATTTGATATGTTGGGCTTGGACACACTGTGCGTTGGTGTATTTTTATTTTTTTTATTTTAAAATTTTATATGAAATGCTTAATTTGTATGCTCAAACTTTTACGATATCTATGAAAGTAATGGGAAGGCGTGGTCCCAGGGCGTGAAATCCATTGTTGAGTATATAAATGCGAAGTCTCCTTTGCTGGAGATACACCCTCTAATCATTATTGATATTTTTCCAAATTTAACAATGATAATGATATTTCTTCTTTCTATGGATGTTGACGGCGTGCGCCACATCCTGGCCGGTTCATCAATGTAATACCATATAATTTTCGTCTCATCGCAAAATATGAAGTTGTCCCAATAATTAAACGGTTGTGAAAAGTTCAAATTGGCTAAGGAAAGACGTTTTTTTTTAGGTTTGCTGCAGATAATAATGGTTTTTTGTGTGCAGTTCTTGATGAGTATTTATATTTGTAAATTGCCTGTCGAACTGTTTCATCAGGGACAACAACACCACACTCTTCTTGAAACTCCCTCTCAAATGTTCTTGTGTAAATTTGGGGGTATTTAATGATTTTTCTAATAATTATACATTGTAAATTGAATAATTTTGGGCTTTGGACCATCTCCTTGCTTTAATTAAAATCTACCTTCTTTCCGTTTGATTTAGTACGTTGTAAATTTCTTTTTGAGTCCTGAAAACATTTTTGATAACTCGATCAGACTCTTTCCCAAATGGTGATTGTAGTAAATCAACTGAACTACATCGTAAGATAGCCTTTTTCCCGACATATTTAAAATTTTATAATGTTTAACCAAATGACTATAAAATTTATCAACAACTTACTTACAAATGTGGAGAAAATAACAGCGCATTTGGAGCATAACGGCAAAGCAGAGTAGATCATCAAATGACTCATTTGAATCGCATCATTGTAATCTTTCATACATAAGCAAGTTTTTGCGAATTTTCATAATTTTCGGGATTTTGACCGAGGGGCTAACACTCCTAGTAGTTTGAGCGTGTTTTAATCATAAAATTTGCCGTGCAATGTGTTCGTTTATTAAATTTTCTACAACAAAAGTTATTCCCAGCCTTTGGGTATATACTAGAGTATTTACCGATTTTTACCCAATTTACTAATTTTACCGGGTATTTACCAATTGGGTATTTACCGTTTTCCCATCTATACAAATGAGTGCAGAAAAGAAAAAAAACGAGAGATCTGTACAGAGTTACTTGACAAGAAAAAACGTAAGTAATGTATATTTGTTTTTGATGTATTTTCCTCTTATTTTGCAATAAACTTGGTTATTTTTTGTTTTAAAGCTTTGTTAATATTGCATATAATTATATAAATTAAAAAATATATTATTTACAACAAAAAGTGGAGGTTTATTGTTAATGAAGTTGATAAATGCTTATTAATTTTTAATGTTTAAACTCAATCTTGACATTCTTTACATACATACATATATAATTCATTGCTCCATTAATTGCAGACATTATTGTAAACCAAAATGAAATTATAATGAAGACTCTTACTGAGCAAAAAGTGTTGGCTGAAAGAGTTCTTCACCAAGAAGTCAGTGATAATATTATGCGTAGTGTTTTTCCCATTAAAAGCATCAATGATTTATATCAGGTCAACAACAAAATTAAAGATGGTAATCGTGAACTTTACGTAAGTTTTCAAAACTTTATTCCATTGATGTGCACCGCTAAATAACTTAAACGATTTACCGCTTTGTACAGATTAAAGTGATGAACGAATTATTAAAAGGGCGCCTTTCCAAATCATTAACGGAAGTAATGGAAGTGAATGTCTGCATGGCCCTAAATATGGAGGGAATACACGGAAAGAAGCGCTTAAAAGACTTCAAAGCTTTTTTCCAAGTTTTAACGGGTAAGACATTTCTTGAAAACATGAATATATTTCCCATAATATAGCATACATTTATTTCAAATAGATTCCTGCCGATCACTTGGTTCAAATGATGTAGAAAAAGACATCAGAAATGCGTTAAAAATTATAAAGAAGCGCTACATCCAAGCAGAATGCATTCGAAAAAAGAAAAATAAATAAATAAGATATGTACATAATATGTACATATCGCACTTAATCAACAAGAGGGCATTAACTCAAAATTTTTAAAATTTCACTTTTTGCAAGAAATCAACTAACAACATCAATCTCTATGCGCTGTAAACATTTCAACGTATTCCGATTACTCTTTCATCTCGAAAACCACATTTGAGACTATTTTTGTGATAGTGTAGTGAGTACCTTTATATCACCAAAAAAGGTATTATTTTGAGTCAATACAAAAGTGGAAATAAAAATGTATCGTATATTTTTATAAAAAATTGCTTGCATTTTTATCGAAAAAATTCAGAAAAATCATAGATTTTTCCCAATAATTGCAAGATTTTAAAATAGAAACAATGTAAATATATTTTCAAATGGAATTTGCTTACTATGATGTATTCGGATGTTTAAATTCTAAATTTAAATTTAGAATTTAAAAATCCGAACAATTTTAAAATTTATATTAATACCCTCTTGTTGATCAAGTGCGATATGTATGTACATATTCACCCTTATCGGGAATAAAATTTCACGTGAAATGTGTTCCCTTTCCCTAAAATTGTGATCGCCAATTTTGTGTTGTTGTACTGTACTATTTTTTACCGTTTTGTTCCCCATTTTTTGTTCATGGGAAATACTTCACGTGAACAAAATGTTCGCTTCTTATTCCCGATAAGGGTGATTATGTAACGAATAAATTATTTAATGAATTATTTTAGTTTCGTATATATTTATGTAATAATAAAAAAGCAAATATTTTGACAAACGTTATAATAATTCTGAAATTTTTCATTATTTCGGCTTTTTAGTTCAATATTTGAATTAATGTAAATTCAAATTATTTTTATTAATGTGTTGTTTCCACAATGCACTGCTTGTCTAAAATTTATATGGAAAGCATTAAGTTTTTTTTTTAGTGATTTCCATAAAAATTGTTTACTCAAGTCGCTTGTTTGCATTGTGAAAACAGCACATAAGAGTGGAGTGTTGGAATATTCAAATCAGATTAGCAGAACGGATCAGTACTACTGATTCGACAGGTCGCTACACCGTCTTATCAGCGTTCTTGTTCACTTTTACCACTTATGACGTTGGATGCTTTTTACAAGGAAACACCAGCTATTAACTAATTTTTATCGCAAAATAGAATACAAGACTTTTTTCATATAAATTCTTGCATTCATTTTTATTGCGACTCAATTTAGTTTTGCCGAAATTTCCCCATCTGATTAACAGGGCTCGGACTTTCATGCAAATTCATGCTTTTTGTGGTGATATATAAAAAGATATTGTCTAATTACCTATGCGAATTATCAAATTTTAAGTAGTTTGGCATTGATTTGTACTTGCATATTTTGGTATTAAGTGCATATTTTTGCATATTTTGGCAATAAATGCATATTTTTGGAGCTACAAAAATTTTTATAATGCACATTTCTCAATTTTTAAAAATAAAATATTAGTAGACCGATTATTGATGGCAACCGAGCCTCAGTTGGGTTGTCAGTTGCTGAAAATGATACTACTGATGGCAACTGAGTGCTGTCAATTTCAGTTGCTATTTAGTGCCTTTCTGGCAGTCATTAACTTTCAGTTACCGACTGGCAACACAACTAAAGTTCGGTTGTATTAAATAATATACCGAATTATGTTTGCTTTATGTTTTTTTCGCTAATAATAATACAAAATTAAAAAAAAACATATTTTCATTATTTTAGTTTCGGTACTTTGTTCGTAGAAATGCATATTTTTGCGCATTTTTTTTAATTTTTGGGTGCATTTGTTAAGCGCTTAAAATCAATTTTTAGCTGCATGAAAGTCCGAGCCTTACTGATTAATAATCCAACACTCACAAGCTCTTATTATTTGTTGTTTTCGCTTTTGATGGGCATTTGATCAATACCTACAATCAAAGCTGTTTGTGTGTTTTGTTTTTATGCATGCTTAAACTGTTTCAGTTATTTTGTCTGTATTTAGTTCCAGATAGTCAACCGAGTAGTAAACATGCATATAACTTTTTGCGCGGGCCGTCGCATTAATAATTATTTTTACGTAATTTTATTTTGAACTGAAGTCTGAAATTATTTTATTATTTCGGCTTTTTAGTTCAATATTTGAATTAATGTAAATTCAAATTATTTTTATTAAGAGTGGGGTGTTGGAATATTCAAATCAGAATAGCAGAACGGCTCAGTGCCATAGACTACTAACTAGACCCGTCACTTAACATTACGAAGATTGTATGAAAGAGAAAGCAAATCTTATTTTCTAATTTTACTATCTCTTTCATATTATTATCTTAGTAAGAACATTTTGTATGTAAAACTGCATAACACATGATGGCAGCCTTTTTTGGCTGTCAAAAGTGAGTATTATGTTCCATATTCTGTGTCAGTACTACTGATTTCGACAGGTCGCTACACCGTCTCATCAGCGTTCTTGTTCACTTTTACCACTTATGACGGTTGATGCTTTTTACAAGGAAACATATAATAATTAATTTAATTTTAATAAAACTAGCTAATTAAATAGCAGTTCTTCTGAATTAGTCACTTTACAGCTGTTATCATAACGGCATATTCGACGTTTTTATTAGGGATGTAACGATACACCGTTTTGCCGATCCGATACCGATACCGATATTTAAAAATAAATATCGCCGATACCGATTCCGATACCGATACGAATATTGAAATTGAGTTCAAGTTTAGATTAACAAAACTCAAGTGCAATTTTTTTTCTTAAACAAAACTACAGTGTAAGAGATTATTAATATTTAAAATTGATATTAACCCAGTATAAAAAATTGGAAGTAATTTTTAAGGAGCTACATTTTCTTTGCTTCCAAAAAATCTGTATTAAAAATATGCAGATAATTAGTAAAAAAGCAAGAAAAAATTTTTAATTCCTTTATAATTTAAAAAAATAATCTCCATGCTTTTTAAAAAATCGATTTTTAAAGGACATTTATCAACTAATAGTTTTCTAAATAACTTAATGGCTTAATTAATAAAAGTCTTCTAAAAGTTTCAATTTAAGTTTCAATTAAAGTTCAATTTAAATTCGCATTAAAAAATTGTGAAAATGGGTAATTTTTTATCCTTTTTCCTTGAGGAAAAATCATTATAGAACACGGAAAAAGAAATTTGTCCTTCCAATTGGGTGATTGGTAATCGAAAAACAGAACTTCTTGCAATGGCAAGGATATGTAAAACTAATTAGAAATTGTCCAAATTCGCAAAACTTTCGGATCGTGAATTCTACATTTTCATGACTTCTTTGGAGTGTCTTTTTTTTGCTGGAATAAGATTTAAAAAACAACGAATTGAATTTGAATTCATGGTAAAATTAACGAAAAATAAATAATTTCCGGATCGCGAATTCTACATTTTCATGACTTCTTTGGAGTGTATTTTTTTGCTGGAATAAGATTTTAAAAACAACGAATTGAATTTGAATTCATGGTCAAATTAACAAAAATAAATAAATATTTTACAAAATAACAGCATAAAATATTATTAATTTTTAAAATTGATATTAATAAGATTTAAAAAATAACGAAATGAATTTAGTTCATGGTAAAATTAACAAAAGATAAATAATTTGTCAGAAAAAACACTGAAATTTTTTTTAAAAGTATCGTCGTATCGACAGTAAAATATCGCCGATACCGATGTATCGGAAAATCTGAAGTATCGCCGATATATCGGTATCGGTATCGGTATTCGTTACATCCCTAGTTTTTATACCCTCCTAACTATTGGCGCAGCTCAAATTAATTATAAAATATCTTATGAAACGATAAAACAATTTTATTACATATGTATATGATTCTCTCAAAACAATAATATCTTTAAAGCCTTTGGAGACGATAAAAAAACACGTCAATCAGTACATACATATGTGTGAGTGTCGTGTGATTGTCGTTTAAGCAGCCCATTCACGAATGATTTGTGCGTGTGATTTGTTCGCGTACCAAATCTCCACTAACGACGAACAAATCACAATAAACTTAAACGTCAACAAGTACACATGAATTGCGAAGCGGATGTTGCAATTGTTCTTTTAGTTATTTACTTATTTTTGTATATTATTATTATTTATTTATGCTTTCATCTTTATATTTGTCGCTTTTACTTTGTGAAATTACATTTTCTTTTCTAAATTCTATGAAAAATTGCTTTCGTAGTATACACAAATAAAAAAAACATTCAAATGTTCGCGCACAAGCCCACTAACACATGTCACAAATCACAAGAAATTGAAAATTTTTAGAGTCCGACCGAAACCAGTTTTTTGAGGCCGAACCCGAACCGAACCTAATATTCGGCAAAAAGGCCGAATATTCGGCCGAATCCGAAACTTGCCGAAACTTTTTTAGCATTAATTGATATTGACATTTTAAAAACTTAACAGGACTGAAAAGTCATTTGTTTTATTAACGGCCCTTTTCACAATGTGATTAAAAGTTAACGTGGTCCTTAACGGCAAATTCGGCATACAAAAGTCTCCGTTAAAATATACGTTAACTTTTAACTGTACACTGTGAAAAAGGGCGTAAGAGTATTTCTACATACATATAGTGTCATTCAAAATAATAGTAGAAATTGAATGTATTTCGTTTCATCGAGCAAATATAAAAAGCATATGAGTAATGAAAACTTGGCATGAAATTAGCTTAAATGATGAATAGAACTGGAATATTGGGTTCGGTACAAATACATTGAGTAGAGTTTTTCACTCTATTGATGATGTTACAAGAGCACCAACCAAAAAGTTGAGTCGGAATAACTAAACAGATATATTTACCTTTTTTTTTACACTAAATTTATACGATTTCATTAATTTTTACTAAAGTGCAGTTTTTTTTGTCTACGCCCACGTTTCATCGATGATATACAACAACAAAGAACTTTTCTCGACGGTATTGAAAATGATCTTTCTTTATATTTTGAAATTATTTAAAAAAATCTATATTAAAAAACAAATAATCAATTTCAGTGCAAAATTGCAGAAATAAATTCAATTGCGAAAAATCGATTTATTATAACATAAAATAGATTTTCGATTGGAATCGAAATCGGTTTACCATTCCTTAGTTTATGCTATTTATTTTGGCAATAAACAGTTAAATGCTTTATATTACTATGTATAGGTGTCTTAAACACACACTTAGAGCAAAGACTATAAATATATATTTATAGTCTTTGCTTAGTCTTTAGTTAATTGTTTTTTATGATATATAAAAAATTTAGTTTAAAGTTGAAAACAAAATATTATATTCAGAACAAAATATCGTTGTACAATAATGTGTTTGGTTTTATTTATTTTATTTGACGCATGGCACGTTTTAAAATGTTCTATAAGCGTACAAACGTGCTAACGGTACGGTACAGTACGGGAACAGCAACGTTCGGCTAACCCAGCCTTTAGAGCGTGGACGTGTTTATTTGATTGTGTCCAGAGGTCTTTAGAATTGACAAAGTAATTGGAAAAAATTTTATTGAATATTTTTACAATGTATACTTGTTTGAAATACAAAATTAATTTAATCAATTTAACTTTATAATAAACCGAGAATTTAAAGGTTTGGTGAAAATATCTGCTTCCATAAATACTAATTTTATAACTTCCTTCTCTTTCAAATCTTTTATGAAATGATACTTTGCTTCAATATGTTTATTTCTGCGACTAAATTTTTTACTCTTCGCCAATTTTAAACAGCTTTGATTATCTTCATACAAAACTGTTGGCTCCGTAATTTCAAAATCGGACACTAATCTTCGCAACCACATCGCCTCCTGTGTTGCTTCACATAATGCGATATACTCTGCTTCCGTGGACGTTAGCGAAAAGTAATCTTGTTTTCTGCAGCACCAATATATACATGATCCGTTATACTTAAACACAAAACCACTATTCGATTTTCTGTCTGTTTTACATTGAGCCCAATCAGCATCTGCAAATCCATATAGTCCTTTTGAATTGTTACAGCTTAACTTTAATTTCAGTGATTTTGTACGATTTAAATACTTAAATACGAATTGTAGGCTTGCTTACTCTTCTGCTCAGAATCGAAACGGGTGTTGCAATGCCCGGTCTTGTGTTTACACAAATGCATAACAAACTTCCGATTAAGTGATGATAATTCTCATTATTTTTCAAATAATTACTAGGAAACTATTCTTTAATATAACCAGTATCCATTGGAATTTTAGAAATGTTGGCACCATTTAACCCTGCGCCTTTAATTATTTTACATATCGCGACCTTAGTATTGTTTTGGCCCACCGACCATTTTAAAAAAAATTGAGTTAAGTATGGGGTATTTATATTTTGAATGCCCTGTTTCGCGAAATTGTTTCTGGTTCCTGAGATATCAAGCATTCATTGTGCTCGATATCATCATTTTTGATAAATTTTTTGTAAAAAAAATGTTCTTTTTAAATAAAAAAAAATCAGAAATCGAAGTTTCATCAATATTAACTTTTTATTCCATGTAAATATGTTTTCTAATAACATTTATACGCTTATTTTCAATAAAAAGTAGAAAATTTCATCTCAATAACAAGTTACTCAATACACAGCAGTTAGTATACACATGGAACAACAAAAGCTACTTTTTACAAATAAAGTAAAATCGGATTGATGAAAGTTCACAAAAATGTAAAGTTTTCTTCCAAACATATGCCGAAAGCAGTGGTGAGAGGGTAGAATCGGGAGTTCTTTTTGGTACTTTTTCCTGTACAAATATTTGTTATCTACTTTAAATGATCGTCGGCCCCTCCCGATGTATAGATCCACTAAGAAGGGATTTTTGGAAATTCAAATGCTAAGGAGGCTAAAAGGGGTAAAAACGGGTAAATTCGGTAACCTTATATCTCCTGATCTAGCTAAGGTAGACACAAAATTCCAAAAACATCATAATAACACAAAAAAGAAGCTGCTAGGTGTTTGGTACTTTTTTGAAATTCGTACATTTAGAGGTTGAAAAATATTTAAAATATAATTTTAGTACTTTTTTGTTGACCCGTTAATCTCCTACAATACTAAAGATAGAAATGAAATTTAAAATGTATTCTTCTCTCCTTAAGAAGATCTCAATGAACTTTGGTACTTTTTAGAAGTTCGAATATAAAGGGTAAAATTTGGAGTTTTTTTTGTACTTTTTCCTGTACAACTATTTTTTATGTACTTTAAATGCACGTTGGCCGCTTCCCGATGTATAGAACCACTAAGAAGGGGTTTTTGGAAATTCAAATGCTAAGGGGCAAAAAGGGGTAAAGACGGGTAAATTCGGTAATCTTATATCTCCGGATCTAACAAAGGGAGGTACAAAATTCCAAAAAACATCTTAATAAGATCAAAAAAATTCTATCGGATATATCTTGAGAAAACTTTATGTAAATCTTCTTTGTTGTTTTTCTCCTTCCGACTTTTTGGCATATGGGACTAAGGTTGCGATATGTAATTTTCTTGATTAACGCGGAAATATCCATCATTCCTCTTCTCAATTTTTATTCCTAAATAAAAAGTGGCTTCTCCAAGATCTAATATTTCAAAACTATTACGTAATAAATTTTCAATATAAATTTGATGAGCGACTGTTTTTGTTGCAAGGGTATGTGTTTATTAGGCTATGTATGTATGTATGTATGTATGTATGTATGTATGTATGTATGTATGTATGTATGTATGTATGTATGTATGTATGTATGTATGTATGTATGTATGTATGTATGTATGTATGTATGTATGTATGTATGTATGTATGTATGTATGTATGTATGTATGTATGTATGTATGTATGTATGTATGTATGTATGTATGTATGTATGTATGTATGTATGTATGTATATATGTATGTATGTATGTATGTATGTATGTATGTATGTATATATGTATGTATGTATGTATGTATGTATTTATGTATGTATGTATGTATGTATGTATGTATGTATGTATGTATGTATGTATGTATGTATGTATGTATGTGTGTTCCTTTGCGGCACTGTATAAACCGAACGCGCAGGCTGATTTTGATGATTCTTACGTCAATCGATTTGTCTTAATCCCGGGAGTGTCACTAAAGATATGACAGTAGTCAAAATTCAACATGGCGACCAACAGACGCCATTTTGTGAATGCGAAAAAAATAAAAAGTCGGCGAACAATATCAAAATGGGTATCATTCGACAGGTATTTGAAAATCATTGTAGGTTTCTCTTATGATTTTTAATTTCGAATGACCATTTAGGATCTGTTAATGTTTAAAGTTGTTTTCTTTTATTTTTTACGCCGTCGGGTTTTTTTGATTTTTTAAATTTTAAAATGCAGGGATCTGCTAAACCCTTTTTGAAACCATCATTAAGAAAAATTTGAATTAACTTTTAATTCCAGCATTGAGCCGCTTGCTTTAACCCATACATATATGTGACCTTCTCCGAGAAATGGGACCTAGTGTGTGAAAATGAAGTTTTGAGAAAAACGCATTTAAAGTTTCATACACCCTTTTAGGTACGAGAATCCACTCTTAAGTCCAAACCCGTTTTTTGACACACTAGGCAGGGTTGTCAGATCTTTTCTGGCCTATTTCGCCAAATTCATTTTAAATATCGCCAAAAGTCGCCAAAATATATTTTATGCAGTTTTTCTTAATATATATTTTCTAAAAAATTTGTTTTTATATAACAGTTTTTCTTTATAGAAATTTTTATAAAATAATCGCATAAAAAATAGAAGAAAATCGCCAAAAGTAGAAAAAATATCGCCAAAAATTATTTCTTGTAAATTTTTTTCATAAAAAATTCAAAAACCATTAATGATTACGTTTAATTCATATAAAAAAATGGAATGAGTTGTAAAACATTATATGCATCGAAAATTGTCGTCAGAGATTAGTCATCCTGTCTCAAAAACATTGTATGAGCGTTGCAAGTTTTGAACATAACAAAGTGTGAAAATTGCAATATATTGGCGGATTCAGTGTTTGATACAAATAGTTTTATATTGCTTAATAAAGCATCAAAATAACATTAGCGTCATTCAGTTTTTGATGCTTGCAAAAGTGAGAATGTAAAAATCGCCATGTCGCCAAACCAAAAATTTGGACGCCAGACAAGGTTTGGCGTTTGGAGAGAAATCGCCATATCTGACAACCCTGACACTAGGTCCCTTTTCTCGGAGAAGGTCACATATACTTTTATTTAAGCTAAGTACTCTGTTCAAATTTGCGAAAAATGTTGATCAACATTGTTTTTTCATACGAAAAATATGACAAGTAACCAATTATAATAGCCCTTGAAAGTATGCTGCAATTGTGTACGTTTTAAAAAAACCCAATAGCCCAATTTACAATCTTGTGGAAATGGTCTTGCATCGTAGCATTTGCAAATTGGTATAGTATATTGATACTCACCACTTAACAATTGTTAGTGGTGAGTATCAATATACTACACCATTTTGCAAATGCAAAGATGCAAGACCATTTGCACAAGATTGTGAATTGGTCTAATGTGTTTGTTGTAAACAACTGCTGTAAAAACCCCATCATAGGGCGTGTGTCAAATGGTAGAAAAGTACTATGGTAAAAAAATATTTGCCTGTGGGGAAAAAATTTCATGTTTCTGTTGTGCCAAATGATATCTTTTTTGACAATATAAAATTTTGACGTCTGTAAGAACATTCATGTTTCAGCTGTATGAAATGATACCTTGTTGACAATATAAAATTTTGCGGCGGCGAAGCAAAAAAATTTCCTACAAGCCGCCGGCTACCAAAAAGTTTTTAAAAGAACATATTTATATATATAAGACAAAATTCTCTGCTGTAGCGAAAAATTTTATAATATGATTAGGGTTCCCACCTTTTTTTGCCAATTAAAGTACATTGGTTACTAAAGGTTAAGAAAAAAATACACATTATAAAAATTATGTACAATTTATTTCTTACCAGTTTGTGGTATTGTGTATTGTGAAATTAGCGCAGTTGAGAAAAGTTGTCAAAGAGTAGGGGAGGGATAAACACATTTAATTGAATAAATTACTCATAAATTAAGAAAAAAAGGAACAAAATATATATTGTAAAGTGTTTCTGAAATAAAACAAATCAATCCTTATAATTTTCTAATAATTTTTATTTTCAAAATAGTATCAAAATAAATGCGGTGCGCACTAGGTAAACAACTCATCCGTACAGAATTTTTAAAGAAATTAATATTGCAGCAGTATGATTCTATGGTATGTGTTTCGAGCACGATTCAACATCACTTGTCTGTGCCAGTATACTGGAGTAATGTATGCTTTGTTTAACCTGAATCTATTTTGTATTCTAAATAATCAAATCATGCGAAATAAAGTATTTTCGCGTACTTTATTGTTCTCATAAAGTATAGAGTACAATTACCCGAAATAACGTACAATACTTTATTATAAAGTACGGGTGGCAAGCCGAAATATGATGTACAATTTTACGCAAATTAAAATAAGCAATGCATTTTTCACAGCCTAACTACATACATTTAAGAGACGCAAAAATCGATGTATTGGGCGACGGTTCGAATTTCCAAAAACGACGGCGGTGGTTTTACCTTGTTACGATACCATGCTTCTAATTTCTGCCTGTCAAAAATTTATCTCTTGTGTCAAAATTTCTACTAGCCCCCTGGGCTCGTGAAATTGTATTCACCTCAGAAGTGTCAAAAATTTACTTACGTAGTACTTTGCTACCGTTTGGCACACTCCCATAGTCTTAGAATTAAAATATATTTCACAACGACATGGTATTTAAAAAGTAAGTACTGCTAAATTTAGAATACATTCAAAGTAAATATTTTGTGATAATTGTACTGTAAATACGTACCCTGTTGCTTACGCGACGCTTAACGCTCTGATTTAGGTTGAGCTGTTAGTCTCTTCAGTAGAGATACCAGACTTATGGAGTCTGTTCAGTAGAGGCTACTCAATTTATGAAGCAATTAAGTACTAATTTCTCAATTTATTAATGGAGTTCTTATATGGTAAATTGAGCTCAATTAAGGCCTTAATTGTTTAAATTTACTAATTGCGCAATTAAGGTTCGTGTCTGAACAGGGTATAACCCACAAATGGCAAGGGCATGAACGTGTAACCTAGGTCGATTTGGAATAATCTATTGAAATAATATTTTCTTGGGTTCAGAAAAGTTTTCTCTTCATAAAATTGTATCCTATATTCGCATAAAGGCAGTTTTTCTCCTTTATTTTCATTATATTCTGCTATAAAAAATCTATTCTACATTAGCCAATGGAAAATTTTAGATCTTATTGGAGTAGTGCGGTACTTTTTTCAATGCGAATTGTACTGTAAAAAGGACAACTGTACTGAGTTTATCATCCCTGTCGCTACATGAATTGCGAAGAAAATCGGTACATTGCGCCGGTGCTGGGATCTTAGCTTTAGTAAGCAGAAAATAATTAAACAAAACAACTAAAAAGTTAACATAGGATATTTTTATTTTCTTAAGGTACATAGCATCTATGCGCCGTTTACTTTTGACTCAGATCTACTCTCCCAGTACAGCTCCGATATCACCAAAGGCATGAAATTCTACCCAAACTTTATTATGGCTTTGAAAGGTGAGTATTATTAACCTATGCAATTCGTAAATCATTGTCGTTTTTATTTAAAATTTTCTATATGTAATATAAAAGAACAAGAACGTTTCTCAAGTTGTTCTAAATGTCTAGTTCTATACTAAAAGGCTTCAACTAATTTGTTCCCCACTTCTTTCTATATATGTATGTAGTTTGCACAACATTCGACACTTTAGAAAAATTTCTTGTCGATTTCCGCTCAGCTGTCAAAAAGTAAAACAACGTGATGCTAAGGCCCTTATGACACTACATTTTTTTTTTAATTTTTTAAGTTTTGGAGAACAGTGCAAATATAATATGATAGGAAATTTTACGATGTGCAAAGAGTTCAGCTATATTAAGATAAATACCAAATTGTCAAAGCTTTTACTAATGTTACCGATAAATAATTCTGGCAAAAAAAACCGACTTCAGTAAGAGCAATATACTTGATGGTCTTTCATATAAACAATTTTTAAAATCGGTATGCAAATGGAGGAATTGTGCTCTAATAAATATTTTAGGTGGAGGCGTGGAAGACTTGCCCCACCGATTTTCGTATAAAAATTATGCGACCCAACTCGTAAGCAAAACATTCCAAACAAAAATACAATGGAGGAGCTGAGCTATGCGATAATCATTATTTCGGGGGAAGGGGAAAAAATAATGTTACCAACCTGCTAGGGGGTTTGCAACAAATTTCCCAGCTGATTTTCGAAAAAAAAACTGTAGTCAAACCCTTTCAAACAAAAAAGCAATTTCGAAAATCGATTCACAAATGACAAAGTTATGCATGGGGGGAGTAAGTTTCCCCCTCCCATTTTCGAAAAGAATTGTGGGGCCAAACTACTAGGGAACCCTTCCAAACAACACACGAATTTTGAAAATCGGTTCAAAAATGATGTAGTTATAGATTTGGGGGTGGGGGCGGAGGGGGGAGAACATTTTTCCCTCCCATTTTCGAAAAGAATTATTGGGCTAAACTGCTAGAAAACCCTTTCAAACAAAAAATAGTTTTGAAAATCGGCTAAAAAATAACATTTATGGATTGGGGCAGCAAATTTCCCCCTCCGATTTTCGACCAAAAATTTTTGGGACCAATTTTTGTCAAACCCTTTCAAACAAAACAAGAATTTTGAAAATCGGTTAAAAAATAACATTTATGAATTGGGGCAGCAAATTTCCCCGTCCGATTTTCGACCAAAAAATTTTGGGACCAATTTTTGTCAAACTCTTTCAAATAAAACAAGAATTTTGAAAATCGGTTCACAAATGACAGAGTTATGCATGGTGGGAGCAAATTTCCCCCCTCCGACTTTCGAAAAAAAATTATGGGACCAAACTGCAGGCAAACCCTTTCCAACAAAAAAAAATAATTTTAAAAATCGGTTCACAAATGACAGAGTTATGCGTGTACAAACATAAAAAATCAAAAAAAGAACATACACACGAATTGATAACCTTCTTCTTTTTTGAAGTCGGTTAAAAAATGAGGGCCTGTTAAAACCAGAGACCGAACCGTTATAAGAAATATGTAAAAAAGTTAAGACATAACTGTTAAAATATGAGAAATATTTTTTTCGTCGTGAAATAACTGTTATTTTTAACAAATATGTATTTGCGTCTGTTTATAATTGTTATAATTAACATAAATTTTTTTCTGTTGCTCATAACTTTTATTTAAAATTTTTATTTTTTTACGTTGCTTGATAACAGTTATTATTGAAAAAAAATTTCTGTTGCTCATAACTGTTATTTTCAACGTTTATTTATTTACGTTGCCTAATAATAGTTTTTAATGGAAAAAAGTTTTTTACGTTGCTAATGAATTTTATTTTCAACATTTATTTCATTTTGTCATTCCTTACAATTTTAGCGAATTTTAATCAATATAAAAATTTTTTCGAGAATTTCGCCTTTTTCGCGATAGAAGTGATTTTTGACCAGTTGCTGATTGTTTTACAGTTTACCAATTTTTAATCAATGCCAGAATTTTGTTATCTTTCCGATTTTAGCAACCATTTGCGAATTTCGTCATTTTCGCAATTTGCTCAGAATTTTTGTCATTCCTTACATTTTTAGCGGTTTTTAATAAGTTTTGAGAATGTTTAAAATTTTGCAAATATTCCTGAACTTTCGCAAAGAAAGTGATTTTTGCCAGTCGCTGGCTTTTAAGAGTTTTATAGATTTTTAATCAATATTAAACTTTGCTGTCTTTCCACTTTTATCGAGTTTTTGCAAATTTTCGTAATTTTCGCGATTTTTTCCTGTTTTTTCATTTTTTACATTTTTAGTGGTTTTTAATCAAATTAAAAAAATTATAAGCAACGTATAAATATAAATTTTACAAATAATTATTATCAACAATAAAATGAAAATATTTGTTTATTTATTGTAACTATTTTAATTCAAAAATAATTTTAACAGTTATTTTTGGTCTCTGGTTAAAACAAATTGACGTTTCAAGTTTTAAACATTAACGTGTTGCCAAGCTAGCGGTTTATTCACGAATTCAGCGATTTAGCGCCTCTTTGTTTCAACTTTTTTTTTTCTGTTGGCCTTTTATTATAAATAAAAAGTAGGCAGCACTTAAAGAAAACTTTACGTTTTGTTTACATTTTGTATAGCAGTTTCTTTCTATTATTTTCTGTTTCTTTCTTTCAATCCTATAGCAAAACAATGCAAGAAAAATGTTGTGTCATATACTATACAAGCAAAGATGAAGAAATATACATATTTCTGACGATCAAACTGCAATCAATGAAAAATATCAAACAAAATTACCTTTTTAGGGCAAGTTCTAAATTTTACAAAACTTCAAGTTTAATACAAAAAAGCAGAAACGCGCGTTTTAAAAACGCCTTAAAAATTACATTTAATAAACTTTTTATTTGCTGCGGGTTATATATATATTATATATTTATTCCTTTTACTCCTGCAAGGAGCATAGGGCAGCTGTTGCGAATTAGACACTATTCTCTTGTAGTTCTCAAATAAATTTTTAAAGATTCTGCTTAAGCTTTGAAACTTTTAAAAAATACGGTTGAAGTCTGCTGATGATTTGGTAGAGCACCAATGAAATGCTGGCATAAATATACATGCTTAACCCGCAACAAATAAATAAAATTGGAAGAATATCTCAAATAATAAGTTTATTAAAAAATGCTTTAATTTAGATTTTATTTTTCACATTACCTATAAATCTTTTATTGACGCCCAAAGGGAGACTAGTTGTGTAAAGATCGTAGAAAAATAAAATAGATTCATATGCTTATTCTATTGTAATTCTCAAAAAAGTTTGTGCATATGCTTAGAGGTTTGAAACTTTTCAAAAGTATTGTTGAAGTCTAGTGATTATTTACAAAAGCACCAATGAAACGCAGCCATATGGACATGTTTAACCCGCAATAAATAAACCTTTTTCAATTAAAAATTACAATTAGAGAAAAATATTTTTTTAAGATTTTATCTTATTTAGCTTTAAATGGATTAAATTAAAATCGAAATAAGGAGCCAATTCAAACAGCTCAAATTTATAAAACTAAATTTTACAGCAACAAAATGTATAGGAAAATTTGACAATTGAACGAGTAAATAATTACCTAATGACGTATGAACGAACGGAGCTATTGTTGATTTTTTGAAAACTAAAAATTTTAAACGACGAAATGTATGGAAACTTTTATTATTTACAAAATAAACAATATTATTTTCAGTTTGAGTTGACTCAGTATACTACTGAAAACATGATTATATCATAAAGTTATGTGTACCTTAAATTACTTTTTTAACCGACTTAAAAAAAAGAGAGAAAAGTTATCAGTTCATGTATTTTTTTTATGTATGTTCCCTCAAAACTCCGCCATTTATGAAGAGATTTCAGTTTTTTTTTCTTTATTTAAAAGGATGTGTTTCCGGATTGGTCCCATTGAAAAATGGGCTGAGTCACGCCCATACAAATTAAATTCACATTTATTTCCGACGCAACCGATTTTTATGAAACTTTGTACACACATTAAGTTTCTGTTTGAATACTACATCATGATTAAAAAAGTGGGCAGTGTTACGCCCATGCAAAGTAAATATTATTTTTCAACAACTTCTACTAAACCGATTCTTATGAAACTGCATACAACTTTAGTTATCGTTACAATACAACATTATGTTTGGAAAAGTGGGCAGTGCCACCCCCATGAAAAGTAAATATGCATTTTAACTACTTCTAGTTAACCGATTCTTATGAAACTTTGCATACACATTTAGTTATCGTAGAAGTACATGATGATAAAATATGGAGGCAGTGCCACACCTATTTTGTAGTTGGTTTTTTTTTTCAAGAATTATTAGAAAAAATTGTTGTATAAAATTCCTACACATGTAATAGAGACATTGTCATCAGCGTGTCGCTAGCTAGCATTCGCTAAAATGGATGCGAATATTTAAAGCGAATAGTAAAATTTGAAATAGATCAAAATTTATTAAATTTAGTAAAATTTTTGGTGGAAAAGAAGTGAAAATTATGTTTTTTTTTTGTTAAAATAACATTTTGTATTCCATTTTGTTTATATTTGTGACCAATTTCGTTTGTTAATATCGTTGTTTTTAATTCAGGCTATTTATGGTCAGTTTCTTTAATTTATAAGATGCAAATAAAACCAATCTATTTCATCTTTTTTCTCAACGTTTCGTCGGCTTTTTTCCGACGTCTTCAGGAGATTTTTTTTTATTATTGGATTCTAGCAACAAATTACAAAGATTTATTATTGTTAGTAGTTACATGTATGTTATATTAATTTTTTATATGTTATACTCACGATTTTCAGTTTACATTACTAAATAAATTATAAAAAACTGGACAGCACGAACAATTATATTTATTTACATCGCCAGAAAAAATTAACATTGACCAAAAATAGCCCAAAGATATAAGTATATGGAAATATAAAAATCTTGACAAACTAATTATATGTATAATTTAAATAATAATAATAAAAACTAGAAAATATCAGAGATCAAACTTAAAAACTAATATCACAGCATCTTATAAATTAAAGAAACTGACCATAAATAGCCTCAATTAAAAACAACGATATTTTGTATTCCAGTGGTTAGCTTTTTTTTATCAATAAGTGGGTGTCATTTAAACCAGGGTTTAAATATGCAGCACTAGCACCAACTCAGTTGCGTATGACTATGCAATAAATATGAAAATTTATTATTTTAAATCAGTGATTGCCACTCCATAGCCTCGCGAGGAGTCAATAATCGTATTTTTCACACAGACACGGTCAGCAATTGACATGTATACAACACAGGGATGGCATATGACATATGCTATCCCTGTCATAAATCGTTCTGCTGCTAGAAATATTTGTATACGTCGCAGTTACTAAAAAAGTTGCAACATGAGTTTGCATAGTACAATAATCAAAATATGTATATTTATGTACTATAGCAGCACACACTCAGAAAATTTGAATTAATATTTCTAGTATTAATTTTATTTCCTTTGACTATGAATATTTGTTTGAAGCAATTTGAATTTTAGTAGCATTTTATGCTACTGCCAGTTAAAAAAAATTAAAATTTGAGCTGAAAATTTTTTTCAGTTCTTATTTATTATTATTTGTTGTTCATTATAGTTTCTGGTGAAAAAAAAACTTGGAAAATATAACCGGTGATGCCAACCCAAAATCTGCCTCAGAGGTACATTCGATTTGAAAAATAGGTAGTTTCAAACAAATATTACTATGAGTAGGGGTAGATCTACCATTTTTATTTTTAGGGTATTTTAAACACATTAGAAAAACATTTTTTACTCTTAATTAATTTTTCTTTTCGATAAGGAATATTTTATAAGAAACCTTAGACAACTCTTAATTACGGATCGTGTATAAAACCTCCGAAAATAGCGTTACGTAATATGTGAATAGGCCTTATGTATGTGGAAGAACGAGCAATTTTCTCACAAACTGGACCAGTAAGGGAAACATATGAGCTGCGTTGTTTACATGAATTGTTAAAAATATATTTCAGTTAAACTTCTAGCTTAGGTTAGTTAAAAAAATGCGTTACTATAATTAGCATTATTTTTGAAAAACTAAACAAATTGTAGATTTTCCTCGGAAAGTGGTAGAGTTGAGTCAGATCTACCACAAAAGTGGTAGTGTTGGCACCGCTGAATATAACTAACTTTGTACAGAATATGGCATCTAGGTATTGTGCATATACATTAGGTATGGAATAGTGTTGTATGCAGTTTCTTAGTAACAGTACTTGGATGCGCTAGACCTCCTAATTTTGTAAGATTCAGAAGAAATCTTCATGAGCCAACAAATGGTGGAGGCAGGGCAAGTGGATCCTCATCGATCTCAAACCGGGTACAAAAGAAATATTATTAAAGCCCCGATTACCGTTCACAGCAGTAAATATTTTAATGTTGTATTTTGTAAACTGCGATTACGATTTACAACACTTATCGGCAGTGTTGTACTTTTAGTTGTCTATGTTAATTTAGTGTGGTTATCGTGTACAACATGTATTCAACATGTATTTGTATTTGTTGTCAAAACTGTCAAAAATTTACAACTGCTCATTAACTGTTGTCTTGTTGCCGTGGCAAGATGAAAAATTAAAATGGATATAAATTTGTAAGTATGTATATAGATTTTTCTTTTCAAACCGTTAATAACATACACAACAACTAGATGTTGTAAATCACAATCGAAAAATAACTTTTGTTGTGTTGTAGCCAAGACAACACAACATTTGTGTGTTGTAAACGGTAATAGGAGCCTAAGTAAAGTGCGACTTTTGCTCGCACACGGCGGGTTCCGTACGAATACACATATATCCCTTTTCGTTTTGCCTTTTTATATTTTGGCAATTTTTTCGATTAGCTTTTTTGTTTAACTTTAGTTTATTTTTTTATTTTTTTTGTTTTTTTATTTCGTTGTTTTGGCGCTTTTTTAATCTTGCTGATATTTGCGATTTTTAGTTTTTTTTTGCCGATTTTTTTAAGTTTTGGCGAATTTTTGGTTTCGGGGGTTTTTTTTAACTTTTTTTTCGCTTTTTGACGATATTTTTAATTTTACCGATTTATTTATTGGTGCTTTATTCAGCTTTGTGCGCTTTTATCGGTTTAGAGGATTTTTTCGGTTTTTGGTGATTTTTTTAGTTTAGCTTTTTTTTTCTTAAAAACTTTTTTCGTTTTGACGATTTTTTTTCCGTTTTTGGCGATTTTTTTAGTTTCGGCGATTTTTTTTTTGTTTTGGCAATTTTTTCGATTTTGATATTTTTAGTTTTATCAATTTTTGGCGGTTATTTTAGTTTTTTGGCGATCTTTTTGTTTTAGTGATTTTTTGAGTTTTTGCGATTTTTTGCGTTTTTTCGATTTTTTTTATTTTCGTGTTTTTTCCTTCAAGCGATTTTTTTCATTTTTTTCGATTTTTCTTTTTGATATTTTTTTAATTTGGAATTTTTTAGTTTTAGCGTTTTTTTAAATTTCATGAGTTTGCCTATTGCGGTTTCCAAGATACAGGAAATTTTATAAATTGCATAGTCAAAATTACATTGACTGATAGAACACCTTTTAATTTTTATTGCTTTAAATGTCAGTGATAATTAGTGTAGTCTATTCTACAGACTACACCAATTAACACTAACTTTGAAAATTTAAAGTGTCTATATATAAGTGTTTGTATATTACATCAGTATGTCAACATGTTTCGTTGCTCGCTTTCGAACGCCCTTTAATTTTTAACTGTCATATATTTGTTGTTGTAGCGGCGGACAGTGTAGCGAAAACAATAGGGTTCCTTTACACTTTTGGTGTGCGGAACCCTATAAAGAGCAAAAAATCTCCATAACTACCACAGAGTCATTCTTAAAGCGGTAAAATGTGCACAGAAAAGAAAAATCCATCCATCCGTATTTAAATTAATCCCAAGCGGTATCAAAAGTACGGTAATCTCAGTTTTCCTGAAATCAAGTACAGAAAGATTGATTCAAGTCGGAATTTTCAAGTGCAAAATACTTAATTTTTGCTTGATTAGGCTTTATTCATGTAAAAAAAATTATTATTTTAAGTACGAATATGTTTATAAACTTTATACACAGTCGTACTCGTACTGTGTTGGTGTTTGTTTGCTTGATAATAGCCACAAATCACTATTGTGATCTTGTTGATGTTTATTTTCAGGGACCGAAAATCACAGTTATTATCAAAATTTCAGCTCAAAAAGTCAGACAGAAAGAATTTCTCTATACGATATTTGAGTATAGCATTGTGATGGTCGTGAGCTAAGAAATACGAATCTAAAAATACTTTTATTTCTTTACTTTTTTCAAAAAAGTCAAAATGAATCTGTTATTTTTTGACTGATATTTTTTTGGTCAAAAATAAAAGTTGAAATTTGACCAATATTTTCTTTGGTCAAAAATAAAAGTTAAAATTTAAACGGATTTAGAAGTCGCTACACAGCATTCTTTGTTTATTTTAACCACTTGTCATGTTTGATATTGAACCAGTTTATTTAAGGAAATTGAATATAAGAGCTATTGCTGCTCGATGTTGATTAGCAGAAAGTTCACCATGTCAGATTATTATCGCCAAATATTACTTGCTCTTTTTTGAAATTTTAACTTTTTTTTACCAAAAAAATATCGGTCAAATTTAACTTTTATTTGTGACCAAAAAAATACTAGTCAAATTTTAACTTTTATTTTTGCGACATATATGTACATAATGTAAAAATTCGCTGGCCAAAAGTAAAAAAAAAGTTTCCCGATCTTGATGATTTTTTGATATGTGATAGACAGGAGTGCAGGTGGTACAAAAACATGCTCATAAGAAGAAGAAAAGGAATGGCAATGAATATAACCGTTATCAAATATTCAGTATCAAGAGAAGCTAAAAACAGGCTTTTTAAATCAGCAATTTTAGTGAGTTTATTATTGTTGTAAAAGTTTTTGTATGCATACTTTAATTTTGTATTATTAGGTCCGTTTGTTTACTTTTCCAATAAAATCCAGTAGTTGAGTAAATTCTGGATAATTTGAGAATTTTACTCACTAGAATGGCTCTTGCACAAAGAAGTACGCGAACGGAAAATTGCAAAAATTTGCAGGTTTAGCAAAACAGCTGATCACTAAAATGGAAAGGGTTGTAAAATATGTGTTCTTTCGACTATCCAGCACATATATATTTTTGGTACTTGGTACAATGCATTTCTATAATTATAAATTCGTAGCGAAATGTATTTATTAAATAGAACTTCGGAGAAGCTTTTACACTTGTTTATTTTGTACATAACTTTTAAGTTTGTTTCTGCTTAAATGACATACGAAAATACATCATTACTTGATTTTTGATATTCGGTACCACAAGTAACATGCAGTAATAAGTATTCAAATATATATTAGCTTTACATCTCTAAAGCATTAATGTAAATAAACCAATTAGAGGAAAATGTTTGCCACGAGTGCCAAGAAAAGAAAACTTGGCGTTGTATGCTCTTCTGGAACATACAAGTTGTGAAGAAACTTGCTTAGGATGTATGTACGATAATTATTTTCAGTTTTTGTTGAACTTTTCTTCTTATAAACGATTTTTTTAAAATTGTATACATTTTGATTGCTTACTTTTCTTTGTTTATTTTATTGAATCATATGTTTTTTTCTTCTACTGGATTTTACTGGCACAAATTTGTTCAGTAAAAATTTGCAGACTCTCAGTCAAACAACTGTCACTTTACTCTCTCAATTGATACTCTCTTTTGCAAATTTATGTGTAAACGAACGCATTTCAGTAAAATCCAGTACAAATTTGTACAAATTTTTGCAAATTTTGGGGTAAACGAACACACTTATTATTTCTTCTTAAAATATGGTTCATTCTAAATAGTTTTGATTTCTTTTTGAGTAATGTAATATAAAATTTAGCCAAAAGCTCATTGAAGTAAAAATCCACTAAAAGGAAGGAAGCAAAAAATTTATATACAATTCTTAATAGAGTAGAACTAAATTGTTTATCCGAGTTCAGTTGTCATACTACCACCAGAATTTTAAGTAGTCTCTAATTTAAAAACTAAAAAAGATTGGGTGCTACAGAGCGCAACCTTTTTTTTAATAGACTTCAAAAAAGAAGGAAGTTATCAAATCGTGTGTATTTTTATTTTTTATTTTTATGTTTGCACAGGCATAACTCTGTTATTTGCCAACCGATTTTCAAATTGTTTTCTTGTTTGAAAGGGTTTGCCTGCAGTTTGATCCCATAATTTTTTTTTCGAAAATCGGAGGGGGAAATTTGCGATGAATCATAATGACGTTCGCCACCGCAAATTTATGTGGATTGGTTTTATTGAAGCGCTTGAGACCGCGCTTTATTTTTAAACTGAAACCTTACTGCTTCAATAAATATGAAAAGTTTTTACTGGCTATGAAGACAAATCTATAATAATAAAAAAATAAATCATAAGTTGTGATACAAGGAAGAGTAAATTCTAAATGATCGGCCAGGAAATCATATGCCAATAATAATAGAGTTTAACAATCCTACAAATGTATAAACATTAGGTACCAGTACTACCAAAACAATTGCGAATTGGGATGGTTGGTAATTTAGAAGATATTGATGAATTTGTATTATGTATTAAGTCAGTTAAATGTAAACTGATGTATGCTCCATACCAGAGATGGGAGCGTGTCGAAATTTTCCGACACGACCCGAACACGAATACCGGGATGTCAAACACGTGTGAAACACACACGCCAAATATTTTCAAAACACGATACGACACAACGCGCACGAAATCAAATCCAAAAACAAAAAAATAAACATTTTGTTATATTCAAAGACATATTTTTCTTTTATTTTAACGTTTCATGTTCTATTTGTATTTTTATTTACATATTTTTGTTGAGAAACAGTAACTTACCAAGATTTTCGCTCAATAATCTTGTGTGGCAAGCTTCCGCATTCATTAGTGTCCGACCGAACGCACTTTTTCAGACCGAACCCGAACTTCGGTAAACATTTTAGAACCGAACCCGAACGCAATACCGAACCTTTTTTATTGAAAAGAAAAATTTTAACTTAGCTTTTTTAGCTATGACTTATTTATTTAATAAATACAAAATTAACAAATTGATAGTACGTAGTACTTTTTGATAATATTTTGTAGGACTACATTTTGTGTATTTTTTATGATGATAAAAACATTTTTACAAAGTTCTGTGTTCGGTGAAAATTTTACCGAACGCCGAACATCAACCGAACACAGCTTTTTGCCGAACTCCGACACCGAACCCAAACGTTCGGTCGGACACAGCATTCATACATATTTTAGTCTTAAAACCGGTTCGTGTTTTTTCGTGTCAAGTTTGCTCAACACGACCCGAATACGAACGAAATCAGATTTTCTGTCACGAACAATTCGTGTTGAGTCGTGCATGTTCGTGTCACGAAAAAAACACGACACGCGCCCATCTCTACTCCATACAAAGAAAAATGTATCGTTTACCAATTTTACACAATTGCACATAAATAATTACCTTTTTATTTAAATTTTTACTTTTTTTATTATACGTAGCTCCAACAACTTTAAAAATTATAATGGGTGCTTTTCAACTTGAAATAGATAACTTAAAGGAGAAAGTGGATTCCATTATTTCTCAGCAGCAAAAAATCATCGCCATACTTGCTGACAATAACGTGTTGCTTAAAAGAAATTTAGGACTTTTTGAAGCCACTCAAACGCTTTTTCCAGTTGACTCTGAAGAAAAACTGAGAAAATTGGAGGACGATTTGTCTACAGAAAAACAAGTTGAAATTGTAAGTAAAAACTGCATATTATCAGGGATCATAAAATGTTTTTTTGAGAATTTTCACAAAATAAAGTCGAGGCGAAAAACTGAACTTTGAAAATTCGAAGCCAAGTCACCCCTATCGCGAATAACATGTTAAATTTTTGTTCCCATGAAATTTTCATTTCTCTTCGATGGTAAATCGCTATCGTGAAGTTCCCGTGAAAATTGTTTCCCGCTATCAGTTCTCAGTGAATGTAGAAAACGAAAGAAGCTTAATAAAATAAATTAAAAATCAAAGAAATGTTTGTTTAAAACTAAAAAAATACAGTCTTTTCATTCCATGAGGAATCTAAAAAATCGAATTTTTCGTCCAGGTTTGTTAGATGCATCCAATCTCTTGGAGTACCCAAGAAATCGTAAGCAGCCTAATTCAAAGAGTGAATAAAACTGTGTTTATATATATTTTGGATGCGATGAATGATTCTCTACAGGCGCGGAAAAATCATTGGCTATTCCATACACCGACCATGTAGCCTGTGATGGCATCACCGCAAAACTTAGTTCATGTGTGCCAGAAAGGTGTTGCAAGGAATTAATATTAAGATAAATGTGTTAGTACTAAGATAAATGAACACTATTTACTGATTTTGCTCAAAAAATAAATATTTACAAGTTTTAATAATTAATTGGAAGGATAAAATAGCAATTACAGTGCGAGCTCGATGATCGCAACTAATTCTGCCACAGCCGGTTGCGATAATCGCAAAAGTTGCGATAACCGACCCCCAATTTTACATATAAAGTAAAAGCTCAAAATTTTCAATTTTTAATACATAATGTATGTAATTATTTATTGATATGAAAATTAAATAGAAACTTCAAAAATTCGCCTTAAAAAAAACTTAAAAATAAAATTCATGAAAAGAAACAGTTTATTACTGGCCGCTGTACACACGAAAAAAAAAATAGTTAACAAACGTATGTATGTATGTACTTTGTAGTTTTTGCATCTTTTCTATGTCCAAAGGCGACGTAGAAAAGCAAACAATCGAACAATCACATTTCTGTATTAAAGTTGCGATAACCGAGACTGATAGTTGCGCTTATAGAGACTTCAATGCAAAAATTTTGGTGGTTGCAAACAACGAGCAGTTGCGATAATAGGTGGTTGCGATCATCGAGCTCGCACTGTACATGATGTATGTATATATCCTGTTCGCCTCCTAAAATAAAGTGAACAAAAACAGGGGAAAACTGAAAATTTTCGAATTTTTATTCACGGTAGCAAAAGAAGGGAAAGTGAAAAATATCGAGGGAGAAAGTATTCACGATAGGGGTGAATATCTTTGAAATTATCAAAGATGTCGTAATAAAATTAAACTGTAGATTTCCTCATCCACTTATGAACTTTTCAGAAAAATTAAAATCGGTTAATATTTTAAAATGTAATGAGATCAACAAAGTTTTTGATGCCCGAGCTAGTCAACTTTGGCACCCTGTAGCCAACCGTGTGTTTCAACAGGGTGGTCAAGAGTTTTATTTTCTTAAAAATTAGGTTCCCCGCTATGATTTTTAAATTTATCGTTTTGTAATCGGATCGCAGGTAGTAAAGATACAGATTTATTACCACCACTGTGCAGTGCTTAGGAATTAAGTGGAACTCGTCTCAAAATCTTGACTGAAAATCTCAAAATATTGACTGATATAATTAAAAAAAAAAAACGTTTAACCAAATTTTGGATTTTTCGGCAAACAGCAAATATTTTTTTTAGAAATTTCCTTAAAGAATTGTTCATGTTTTTTCGTTCATAATTGCAGACGGGAGTCATAACACGCATAATGCGAGGAAACATAAAAAATATTGAAAGAGTTATCGCAAAAGAGCTACTAATTATACATAACTTAGATGGCACTAAAGAGAAGAAGTCATTCAAGTCATACGGAAATGTCCTTAATACAATTTATGGTGAGTATTCTCTACATATGATTCAATAATATAAAGGTAAATCAACTCCCAACTTTGAAACCCCAAAGCGTATCTAACAAGGTGACCTTATTGACCCTTTGGTCGATGCTTTCACTTCAAGACGTCAGCGATGCCAACTTAGACCCCTTTTACAAGGCTGAAATTGATGGGCAGACATTTTTTCAATTCTCTTTTGAACTTGCCAAAAGCTTTTACAAACTGGAAATTAATAGACAGACAGAGCATCAGTTTTAGCATATTGTTTATGGGATGTGTGTAAATGTGTATACAAATGACCAAAACGAAGAGAGAATCGAAAAAATGTCCAGTACAAATAGTCGTGTACTACACACTCTACCTCTTCAACCCCTCGCCCTCATACTTCGTCTGTCTGTCTGTCTTTCAATTTCAGGGTTGTAACGGGGATCTTAGTGATTTTGGCACTATTTCAGTGCTGTTTGGTGCTAGCTAATTTTCATATTTTATAACTTTATAATAATAATTCTGGCAAAAAAACTTACTTCAATACAAAGAGCCGAACCTTGTATGCCACTTCATATAAAAAATTTTAAAAATAGGTCCATAAATGGCGGAGTTATGCGATAATCAATATTTGGGGGATTCAACTGCAAGCAAAGCCTTTCAAACAAAATAGGAATTTTGGAAATCGGTGCATAAATGGAGGAAATGGGACCAAACTACATGCAAAGCCTTTTTTGGGGGGGGGGGGGTTAATTCCCATTTGCCTTTTTGGCGCCTAGAGCGACAGCTTCATTCGCTCTACCACAGGGCTGGCGCTGTTTAGGGTACCGAATATCAAAAATCCAATATTGATGTATGTATTTTCGTATGTCATTTAACCAGGAACAAAATTAAAAATCAAGTACTAAATCAAGAAGAAGTGTAAAAGCTTTCTCAGATGTTCTACGAGTATTTAAATACGTTTCGCTACGAACTTATAATTATAAGAATGCATTGTATAAAGTACAAAAACATATATACATTAGGGTGGGTCGATTATTTTTGTCAACATGCGTCTAGCAGACGAAATCTACAGATATGTACATATGTACCGTTGTGGCAATAGAGTGACAATTTGACTACTTTTTGATGTCCTTGGCACTTTTTCTGATCCTTTTTCAAAATGCGCGTTTTGGGAAAAAGATCACTTTTGGGAAAGGGGCAATTTTTGAATACAAGATTAAATTAAATTTAATCTCTGTATTTACTCTGAGTTAACTTTTTTTATTTTTTGATATTTTAAGCGGCCGAAGTTGGTGGTTTAATCCTAAACTAGCAAATAATTAAAAAAGTCAACTCAAAGAGTAAAGCCCTGTTCACACCATGACAGTAACTGTCGTGATTGTACTGCCATGTCAGTTCATTTCTACGGAAAATTGTGAATGTTGATTGTCACTGTCGCATTGTCAAGCCCAATTTGATATTGAGACGTTGCTGTTGTGACAGTAACTGTCGTTATTATTGTACATGTGAATGGGACTTAAATAGACAAATTAACTGCCTGTCCCACAATGTGGAAAGAAATTTTCTTTCATATACATATTGAAAACAAATGCATAGAATAATATCCAAATACAATTAACATAATATCTAGACTTTTCCTGTTAGCAAGCGTCAAATTCAGTAGCAGAGAGAATTATGTTACATGTATACTTCAAATTAGTGTATCCGTTTACACCTGACAACGCTATCTTGACAATTTGCAAATTTAAGAAAAAAACAAAAAAACAAAATGTAGATATAATGCATTAAAAGTTTAACATTAAAAGATGAAGTATTTTTCGAATGTATTTATTAGGTTGCTACATAAATATATAAATATAGGATTGGGATTATACATTTGCAAAGAAATAAAAAATTATATATGTACGAGTATATATAAAATATTTATAAAATATTTTTTTTTTAAATGAAATTTATTTGCTGGTGATTAAGCATTGTCTATATGCTTTACCAAATCGTCAGTAGACTTTAAAAAAAATTTTAAAAATAATTAAATAAAAAAAATAATTTAATTAATTAAATTAATGTGCAAAAAATATCGCATGAACTAACCTAGGTGTTTTTTATATCGAGCCCTACTTCCGATTTAATCGTAAGCGACAAAAATTAAAAATTTTCAGGTGAAGTATTTTTTATTACATTCAAATATGATTTTTATACATAAATTGTTGCTTACGATAAAATTTTAGCCCGTTTTTTAAAAGTTATCAAAAATTTTCGCATTTTGCCAATTTTAAACTATGGGTAGGCCCATAAAATTTTGATTTAAACAAAAAAGTTTATTTTTTACTACATGTCGCTTCCGATTAAATCGAAAATAGGGTTCGATATGCCCTACTACTTTTCGTAATAACCAAACATTAAGTTTTATTAAATTACAAATAAAAAATAGTATTTAGGAAATTTGCGCAATTAAGGCCTTAATTGAGCTCAATTTACCATACAAGGCTTCAATTAATAAATTGAACAATTAGTACTTAATTGTTTCATAAATTGAATAAAGTTCGAAATGCAACCCCTTGTGACAAGTATGTTTACTGCGAAGTATGTTCAGTGAGAAGCAAAAATTGTATACAGTGGCAAGCCCATGGTGTAATTAGTTACACGCTGTTTACATTGGGAAACATTTGTCGTCGAACATTTTCTTTTGCGTGAGAGTGATGAAATAGAAATATATACCACTTGTATTCCTATCTCGCTCTTTTGCACTGAAAAATAAAGTTTTCGGGAAACAATGTTTCCCAATGTAAATCAGCACTTACAGATGGCAATATAACGTCAGATGATTATTTTTTGCTCTGGTAATTTTGTGCATAACACACCGTCTTCACGAGCGATTAACTCTGATATATCAGATAGAACGTCGGCAGAGTAATGGAAAACATTTTTTATGTTAGTATTAATAGCAAGCATGTAGAACACGTATAGCATAATATTTCATAATAATCTGTCAGCCGAGCAGTAAACATCTTCTATTATTCATAAATTAATGCACTCTCAAGAAAAAAACAATAGATTTTTTTAATTATTTTAACAATTCGATTAGTTTTTTTTTATTAAAATTAACATTTTTCGTGACTGCTTGTATCTAAAACAAATGTGTACGATTTCGACACTTCATAGCATGATAGAATTTTCTTAATCACCCCTATTCTGCGTTTCGGTTACGTTCCCGCATTCAGTTACGCTCGAATCGAAAAATGGTATTCCAAAGAAAAACCTAATCGAAAGAAAACGAAGAAGAGATGAGTATGTTTAAAGTGCAGAAAGAAAAAAACCCGAATATAACTAAGCTGTGTTTGTGGCCAAACTATTCCAGTAAGAGGAATCCTGTCGCGGCGGAGGTGATAAATAAAATAAAACTCCAATACTGTTAAAAGATTTATTAAATAAACACACTGCGCTTATTCCTTGGGACGCTTATGACATTCACACGCAATATCATCCTTCGTTGTTATTAAATTCGCCAGTTTTTCATATTGCTCAGGTTTTTGTGTTTTTCGACCTACAATAAATTAAATAAATCTTTAAAATTTGAAAAAAGAATAAAAAATATATTGCAAAATAAATTCATTGCATTTTGTACTTACATTTTATTTAACTGGACACTTTCTTAACCACACAAATAAAAATCGAAAAACTTTCCGTTAGCAAATAAACAACTTGCAAAAACGTAGCTACGATCGTAATGCAGAATACATACAATCGAAAAAGAAATCGAAATGATACGGGGGAACGGAACGCAGAATACCAAAGTTGCCAAACGGAGAAAAATTCGATTCGAATCGTAACGCACTGACGATGGAAGTGTAGCGGCTTCCGAAAGTGGCCTACTCTGTTCTGCTGTGTACGATGAAAAATTAAGTTGATGTTAATTTTTTCCTTGTTCCTTGGAATATTAATCATGCCCAATTCTTTCTGAATATAACGGTACGAACCTTAATAATCAATTTGGATTCACAAAGCAAATACGTTCGAAATAATCATATACGGCAAGTTTTGCATGGCGAAGTTTCCGTTGAAGTCCATGTTAACTCTTAATCGTACATTGTGAAAAGGGCCGTAAATCACAAGTCCTAAAAAAGCTGTTTCGTCGCGATTATTTTGAAATATTTTGGTTACTAATATAAATCGATGAAAAAACTGCGTTTACAGATGTAAAAAATATTAAGCCCAAAAAAGTTACAAATCTTAAACCACCTCCCCCCCCCCCTGGAGCGTTACATTAAGTTGACGATATCTTTTTTTTTTATTTAACAGAACATAAAAAAATAAAAAGTTACCAAAAAATTGGTAACAAAATAATCAGCAAAACGTCAGAATGTTTATATGGGGATGAGGGTTGTTCTACCTTTATATTATTCCATCATGGTTTTTCCCACAGCATTAACACTCGTGTATCAATAAAAAAAATGCGAAATATACAAAGTTCAAATCCGTTTTCAGTTTTTTTCGTACAGAGGCCTAATCGTCGCTTTCGATATTGCGGTGATTTGATCGAGTTTTCTTAGTTTGAGATTATGGCATTCGCTATCGAACAATGCAAACACATTACATTGTTCGATATCGAATGTCATAATATCAAACTAAGAAAACTCCATCGAATCAGCTCGATATCGAAAGCGACGATTAGACCCCAGAATTTTTGTAATGGGCATGATTAATATTTCCAGTAAGTTCAGCAGTATATTTCACCATAACTCAGGAACGGCTTGCCCGATTTAAATAAATAAACCTTAGAGAGATGCGAAATAAAATGTTCTTCTAAGTCATTTATATATATATATATATATATATATATATATATATATATATATATATATATATATATATATATATATATATATATATATATATATATATATATATATATATATATATATATATATATATATATATATATATATATATATATATATATATATATATATATATATATATATATATATATATATATATATATATATATATATATATATATATATATATATATATATATATATATATATATATATATATATATATATATATATATATATATATATATATATATATATATATATATATATATATATATATATATATATATATATATATATATATATATATATATATATATATATATATATATATATATATATATATATATATATATATATATATATATATATATATATATATATATATATATATATATATATATATATATATATATATATATATATATATATATATATATATATATATATATATATATATATATATATATATATATATATATATATATATATATATATATATATATATATATATATATATATATATATATATATATATATATATATAATGGGTGATTTTATAAGAACTATCGGAAAGTAAAAAAAAAACACATAAAATTCAGAAAAATTCATGAAATATTTATTTGGATCGATAGTTGGGTCGATATAATTTAATGTTTGAAGATTATTTCATGCAAATGTTGGCCGCGGCTGCGCCTCAAATGGTCCATCCGCTTAGTCCAATTTTGGCATACTCTTTCCAACATTTCGGCCGGTATCTCACGAATAATGTTGGCAATGTTGGCTTCCAGTGCGTCAATCGAAGCGGGCTTGTCGCTATAGACATTAGCCTTAACATAGCCCCACAAAAAATAGTCTAGAGGCGTTAAATCGCACGATCTGGGCGGCCAATTGACTGGTCCCAAGCGTGAAATAAACTGTTCACCGAACTCGCCTCTCAATTGGTCCATTGTTTCGCGTGCTGTGTGGCATGTGGCACCGTCTTGTTGAAACCACATGTCATGCAAGTCAAGCTCTTCCATTTTGGGCAGAAAAAAGTTTGTTATCATCGCACGGTAGCGCTCACCATTCACAGTAACGTTGTGATTCGCATCATCTTTGAAGAAATACGGCCCAATGATGCCGCCAGCCCATAATCCGCACCAAACGGTTGTTTTTTGTGGATGCATTGGTAGCTCTTGCAATGCTTCTGGCTGCTCTTCACTCCAAATACGGCAGTTTTGCTTGTTCACGTATCCATTCAACCAGAAATGAGCCTCGTCGCTGAACACAATTCTTCGATAAAAAAGTGGAACTTCATCTTAACAGAGCACGCATTTTGGTAATAAAATTCAATAATTTGCAAGCGTTGTTCGTTTGTAAGACGATTCATGATTAAATTATAGACCAAACTGAAGATGTTTGACAGTGACACAAGATACAAAACGTGCGTGAGCTGTCAAAACTAGTGTTGCCAAAAAGATAATAGCAAAAAAATCACTCGTTATATATATATATATATATATATATATATATATATATATATATATATATATATATATATATATATATATATATATATATATATATATATATATATATATATATATATATATATATATATATATATATATATATATATATATATATATATATATATATATATATATATATATATATATATATAT